>BMAW01017792.1:216245-325770 GCA_019974015.1 Nephila pilipes | reverse complement strand
CATAATAAAATGCCCATATAATAAACTTTGCCCAAATAATAAACTTTCCCCCATAATAAACTGTGCCCACATTATAGACTTTAACAACATAATAAAATGCCCACATAATAAACTTTGATATTCTATTCTTAAAAGCACATAAATATTTACCAATAGCTTTAAGATACGGTATTCAATAACTAATTAAGTAGTTTTAATTATTAGTAATTTGTTTTAAATGGATATACTATGCATAAGGAAGCTTGAGGAAGTAAACTAATTTCTAAAATTTAAAAAACAACAACAATTGAAACACTAATTCAGTAAAGTTTTGCTTTATGACCTTGCATCATTTGGAAATTTATTTATTTATATATGTTTAATAATTTCTTTTTGTTCACATATTTCATTTAGATTAGCATATTTTTACTTTTTTTACTGTTGAGAGGTTTTTATGTAAATTAAGTTTAATCTTAATTTTAATCTTAAGTTTATCTCTTTTAAGTTTAATCTTAAGTTGTTTCTTGTTTATGTAAATTAAGATTAAACTTAATTTACATAAACAAGAAAAATAATTCACAACACGCACTTGTTCAGTAATTTATATATCAGTCCACTCCTTTTGTGCAAATAATAATAGTAGCTTGGATGGAAATTAATTCATTGGGTTACTGAAAACAAGATAGTACTTTAAAAAAAATAGAAGTTGATTTTATCATGTTTTACGAGAAAAAGATACTTCAAATTTTCAACCATTTATTGATAGTGTCTTTTGACGCATTATAACCTTGGCAATTTTTCTTCTTTTCAGATTCAATAGTATTCGAAATAACTGCCGAACTCTAAAAGCCGAATGGTGCTAGCTAATGGACTCACTTACGAGCAGTAAAACTATATATTAATCAGAAGTTATATTACACCTTTTACCGTGAAATCTCAAACAATAGAGTACCAAGCAAACAACATGATAATCGCCACAACAATTCTGTGAAGGCTATCTACCAAAGATGTCCGACTTAAGATGAAATAGTATTTCCAGCTTCTCACGCTATTTGACGGACAACAGTTAAGATATTCATAGGATTCCATTGATGTCCTAAAAGTCTCAACACTCATATTCTTGGTGATTGGGACTCAAATTCTTCCAAAAAACGTTGTTGCAAAGAACTATATTTCACTCAATGAGATTTCAGGCAAATAAAACTAGACTCCATTTCAAACAAGTTTGTCAATGAACATTGGTGAATGTTAGTATAATGACGTAACACGAGCTCAAATTCTATTTTTGATCAGCCGAGTAATAATATTTGCTTCGTGCAATCTCTATGTCCTCACGTTTTGCAGACTTTTTATGTATATTGCATGCGTTGCCTTCTTAAAACTATTTCGATACGTAATTTTAGCTTTTCTTATAGGTTTTGAATAATTATAAGAAGAAAAGTTAATTTATCAGTCCAATACAAGAGAGAAAGGGAGAGAAATAAATGATTTTTGAGAAATGCAAGATTGAAGTTTGAAGAATGGTAATATCAAAAGAAGTTATTATAGCAGTTTGTAACTGGCCAATGGAATGTTCAATTAAAATATATCCTGTTGAAGGTAATGAAACGAAACCTATATCGATGGAAACTTAACAAGATGTTTCATAAGATCAATTCTAAGGTTATATATTCTATTTGTAATTGACTGAATTAAATTAATTATTGTCTAAACTGTATAAAATTCGCATAATGATTGTAGTTTTAATTTTTATAGATTCATTATTAGTATCATGTAATTAAATTTTGATAATTCACATATTATTCACATATTATTGTCAAATAATTCACATATTATTGTCTAGACCCGGGTTAACTCTAGGAAGAATGTTTGCTCTTTCAAATGCTATATAATTCCAAATATCTGTTTACGCCTAAGTTAACCATGATTGGTTACCAATGGTGTAGTTATTACCAATGGAGAAAGATATTTGTTTTGCACTTCATGTGACATGGAAGTTCGTAATTAGATAGTATTTTATCTATGTTTAAAACGAGTATAGTGTATAGTTTTAGATTTTATTTAATTGATAGTGATATTCGATAAATTTAAATCTAACTACAGACCACAGTTATTTTCGTTGTGTCCGTTCGAAATAATCTGAATTAGAACAACCTCAGCATCAATTAGCATGGTGATCTTAAAACTATTTTACGGTAATAAATCCCTTGAACAGGATTTGATTATAGTATGAACTCCATCCGAATGTCTTTCGATTCCATAGCTCTGCTTTCTATAGTTTAGTCTCGTTTCCCCTTTCAAATGGTAATGCATGCTTATGCTATTCTCCAATTCCAGGTTAAGGTAATGTGTATAGTCAAAATAAGTAAAATAGTTCCAATACAATATACTTGAATTAACTATTGTATTAAATGCTATTTAAATGCTTAGTAACGATATCCGAAAACTACAGTAACTATTCATTCATTGAACTGCCAAAACTTAATCACTATTATATTGGATTACATACTTCTTTTTTCAAAATAAATCTATCCTATGTGTGAGGTATTGCAATGCAATATCTGTTTAAAGATAAAGTAAGTTGACTTTATCTGTTTAAAGATAAAGTCAATACAAATTGTGATTGACTTAATTAGAAATTTACATTTTTAGAGAAGGGAACCAAAATATCAAAATAATATTGTCAATTTTGATAGCTATGGACTTCGAAATATAATCAATTTATCAAAGTAGCGACCGAAAGGCAAAAGTAATTTTTTTCATTTCCACTATTGCTCTTTCTTGGTCTTTAATCTTCATGCAACTATATTTCTAGAGCCAATAATTTTACATGCTTGACATACGTTTTACATTTAACAATTGTTTCGGAAAAATATGAGAATGCATATAATTGCCTTTCAAGATATCAAAATGATTAAATAATGTGAGAATAATGAGACATAATGGACCGCAATAGCACGATTTTTCGTGAATCTGAATCGTGATAGTACGATGCAGAAAGCAACCAATGCAGCCATTTTTAAAAGTAGACTTTTAAATTAAAATTATTAGATAAATATGTCAAAATAAATGATATCAAGCTCTTATTTAAAGATGATCTAAAAGGTATGATTTTGGGATGCAAAATACTATGTAACAAATATATTTTTGAGGCGTTAATATTCTTGGGATCTCATATTTAAGTAAATAACTATACAGGGTGGAGGCTAAATAATTTATCGGCAATTACCTACATTTCATAGAAGCCACTCAATCTTTTATTATATATATTTTATATTAAAATGCTTTTATACCCTTAACCCATGTATAAATAAAATATTGATTTTATTTTTTGCTAATATTTATTATTGCATAAATATTGGCTTCCGCAATATTATAATGTATATGGATATTTGTTTTGCAGATACTTATGTTTCCTAATAAGTTACAATATTCATCGTGATAAATTTCTACTGCGGAAGTATCAATTTCCTACATCTGTTCTTTCAGAACCTTAGGAGAAAAAGGAAATTTTATGGCTTCCTCATAAAACATTTTTTTTTTGTATCGTTGATCAGTGATATGCTTATGAATATAAAACAAGTGTAACTATGTGTTCAATAAGATTTAGGGTTCGTGAATCGATTACACTCTTATAGAATCAACTGCTAGTGTATTGTAGCATGTTTATGCACCATTATTACATAAATTTTGAAATACTAGTATTTTAATTTTATTGTATCAAATATTGATTGATTTTGCTTAGTGGGTAAAAGCTTTTCGAATTTTTTTTGTTTACGTAATAAATGAAATAAAAATAATTGAAAATGAGTTTTAAAATAAATTGTTTTGCGAAATTTTTATGTTATCACATTTAAATATTCATTGTAAATTGCAAAATTGCACAATTTGAAATAAAATCCACATAAATACAGAAAATAGATCATTGTTTATTTGTTAATTGTAAAATAATTAGTTGAGTAAGCAAAATTGATATAATCGTAAATATATATATAAATAATATATCGCAATCGTAATATATATATAAATATAACATCCAAAAACAAATAAAAACACAATAATGATTTCTTTTATCTTTCCCCTTTTTAGTTGCAAACTAATTAAAAATACATTATAAAACTAAATGCTTATTTAATAAAAATGTTGTAAAAAGTTAAGGAAAATATCAAAAATTTCAGGATTGCTATTTAACATTTTTAGAAGAAAAATAATTCTAACAGATTTTCTTAAAAATTTGTATTACATTAAATTTTAGCAGTATTATAAAGTAATGAGATTTACTTACAGCAACTGCTCATTTGGCTTATTTCTAATTTTTTTTTTTTTTTTTTAATTTAAAAAGCTAATCGTAAGTTTTTATTTGGGAAAAGCTTTTGAATTTCAACTTAAATAACTGAATATAACCTCATTTTCACTTATTGATTTATATTTGCAAAAATGATATTATGATGTCTAGTGTTTCATTCATGATAATAACCCTAATTAAAATTTGGTGTTTTACCTTACATTGAACTTAAAAGGTCCCTGTAAAAATCAGTCAGTTATTTTATAAGACAATATCTTGAATAGTTCCAGAGACACACAAAGAAATTGAACTTAAAATTCGATCTTATATTTCGAACTTAAAATTCGATTCTTTAAAAATGTACTGTTTATACCAATATAATAATATTTAAATCTATTACAGAAGAAATTGAATAACAATAAAATATGATGTATGGGTAATTAAGTTATAAGTTATTATTTTCAACTTTGTGTTCCTTTTATTAAAGGTAATATTTATTTTAAAAATATCAATAAGCATTATCAGTACTTTAGAATCATTAAGATTTTCAATTCTATAAGAATGAAAAGAAATTTAAAAAAAAATTATAACCATATTTTAATTTTATGAATTTCTCATGTATGCTTATAACATTTCACATCTATAACTACATTATTTCTCGAATTATTTACATTTCATGTACGAAGGTGAGTCAAATCATTTATTTCATTTGCTTTCTCGCATAAATTTATTTTTCATGACATTTTTATTCTAAATAATAAAAGTAATATTTTGGCAATTTTTACTGGTTGATTTCTTTAATGTACCTGATAATTATTTTCAAATAATAAGAATTTAGATATATAGTTAATCGTATTTCTTTAAAATACACAAGTATTTTGATAAATCTTTTTGCTGCTTTTTTGGATCGTACAGGAAACAAAAATATGTTGAACAATAAATAAATTTAGTACAATCAAACTAATGACCATAATTTCTGATCAGTACTTCTAAACATTGGAAAAAGAAATTGGTATTAAAAATATTCAAATTTGTAGAAATTAAAGAATTTTGAAACATTGAATTACTTTAAGCAAAATAAAATTTTAAAGAACTGCTTACTTGAAAATGAAGTTTCCATCCAAAATAAACATTTTATGCGTATTCAAATACGAATAATATAATATTTTTCTTATAAATAGCCAATTGAGAAAATGCCAAAAGGTACCGTGTCTCATACCGACGTCGAAACCAAAATTCAGGTTTAATGTACCAGTACCAACATCAATGTCTATACAAATGAATTACAATATCTTTTACACACGGTATAGTGTCAATTTAATCAGTTCATCAGTATATCTTGCTTTTATCCCTATAATACCTTCTTATCGACTGATTTCGAAGATAATATTGGGAAGGAACACAAAAATTGTAATTCACTTAAGGTTTGCTTACATAATTCTATATAATTCTTGATAATATTGAAAATAATAAGAAGTGGAAGTAATCTCACATTTAATACATTACGCATTTTATTTTATATAAAATATAAAAAAAATGCTTTTGAATACATAATGAAGAACTTGAAATTTTTTTAAATCATATATATTTACATAAAAGCATTTAATTTCTAAGTATCAAAGGATTTGTCTTCTAAATAATGTTGATCAAAATTTATAAAACATTTCAAAAGACAATTTTAAATAAGGAACAAATATTTACATTAGTAATAAACCTGTAATTTATGTGAATATATTGTAAACATTATATAATATATAGAACGAGAATGAACACAACAAAGCATTGAAAATGACTTTATGCTAAATTTAAGTAGAGAGATATGCAAAAAACCTAAAATCATTACTATATATTTTTAATATAACTTTAAAACCGGCAGTAAATATTTGGGTTCGTATCTTATAAATAAGAAAAATATTTTTCTACACACAAAAGACTTTACTTCGGATATTCTTTGGAATATGTTTTCGATAATTACACATATTTAGTCGATGTGATTAATATTAGACTATAGGAAATTGGTAAAACTTCTTGAAAATGATGAATTTTATAAAAGAGGATATTCGCAAAAAAACCATCAGAAGTCTACTGTTCTTCTCTTATAAAGTAGAATAACTTATTAATAACACTGAAATGTTAATAAGAAAATTCTTCTAAGAATGTAATAAGAACTTCATGCTTACAATATCATAAATCTTTTGATATTATGCACTATCAAAACCATATTAATAATAGATCAATCATTTTCAGCATACAATGATGTTATTGATAGAAGAATATAATATTCATCCTGTTTTTGGAGCTGACATATAATTTTTTTTTTTATTCTTACTGTATAAAGAACCAAATATTTTTCATTCAGAAAATGTTTGCTAAGGAGTTTCGTAACATCTTTAAATGGAAATGCCTGTAATATTTAATTCTTTATGTAAATGTATTTCTTATGTAAATACTTATTCATATGTTAGCAATAGGAAGTGCTGCAAGGTATTAATTACTATTTGTTATTAAGTACCCTTACTCATTCTTTTAATCATTCTTTTATCATAATGAAGCTTATAAAGCATGTTACACGCTCGTAAATTGGAACCACCTGTGATTTATAACTCGTTCATTATAAACATTGATTAAGGTACCAATACGTTAACTCATTGGCCTGAAAGGAAGTTTAAATATATATTTGTAAGATATTTCTTTAAAATTATGAATCGCAGCCTAAAGAAGTAAAAAATATTTACTACTTGGAAGGATGATAAGCGTATCACCTGAGATGAAAGATTTGAAGGTAATGAAAATTGTTTAAAATTCTTTTATATATGGAATCATGGTAGTTTTGATATATATATATATATATTCACCTAAGATAGGCTCGTATTCTAAATTAAAAATAATAAATCCCGAAATGAATCAATAACTCTCTTTCATTATTTCTTTAATTTATTATGTTTAAATCATATTAAATAGTTACAAGTATAAACATTTAAATAACGTAAACAGTCATATAAAGTAGTCAAATAGTTAATTTCCTTTATATAAGTTCCGACTGAAGTGAATCGAAATACAGGAAAATGATTAGAGTCTTAAATAAATATTTATATTCTTTGAAAATAACACTTCCAAAAGTATATTTCACATAGTACATCATATTACTGTTAAGATAACAAATGTTTACAAACATAAAAGTGAGTACAATAAAAAAAATAGCCCGTGACATAAAAATGCATAATAACTTTTAATATGGGTTATCTATGAAATAACTTTAAATTGAATTATATCAAATTGTAACACAAAAATTCTTTTGTTGATTGAATAAACGACAGTAGTTATAGATATTTTGCTATATGTCTTATCTCTTTATTACTATGAATTTAAAATGTTACAAAATATATATCTTAGAACATGAAATGAAGGTTGACATTTAAATTTAAAAAAATTAAATCTAATTCAAATAACTTAAGAATAATAAGGGAAAACAAAAGTGTATTAATTTAGGTGTTTTAAATTATATAGCTTTAAAAAAAAACTCTTAAGAATTTATCCTACTTTTTATGTTTTAAATTTTCTAACAACATAATTTAGATTCTTTATATATTAATAATGTAATAATTAGCATTTATTAAAATATAACTTAAATTAATTATATTTCATTAAAAATATACCTGAATTTTATTTTATTATTATTATCACAAAGGTGCAAAGAACTAAACCATTACTGTAAACATTTAGATTTATTAATAGAGTAACATCACACTGATAGGACTTTGTATTTATACATACAAAGAATGTTCGAGAAATAACAAATCTGAATATTAAATACAGTTCTAGAATCATCCAGATGTTAGACAAAAAATAAATAAAATTTCAAATTAAAATTCTAGTCCTTCGTTGAAAATACCTTTGCAGTGATATAAATCCCGGACGGATGGGACTACCGTCCAAGGCTCTGCCAACTACACTACGGAGATAACTGGCTGACTTGCTTTATGTGGCAATATTTTGCAATATATTTAAAAAAAAAAATTGTTTTTAGTTTTTTTTTTGCAGTATTAGTTTCTTTTTACACAGTTAAGTATATTTCACTTTTTAGATTGATAAGGAATAGAAATACACATTTAATCTTAGATTGCAGAGATTTACAATCACTTTCTATTTCTTAAGGTTTAAAATGATGATAATCAAAATAAACACCCAAGAAATAAATTACTTATCAAACTTAAATTCACAATTACTTAAATTTACTTCAGTTATCAAATACAGGTTCTTAATCAACTCTTGACGCTAAATATCTTTCCGGTAAGAACCAGATTCATTAAGAAAATTGAATATTTCCTATACAAAAAGAACATTTTCCTTTTGATGTCAGCGACCATAAGGATGCGACTATTTTCTTCCTTCTAGAATCATGTGCAGTTTCAAGTTTCACAGAAATCGATGAGAACATGTGTCTTTAATTAAGAATCAAACGTCGAAATTAATAGAAATGCAAAATACATACTGTTTGATAACAGAGTGTCGTTAACGATGTGCTACGTTTCGATGACTTTGAAATAATTACTTGGATTCACAAGTCTTCCGCTCTTAAAGAGTTGCAATACAGGAATCTTTCGAAGATATTATGTAGACCATTTTAATCCTCCGCATTGAAATAAAATACTATCTTTTGCAAGAGATAAGATGTCGGTAAGATGTATATCGGTTTAAAGGTATTTTTATATCCCAAAATGAGTACTCAACAATGATTATTCATTGATAAAGTAGAATTTTTTTAAATTTGAGTTATTTTTTAAATAATTTACAAGCAGTATATAGTAAAATTTTAGCAAGTTCTAAAATGAAGGAAACGAGTTATCTGAACAACATTTACTCTACGTCCTTATGTATCTAACTGTTATTAATGTATGATCTAACAATTACACATGTATATAATATAATATAATTATTACATATAGTAAATTATGTTTTTAATGTTGTGGATTACTGTTGTCGATGCTGACTTATTTTGTTTCAGGAAACCGAGGTAAAAAATAACCCTCTATATCATGAAGTATTTATTATTATATTACTACAATCTTAATATTGTTACAAATTTGTAAATACTATTTGTATTTGTCTGAAAATATCTCAGACAGATTGGAAATACTCAGAGTT
Organism: Nephila pilipes; assembly: GCA_019974015.1. Taxonomy (NCBI): domain Eukaryota; kingdom Metazoa; phylum Arthropoda; class Arachnida; order Araneae; family Nephilidae; genus Nephila; species Nephila pilipes. Next base: position 316,361 of record BMAW01017792.1, on the reverse strand, counting down.
GGGCAAAATCGCACATTCAATGTTAAGAAAAAAACGGCATTTCTAGGGATTTGGCGACTTGGCGAACTTTTAGCGGGATTATTGGCAATGACTTGTCGAAGTTTGGCAAAAAATAGATGTTTCTAGAATGTTCCATCATCGAAGCTCTAGGACCAATATTAAGTGAGATAGCCTAGAACCTTCTAGAACCTGGAGGAAACTCTTAGATTTTCAAGCCAAGCCAGGAATAAATACAATCGTCTGAGATAGAACAGAGTAGTAGTGAAGACGGTCATTTTTTTATTATTAGTCAAGTTTATTAGACAAGTTTACTAGACGGTCATTTTTTTATTATTAGTCAAGTTTATTAGACAAGTTTACTAGATGGTCATTTTTTATTATTAGTTTTTATTATTAGTTTTTTATTATTATTATTCTTCATTATTTTCCAAAAATAAGTTCTCTTGAGCTGATTACTAGAAGCAATTAAATTTATTTAAGGATTGTATTCCCATATTCAAGTACTTCTACATACATTTTACTTATACTGAAATAATCTAAAACCTCTTTTAAGTAGATTTTACACGTATGCAAGCCATCTAAGAATCCTTCACAAATATATTCTGCATATTCAAAAAAAATTAAGTTTCCTTTGCATATAATTTTTATACTGCTGAATTAATTATAGTTTCATTATCAAAATTCGAATACTCATTAATACAGAATGATAAAATTGTAAGCAAAATATTTTGATATTCAACTGATATTCAGTCGGAAAAATAATCTTTTCTGAATATTTAAATAAACTTAAATCATGAAAATAGAGAAAAACCACCCAAGGTTGCTAAAAATGCGGAAACAAGTGAGTGAAAAAATGTGTTTTATTTTCAGTAAACAAAATAAGAAATCGCGGTGGGTGAAAAGTAATCGTAATGCAGTTCCAACTCCATACCATAAAAATCAAATTAATTTCTCAAATAAAGATGTACTCCTTGTTGGATGTTTTCTGCTAACTTTCAACCATATAATTTTTGCACAAACAACAAATTTTAACAACCAAAAGCATAAAGCCAATGAAAGGTAATAATTTAACAACTGCTAGAAATTTAAGTAGAAGGAGTGGAATATATGTGCATAGTTATCATATCAATAAATCAGGTATCAAAAATGTCGATGATGTTACAGACTTGCTCACCAAGGAAGTGCGAAATGTGTTCCATACTTCTGCCATCCCACTGGCTGATGTAAACACTGTCTCTAAGTGCGAATTTTCAGCCGATCTTTGAAGAAATCCCTAATTACAGACCTTAACTGATATAGATCAATTACATACATAACCGCAAGACTCCGAAGGATTCACTTCAAGAACATGAAAGAGCCTCTTAACAACACACGAACATAAGTTAATAGTAGAAATTATCGGATTTCTTTATTAGTACCAGACCATTTTTAAAACTCTCCAAACATTTCATTAATCATTTGTAGGCTTTGTAGACTACTGGTCATGATCGCGGGATTCAGGTGAACGGGATTATCGGTGAGTGGAGGGCACTAGTCGTGATGTCACTGAAGACTCATCTTGCAGTGGAAATGGTGCACGTTGAAAACGATCGGGATCCGCAGTCATTTTTTGGTGTGATGGGTAAGCTTGAAAAAGGAGGTTGTAACTCATTTGTCTTCGTCACTTGAGCGAGGTTCAAAATTACGAGGTTCGTTTCCAATAGCACACCTGCTGCCTTTCAGTACAAAGTTAATACACATTCACTTATTCAAATTCATTAATAATTTTGACATTCTCTGCACATTTATTTATATCTATAGGAATTTCTCTACAACCTTATTTATACCCATAGGAATTTCTCTACAACCTAATTTATATCCATAGGAATTTCTCTACAACCTAATTTATATCCATAGGAATTTCTCTAAAACACGATTTATACCCATAGGAATTTCTCTAAAACACGATTTATATCCATAGGAATTTCTCTACAACTTTATTTATACCCATAGGAATTTCTCTACAACCTAATTTATATCCATAGGAATTTCTCTCAGACACGATTTATACCTATAAGAATTTCTCTAAAATACGATTTATACCCTTAGGAATTTCTCTACAACCTTATTCGTACCCATAGGAATTTCACTAGGACACTGAATCTGGCACCTGCTGTGATTCAGGTCTTTAAGACTACCTAAAATAAACACTGTATTAGACGTGGATGCTTCAATAATATTATGGTAAAAAATTTTTAAAAACTTTAAATTGGTGTTGTTAATTTCATTTTAATGTGTGAAAAACTTTTTTCTTGTTAATTTCCGTAAAAAGTACAATTATTAAAACTGAAAATTAATTTGCTTAAATTAGGCATACTTCAATCGGCAAGATCCTCCGAAACATTTTATATAAAAAAAAATATTTCTTAAAATTTCCTTTGAGTTTTTATTTTCACAATCAAAGCATTTTTATGTTCAAATTCAGGGCCAATGTTAACAATGAAAATAATAAAAACGGACGATATTACTATAAAAATAAAATTTTAAATTTGATATTAAAATAAAACCAGGCAATAAATTATTAAACTAGACAAAAATATTCTGTATGGATATTAACATGAATTTGAATAATTAAAATGTAAACAAAAAAATAAAATACTAAATTAAATATATTTGCCAATGCAAATTTACTTTAATCAAACTAGATGTAGTTATTATAATTATAATGTATTATGTTATAATGTCAGTCTTTTGAATCTAACACCATGTATCCTTTATTTCATGCTCAAACATTTTTGTTAGTGCCATTTTATCAAAATGACATCATGATAGCGCATATTTATAAATGCTTTATTATTTAATTTAATTCATGTCAAAAGCATTCAATTACGAACAATTATCATATTTCCATACGAAATGGTCATTAAATTGATCTTTATCAAAAATTCGAATACTTTATTTTAAGAGTAGTAATTATTTTATAAAAACAATGAACATGAATGAATATTTTACCAAAATTATATCATTCCCTACTTAAATATTTAATTCAATTACTAAAGTTTATTTATAGCAGTTAAAATTAAATTTCATTCAAATAAAAGGCTCGGTATAAAAGGTTCAGTAAAGTGTTCTATAAAAGACAATAGCAGCTTCAAATAGAGAACTATTATATTCGATTTATTCCTTATAGAACACACATAATCTCTCCTTTCTTTTGAATTCGATTTCGAGAATTTCCTTTCTATTCTTTCGAATTGCGTCATTCTTAAAATTAAATTTGCTTTCATCGTAAAAATGATTACGAACAGAAATCGAACTCGGAATACTGGATAAAAGTGGTTTGGCTTTCCATTGCTCTCTTCCTCGATTTGAAAGCAGAGCATGAGCTTTTAAGAACCATTTTGTATGTTTATGTTTTGCCCTTTTGCGAAATATCGTACAGAATAACTTTATTTTGATAAAAAGAAGTTTAAGCAGAATATATATTTCATTTATCTTTTTCATTTGAAAATGTTGTTGATGGATCGTATTATTATTTTTCTATTCAATATTATTTTACCAAGAAAAGTTCAGAAGTGATGCGTTTTGGAACAAATGAATATATGACTATTTTCAAGAAGTTTTCCGGAAGATTATTTACAAAGCGTTGAGCGAAAGAGCAGAATGTATGCCATGGTATCTTAGGATGGTGATGTTTCAGTTCTTCAGCGTGTTCGAGTCCTGATCCCAATAAATACTCTTCGTGTGGAGGGACTGGTGTAAATTAAATAATTACGGGCTAAAAGTATTCATAATGACATGGTAGTTATGTGGAGAGAGGATACCATTTCAGTTGTCAACCTTTCCCAAAAAGGCTGAAAAATATGCTGTTCTAAATATCTCTCAGAAAGTCCCTTGACAGTTTTAAAAAACTTCCTACCTAGGAAGGGGGTATGCGGTTACTCTGTTTCTTAAGTCTCAACAAAGAAAAACAGAAGTAAAAGCGGCTATGAACTGACTTGGCATGGAATTCTTGATGTTAATGTTGTATATTTGTTGGATCCTTATTGGTTCTGGTATAAGGCTCCATCGGCCATGAAAGTTGGTACAATTTCAATCAAACTTGTACAACACATTTCGGCTATCAAAAATCACAAATGCCTTTCAAAGTAGCAACGTATGAATCATCTTCATTGTAACACCAGAACCACATAAAATATTATTTAATGAATCTATTGGATGGTACGTGGATACCGATACTGTTTGTTAAATCACACGGATTATATTTTTATTTATTTATGCACAAATGTCTACAGTTCTACAAAGTTATAATAGTGGTTAACATTGAAATTCTTAATTTATGCTGATGATGATTCTTTAGTGTTATTGACTTTCCGTGAGTCTAAAAAAGATAAATCTTTTTTTATTATTTCCTTTTTTTTTTCAAAGCAGAAGGGCAGTCGTCTTTGTATCAAAACTCTAACAGCGAGACTTATTTCTTTCATTGTAAATTCATCAATATATCCATTGCTTCAAGTGTATTTTTCAATCTTGGGATTTCGTATTTAACAGTTGATGGTAGCTAAACAATCATACTAGTGAGGTCACTACCGGCATTGTTCCCCTCCATTCGTGTGATAGGGTCCTGATGCCAATTAGGAGTGATCATACAACCGGACTGATATACGTAAAATCTATTGAATCTCAATACACTCACAATGGGATGGTGTAGAAATGCAACGACTGAATTGGTCAGGTTCGTTATTTAGCGATATTTTCCATTTTTGGAGTGATATCGTACCGTTTCGAGATATTTCTGCAGTTTTATATAAATTGAAGACATAAGTACCATATTTTACATAAGTACATATTCATTACGAAAATAAAAAGTTAAATATTGATTTCGAGATAAAAAAAATATGAAATTGAATCAAACAGCTATAGAGTTTGAATAAATATTTTGAAAGTCGACAAAGAAAGGCTCTCTGAGTATTCCACAAATTTTATTATTTTGTTTTTCGAAAAAAATTAACATACTGAAAGCTTTAATTTTGATCGAATGTTTCAACGTCCTTTCATGAAAATTTAAGTAGTGTTGATTGCGTAGTGAAGATATTCGTTAACCTTTAAAAGTGAATCATGCTTGACATAAGAATTCTCATAACGTAGAAAATCTTTTCAAAAAAAAAAAAAATAATGAGTAGAATTAAGGACTCTTAAAAAAATGAAGTGTCAGATGCATATGGAAAAGTCTTTTAATCCCATGATTAAAATAATTTTTACCCCGTATTTTCAAAAATTCGTTATATTTATGTAGTTCTGTCATAATTTTTTTTTCAAGAACTTTTTTAAATTGAGCTTGATGTAAATAATATTTATTTATTGTTTATCTTAATTATCATATTACTTTGTCTTTATTTTACTTACGGGTATTTTTATTGTATAAGGTTTTAAAAATACTTAAATTATTTTTGGAATTTTTTTTTGATAGTATTAATAGAATATAATATCGGATTCCATTTGCTCGAAACAAAGGGAAATTATAAAACAAATTTTCCATATGAAAATGGATACAAAATTAATGCTAAGCAATTAAATAAAAATCTGTATATATACATTACTTGTTAAGATAAATGAGAGAAAAATACCGAACATTATTATACTAAATGTGTACCAGTGTGTGAATTTGTATTAGATCCAATTATGTTGTAAATTTTTCTGATAGTATTATCTTTTACATTTTACTGAAATGAAAACCTTTCCAGATAATAAATTCAACTCATTGCGCTCATTTACTACTGCTATCTTTTGTCTGCTCTTGTTTTATGAAACAATATGTTACAGTTCCCTTGCACTGAAACTCGAGAGTTTAATTTTTGATATGAATACATGTTTCTTAATAATCTATATATATATAAGCGAAATACCACTGACTGACTCATCACGATATCACTAAAACTATACAACCAATTGACTTGAAATTTAGTATAGTTACGCATTTTGCGATGTAGATGCTCACTAAGAACGGATTTTACGGAATTCTTATCCAAAATGTGATTTTCATCCGTTAATCTTTTTCTATCCATCAATTGTCATTTTTGGCGACTTTATCTCCAAAAATGATATGACCGACGCCAAACGGAATATATTTTTTTATATGTATTCTGTGCATTGCTACCAATTAAATTTACTTGGCGAGATTTGCGCGTGCGAAATGGAAATAATTTAATATTGAGGCACTGATGGAGGATTGGCAAGAATTTTGCGATGGGGCTCTTTATGCGAAATTTCGTACATATCGAAAACAGGAAATGTACATATTTAGGGATAGAAATAAATGAGTTTGGAATCCAACGGTTGGTGAAAGTGTAATTTATCTCCAAAACTTAGCGGGATTTTGAAAATTACTAAAACGGTGACTTCTTACGGAGTAGCGCACACGCAATGCAGTCTTCGTTTACTAGAGGACCTCACTACATGTATGAACGAACTGAAGAGGCTTCTTATGAAGTAGTGCACACTAAAGACAATCTCCTGAGTAGGATGCATTGTAGGTTTATCATATATAATGTAAATGTTGAGCCCCGAAATTCCTACATTTAGAGATTTATCACCAAATATCTTCCACCGCCAAGTCGAAGCATTTGAATGACCTTCCATTGTGAATTTTAAATAGCTATACTATGGTAACCCCAGCTGATTTCCTTTTCACTTTGCTGAGCAAACGATAATTTTTTTATTGTTGTGGAACCTAAACGTAAGTTTTAAACTTATGAGCAAAGTATTTTATTATTAATAATAATTGATAAATTAAATTTGTAAAACTAAACGCAATGTTACGAAGATATTGAAGTTGGACTTTTAGCAAATGAATAATAATGGTATGTTACTCATGTCATTGATAAAGAAAAAAGTAGCTGTCAAAATATTTATTTTTATGCATGCATTAACAGTAACCTAATGTAAATATTATGCAAAAGTTTTGTTTCTGTATTTTGGAAATTTTTAGGTTTGGTTTCTAGGAAATAAAATTTTTTTGATTTTTTAAAATGGCTTGATATTTTATCGTTTTCAGAATACAGAATTATTTTTAATGCTATGATTTTTTAAGAGCTTTTCTGTCTTATTCAATTGCAGTTCCAGATATGCTGCTAGCGTAATAGAGTTATCCCTTTGCAAAAAAGATAACTTAATACGGGTGACTGTTTGCTAAAAAATTTTATTATACTTTATTTTTTTGTTAGTATTTTTTATTGAAATTTTAAATAATTTGATATTTAAATATTAATTTTGGTTTTATTTTTTAACTAAAGAAGTATTTCACTGTAGGTTAATACAAATTGATTTTTCATATTTACTTTTCAGTTAAAATTTTTAATACTAGATGCTATCTGGCGCCTTTTATAATACTAACGATTTATATTTCACCGAAATGTGTAAACCAAACACGTATAAATCTATTTGCGAAATTATGGCGGCGGCAGAGCTATTTCCCTATCAGTTCGAAGTGTATCAAGGTAGCTGCCTTATAGCTTCATTGGGGAAACAATTCAGGCGAAAAAAAGATTACGTTTTACGGGAAACTGTAATAGTGGTCATTTTGGTGTTTATATTGAAATAGTTGGATTAACAAATAGAAGTAAAGTTAATCATGGTTATGATAATGTGAAACAAAATGAAGAAAATGTGTCAACTTTAGTGTTTCAGCCTCAAGAAAATGTGTCTGTGTTTGTTTCAACGACTCAATCAATATCTAACATTAATTTATCAAGTTCAAGTGAATCAATTATTAATGATGTAAAATATCTTCAACTAAATAAAGGTAAAAAAAGAAGAAAAGGATTCACAAATTCAATTAGATATAAACAAGTAAGACACGCTGCTACAAAATATACTCAAAGTCATCCTGAAGAACATAGAGAAGTTGCTTCAAAATATACTAAAAGCCAGCCTGAAGCACATAGAGCAGCTGTAAGAAAATACTTTTCTAATAACCTCCATGTGAATCAGGCAGCTGTAATTAAATACAATGAAAAAAAATCAAAAGTTAAATTAGCGACATGGACTTCCAAAAATTTGTCTGGTTTTAAATATGAAATATATATTGACTATTCAAATGATAAAATTGTCAGTATCGGAAAACGTTTGCCCTGTTCGAGGTGCCGGGCTTTAAAAGGGTTAGAAGAACCTCCAGGAATGTGCTGCAGTGGTGGTCAAGTCCAGCTTCCTGCTATTAGATCCTACCCTGAACCTTTGAATAGTCTTCTTAGCCATAAGGATCAGCTTTCGGAACATTTTCTTTCTACAATTTTTTTAATTGCAAAAATCCCTGCAAAGTCTCAGAATTGTTAAGAAAATTTATAATTTTTCTCACGTTTATATAACTATACTTAACAAAATATAATTTTCAAGGTATTATTAATTTAATAAATATCTTATATTCCTCTGATTGAATTATTTTATGAACCTAAGGGTAACACTGTACGTTATTCAACATACATTATTCTAATACTTTTTACACATTTTCGGACATAAGGAAATGGTACACGTTAAAAGAGAATGCAACAATGTGTGGTTTGGAAGAAAACACACCAGAAAAATATAATTACAATTTCTGAAAAAAAAATATTTATTCCACCATCTGATTGTAACGAAGTGAGGAAAACAATAAATCATAACTCCTTCCACCAGATAACCTCTCTAACTGTCAATACGTGTGTTGCATATTGCTTGCGGCCCTTACCAGACAGTAGGAAAGTCTTTCCGCCGGTTTTATGTTCGTTAGAAGTATATGTTTAAGTTTGAAAGTCACCCTACTGTCGGATTAAAGAGGCCAGGTGGGCCAACGAAGAATATCCTAAAATTTTATTTAAATTGTTACAACGATTATAGGATACTGATAACAAGGCGTGAGAAACTGCAAATTTCAGTGTCACAACGGTAGCGGTCCAACTAAGGCCACTACAGAAAGGGATCATGGAAGAATCCCCTATCGGGTGTCATATTATTAGGTGCGTCGTAGTCAATTTGTGACATTGGGCTATTCGCGGTTTCTCTTCACTAACCTTGGGGGCTTTTAATTGAGATTGATTGCTTTTGGTAAACAACCTTTGCCCAAACAAAAATGAAACGTGAATATGTTAAGTGATTATGTAAAACAGTTAGAAATGAAGTGAAGTAGGTGAGTTAGGAAATATATAAACTCCGACTGAAAGCAGCGAGAGAGAGGCTGTAGGAGAAGTAAAGCTGAAGCTATTGGTAAGCAGAAATAGAAATAGAAAGGGAAGTTGAATTAAAAGGTTAATTTAAAGATTGCTGCAAGACGTTCCTTTACTGCTGTTTTCAACAGTTGATCCAGAATCTGAGTTACAGTCGAGGAAGGATTAGTGGTAAGAGTCTGTTAGATTACTATTGGTGGGTTGAATTGAAGGTAATAGAAATATTACCCGGGAGAGCAGAGTGAGTTGTTGTCATAGTAAATATATGTTAATAAATTAGTTAAAGATTGTTCTAGTGTCTCTTTAATTATTGTGTCGTAGTGTTTAATAATTGAATCTAGTGATGGCACAAGATGAACCCCGGATCGGGCGGGCATCACAAATTACATAACGTGGAATATACATATACGCTGAAGAGACGGAAATTTACTCATATCGGCTATTATGTTACTAAATATTATTTATGAATATATAACATGTCAATTATAGTTGTAGTCAGCCCTTTCAGTTTGGAACAGTCCTGACTAAGGAAGAGGTTTTAAAAGTGTCTGGAGACATCCAAGTTAAAGTGCAATGCACAAATATTATATCCCTCACTTTGCATTCTTAATCGTATATAAACATATATGAAACAATACATTGCTGAATAAAAATAACGCAGTTTAAATAACTAAATTATTTTATTCAGAACTATTAATTATCGAAATTCGGTCTCTAAACAACTTTATCTATGTCACTCCTCCTTAATACGCTTCTGATCTAACGCTTAAGATAATAATTTATTAATTACGTTACCTAACCAATCGGGTTCAAGTCATTAGGAGATTTATAAAAGTGGATTTGAATATTTCATCCTTTCCATATTCTCTCTATTTTCATTACTGAAAATCCTTACTCAACTCAGGACTGATTCAAATGTCTTACGTTGATAATTTCACCTTACTATCTTTGCCACCAACCCACTAATTACCAATCCTACTTTTTAAGTGTAGTGAATAATCCTATGCTATGGCATGTTTGACTGGCTTACTAAAGAACATTCTGATCTGGGCTCCCATTTCAATTTCTTTGAATACAAAATGTGGGAGATTTATAGATCAGCGGTTCATGAATGAAATTTAAAGCATCTTTGTGTTGCTGTTCCTGTTGTTCTCTTTAAATTTAATTTTTCAATAGGTTTTCTCTTGCTGTTCGTAGAATGCTAAACTATGAATTTTTCTTATGTTGGCCTAATACTTTCTTGGTAAGATGGTTCACTTGATCTTTTTCCTTAAGAAACACATTTAGCAACATTATGTATTATATCACGAATGTTGCTGTTTTAGTGCGACAGTTTTAAAAAAATTTGACAAGAAATCCAGTAAATGCCATCCAAGAACTTAATCCGTCTCAGCCAAACTGTGAGGCAGCTTGCATTTTAGTCAGAGAAGGTTATTTACAGGTATAATTTCATTAACAAATTGCATTCATTAAAATAGATAACACATTTATATTCAGAAGTATATTTTCATATCTAAATATAATTCTAATATTGCCTGAATTTCTTTTCTTCGCTGTAAGTATTTCTCAAAGTTATCTTTTATTCATGTCCCTGAGATTTTGCGCACAATACAATACAATATATCTATATACCATGTGAACTCAAATTTCAGTCTTATTTGTTTTAAATTCGTTCTTCATAATTCATCCCTGCTTAAATCCTATGCACTTAGAAGTTTTTAGCATCAAAATACATTTTAAAATAAGATTTCTTGTACTTGTTACAGAATGATTTTACAGTTTTATATATGAAGTGTTTATTAAAATATTCAGAGTCATTAATTACAAAAGCATATCTTTTGACAAGCTAGGTCCCATAAATAATGCTACAATTCAATAGAGTTCTAAGCTGTATTTTATTTTAATTTAAGTTATCATTAAGAATTTATAAATGACATCAAAATAACAAATCCTTTTTTTGTCCAGCAAAATTCCTCTGAGACTAAAAAATGTTTCTAAGAAAAATTTCCGAAGTGAAGTAAAATCGGATAAGGAGAGGATGTAACTCTCTCATAATTCATAATTCATAAAATTACATGTGTAAGAGGGAAAATATTGTTTTCTAATATGTTTAAGAAAGTAAGCCGTGAGATGTCTCTACTGAACATAATATAATAATCGGAAATCTACATTATATTTTTATACTAAATGAATGTAAGTTTATAATTTTGTGACTTAAAATCAAAATTTGTAACTGAAAGAGCATTATAAATAAAAACTACATAAAAAATTCATTTTGAAAAAATGAATGAATTGAAAATGAAGAGCCGTTGGAGCTTATACAAAAAGGACACCAGATGACCAAAATTTTGATGAATTTCAACACTTTAATTCTGAGAATAGTTTATTGTATTTTTAATAATTTGACTAAAAAAATTTTATTTTTTAAATTTGGCTTAATTTTTGTGAAACATATACATAATGCTTAGTTTTAAAAATAATGATGTATAATGCTTATATCATAATTATAATGGGTAACAATGTATAATGCTTTGCTTAATGTATAAGAAAATGTATTTTTAAATATATGTATAATTAGTTATTAATTATGATTTATTCTAATTAATTTCAGTTAATCAGCTCATATACTAAAATATTTTATATATCTTGCAACTCTGAAAAAAAAATTCCTCATTTATTAATTTATAGTTTTATACACAGATATATAATATTTAGAAATTCGCAATGAAAATGGGTACTAGGCAATCTGATTTATAGATCCAAAATGTATTTCAACATAATATATAGTATTTCAAATTCATGCGTTATTTTTATGCTTGAATATGCTAAAGAGAAAATTTAAAATGATCAATCAAAGTATAAACAAAATCTTTTATACTAAAATATCCTCACCATTAAAAATTTATAATTGTCAGTGAAAAAATTAATATATATATACATAGAAGATTCATTATGTTCCCCATTGTTTTCGGGATACCTAAAACTCGATTGCTGTTGTTGAGAAAAGATAATTCTTGTTAATTTGAAACTAAAATTTATACGTATTTCAGTTACAAAACCCAAACTGAAAAAAAATGAGTTTATTCTTATTTACGTCACACATACTTTAAACTTTAATAATGATAATTGTTATCTATTGCGGAGTATATTTCTTAGAAAAATTAAGGAGAAGTTGTCCATTAGTGGTTTCTTTAAATAACTATGCTCACGGTTTACAGTATATTTCCTTCTTCCTAATGCATTCACATAACTTTGTTTTTGTTAAAGTTAAAGCTGTTATCTAGAGAATCATATATCTTGTATCACATTTCTTTTGCAACGCTTTCTCATTTTAGCACGAAACTTGCAGTTAAATAACCGCTAATGCTTGAAAAATTTCTATTGCTTTATTTCTTTCGAAAGATTAAAATTTTATTTTTATCACAAAACTTTTTCACTCATTTATTTTCAGATTCTTAATGAATGTATTTGCAAGTAAGAAAATTATATTTGCATATATCCTCGCCTTGAATTCTAAGCAGAAGAATACATAGTAATTTAATTAAATTTTCCTAATATTATTATACAATTCTGTTGAATAACACCTCTGTGATATCTTAGTTCAGTTACCAAGACTTTATTTCCCATCAGTTAAAAATAGTAAATATTTTTTTAAAATAAACTGTAAATTTCACTGTAATTTTTTATTTTAATTGTTATATTTAGATATTAACAATATTACGTGCTGTATCTCGAATTTGAAGTATTTTATGAATGTATCGTATTCATAACTTCTCAGGGTTTAACAACCAAAAAGACTAAAAATAAGAACTCAACACATACATATTGCATAGCTTAAGAAAAATAAGAAAAATTGAGTATTTTATATATAGTCCCTTCTTTGTACATTATTAGGATTTTCTATTAGCTATATTTTCATTATGCAATTAAATAAATTTGTGCCGATTTTTTTTGTCCTTTCCATATATTTGTTTTTATTTACAAGAACAGTATACAAATACTCCAAGTTATATGTATATATAATTGTGTGGGTGCCTATAAAATAAATTTTTAAATTAAGATAATATGATAAACCAAAAATGAGATATTAAGGGGTGTCGGAACGTCAAATTTTTCAAAAAATCATGATTTGAGATTTTTTTATTTCCAAATTGTATAGCTTTTCACCTTTCTAAAGATACTTTATTTTTATCTCTACGATAATTAGAAGCTTCAAAAACTTAGTTTTAAATAAGCATTGAAACGGGGCCACGCCCATTTAAAGGGCCAAAAAATGTAAACAACGCACTTCATTTTTGGTCGATAGTAAGTACTATGTGCTACTCTAAATGAATTTTTTTAAACTTTCGTTATAAATGAGCCTTTCTTTTATTTGTATTTGCTCTTAAGAAGTTTCACTGTATCTGTGACTGATAGATATTTGTTTATACTTGCATAAGCACGTTTTAGTTCGACTACTACGAGCTTGTTCATTTTAGTTAGTGTTTGTTTCAAAACATATAACTGAATTATTACAAACATTTGTTGTTCTTTTTAGTTAGTGTTTGTATCAAAACACATAGCTAAATTATTTTAAATTGTTGTTTTCAAGCGATTTTATCATGCCTAGATCAAAGACAAAAGTTTTTAAAAAAAGAAAAGGACATTTTAACAAAGGCAGATGTGAAAAGGCGAGTGGAAGTAATGACTCTTCTATAGGAAATAGTGATGTAGCAAATCATTCCAAGGAAGAAATAAATGTATCTTCCAGTGAAAAGAAGGTAAAAAATATGGATACATCATATTCGAATGATACTTATTCTGGTTTTAGGAATGTCATTATGGATATAAATCTTTTAGCCTATGCACTTTTTGAAGCTGTAAAATGTTTAAAGTGTGGTAAACAAGGAATTAGATTGTTACAACATGAAAAAAACTGTGGTGAAGCTGTTCAGTTTGATATAAAATGTCCTTCTTGTGATTATAAATATACTTTTTATAATTCTAAGCAGTGTGACAATAATTTTGAAGTCAATAATAGGTTAGTTTATGCAATGCGATGCATAGGGAAAGGGGCTGAATCTGCAGTAATGTTTTGCGGTATTATGAATCTTCCACCACCACCTACAAAATTTACAAAATTTAATAATATTTTACTGCAAGCAGCTAGAGAAACTTGCGAAGAAAGTATGGCAGAAGCAGTTCATGAAGCAGTTGAAGAGAATGACGGAGGAAGAGACATTGCTGTTGCGGTTGATGGTAGCTGGCAGAAACGAGGCTTTTCTTCGAAGAATGGTGTAGTGACAGTTACAAGTGTGGATACAGGTAAAGTAATTGATGTGGAAATATTATCCAAACATTGTATTTGTCCGAACAAAATTAAGCATCTTCAAAACTGTAAAAGAAATTTTGTTGGTTATAGTGGCAAAATGGAGGTGACAGGTGCTCTATCAATTTTTCGCCGTTCTGAATCGAAGTACAACGTTCGATACACAAGATACTTAGGTGATGGAGATTCGAAAGCATACGATTCCATTGTAGAGAACAATGTATATGGGAACGAGTGTTCGGTGACAAAATTAGAATGTCTTGGACATGTAATGAAGAGAATGGGGACACGTCTTCGGCGCTTGAAAGCAAAGATGAGAGGTCAAAAGCTTTCAGACGGTAAACCTTTGTCTGGTAAAAACAGGCTGACAGAGGCAGAAATTGATCGTCTACAAACCTATTACGGTCTAGCCATTCGAAGAAATTTGTCCAGTGTAAAAGATATGCGACAAGCCGTGTGGGCAATATTTTTACACAAACTGTCGACTGATGAAAAACCTCAGCATGGATTTTGCCCATCAGATGCCGATACATGGTGCAAGTTTAGAAAGGCAGAGTTGCTTGGGGAAACCTATCATCATAAAAACAGTTTACCTGTTGCTGTTGTGGAGACTATGCGACCCATTTTTAGGGATTTATCCAATCCAGAACTATTGAAAAAGTGTTTGCATGGCTGTACCCAAAACCCAAATGAAAGTGTAAATAACGTTATATGGTCTCGTGTACCAAAGAAAACTTTTGTACATATAGAAGCCCTCTCTTTAGGTACGTATGATGCTGTATCTTCGTTCAATATAGGTAATGTATCAAAACTACAAATTTTGAGAAAATTGAACATTGAGCCTGGTGACTATACGATACAGGCAATGAAACGTCTCGACAAAGAGAGGCTGTTAAAAGCTCGATATTCTTGTTTACAAAAAACAAAAGATGTTAGAAAGGAAAAAAGGCTCAAAAGGAAAAGAGAGGATGATGAAATTAAAAAAAATGTGGATAATTTAGAGTATGGGGCAGGAATGTTTTGATAGGTAAGTACTTTTACGTTAAAACTCATTTATCTCAAAATGTGAATTTTTTATGTTCGATGTACCTTTTCTAAGAAACTACTGTTCATATATGTGTAATTTTTGTAGGACATGTTCATAATGTTTCCTAATATATACTGAAATGAGCTTTTAGTAAAAAATTGAAAAATGTATTTTTTGCAAATTTTTTTATATTAAAAAAGAGTGAAATTTGACAATGTCTGATATAATATTTTGTAAATTGATAAAAAATTCAAAATTAGTTAAAAGCTCATTTCAGTATTATAAGAAAGATGTATTTTACTTGTGTAAAAAATTTCAAACTTGTATCTATAATAGATTTTGAGAAAAGGTACATCGAAAACAGCCAATTTAACATTATCGGTATAGGAGGTTCCGACTCCCCTTAATTATTAGTAAGATATTAGGTAAATTTATGATTCAAAAACCGCTATAGTAATTATTAGTGTAAATAATACAAGCTAAATACATATATTAAGGATTAAAAGTAAAACATTGAATTTTGATGCAAAAACCCAATGTACTAGTAATAATTATATAGAAAATTAAACAAACTAAGGGTATAATAAACTGAAATGAAATAGACTAAACCAATAGGAGACTGAAAAAAATGAAAGATAGTGAATAATGTAAATTAATGCTTTTTCACAAACTTCAGAGTGACATACATTACTTAAAAAATAAATACATATATTGTTAGGAAAATTAAATTAAAAGCGAAATAAGAAGACAATTGGCTTTTCATAAAGATGTGAGTAACTTAAGTGTTGAAATTTATTCTCTAATTACATTTATTTACGTTGTCCCATGGGCTTTAAACTTCAATATTTTTGATTTTTTGGAAACAAAAATATATAGTGTTTTTTAATTTATGTAGCTGTGAAAAGGAGCCAAAAGAAATTTAAATATTAACTGTAGTAAGTTTTGGTTGTGAGCGCATTGAGTTGTCGTCCTCTTTTGCATGTATAAGTCCCGGATTCTTCATTATGCACTATAAAACAAGCACCCATCAAAAAATTGAGCTGTTTCAGTAATAGCAGCTCCAAAGAAGGCAAATATATATTGAGGTCGTAGTATTTATGAGATCAACTTTTGGGGTGTACAGGTCATCATACTCATGAACTCCTTAGGAAAAGAAAGAAACGATGAATTGACAATACTCCAATTCCGTTTCCCAATTCTAATACTAAGATCATGTGAAGTTATTATTTTTGTTTACTCACTTTTATCACTAGTATTAAAAAAAAATAATTTAAAATCCTTCTAATAACAGAGAAGTCTCATCCAATCAATTAAGTGGAAAGCTTTCAACTATCCATATATTCACAGTAAGCGACCGAGGGAAAATATTAGAAAAATATTGACTCTAAGATATAAACTGTCTTTTAAAATGTGATTATTCAGAAATATGATCTTGAATAATTAACTTTCTCAAAGCATTGATTTGAATTTAAAATGAAGATCTATGATTTACTCGAAAGGGAAATTAAAGCGATAAATTAAAGACCAGGAGGTAAAAATTGTTGTATGTAATGCGTTTCGAAAAAAAAAAAGATTCCGCCATTAAATGAACAACATAATAAATTTGATTGATTCACACATTCACTCACGCACACACTCACTCAATCAGCACTCATGCACACATTCGCTCAAACAGCCACTCACCACTCAATCACGTACTCGGTCACGCACGCATGTATGTACGCACACGCTCACTTATTTATTTATTAGGATGTGGCGTAGTGGCAAATATATTTCGAGGCATCCATTTTAAATCCAAAATCATTTATTAATAACTTCATTCCACACTCATACAAATACACCAGAATTCATCTTATAAACCTCTGCTCTCGCCAAGGACAACGTCTCATCTGGGAAACTGTCTGGGAGGGCAGCGTATCAATTTCCGCTGTAGCAGGAGAAATGACGTCAATCAAGTACATAGTGTATACATTCCAAGTATTACGTATAAAAAAATAAACATACGAGCCATTACGTCACAAGGGACTGGCCTGAAATGGCATCATTCAATAAACAATTTATTTTGAAAAGTGAGTGATAGTTTTATCGTTATCTAAAACGCTAAATCCTTGAGCATTTTTTGTGCTTTGGTGAATAAATGGTCTAGAAATGGATTAAAGACAGTTAAAATAGCTCTTTTTATGGACTGGTAGAAAAAGAATGATAATTGAATACTTGACCATAGTTAAACTTTATCTTTTGTTTAACTTTTGAAAGGCAGTGATTTCTTTTTTAAATCATTAAAATCAAGATATATTAATCAGTATTTTTATAAGTTTTAAACTTTACTCTAGTTGATAAATATGGAGTTCAAAATAAAAATATTAATCATGACGCCACAATTGAAAAAGAAAATGCTGTTTAGCACAATTTTTAGGGGTGTCGGAACGTCAAATTCTTCAAAAAATCATGATTTCAGATTTTTTGATTTTCAAATTGTATTGCCTTTCACTGTTCTAAAGATACCTTATTTTTTTATCTGTACCATAATTAGAAGCTTCAAGAAATTAGTTTTAAACAAGCGGGCCATTTAACCATTTAAAACACCAAACAAACCATTTAAAAGGCCAAAAAATGTAAACAAGGCACTTCACTTTTAGACGATAGTTCAATGTGCAACTCTAAATGATATTTTTTAAGGTTTCAATATAAACTGAGCCTTATCTTTTTTTTTTTTTTTTTGCATTGACTCATAAGAAATAGTTTCACTGTATCTGTGACGGATAGATGTTTGTTTATACTCATATAAGCACGTTTTAGTTCAACCACGAGCTTGTTCTTTTTAGTTAGTATTTGTATCAAAACATACAGCTAAATTATTTTGAATTGTTGTTTTCAAGCGATTTTATCATTCTTAGATCAATAGATCAAAGATAATAGTATTTAAGAAAGATAAAAGACATTTTAACAAAGGTAGATGTGAAAAAGTGAGTGTATGAAATAGGAGATACTTTAGTGAATGTCGTCCATAGGAGATTGTGATGATGTATCATTCCATTCCAATTAAGAAATAAATGTATCTGCCAGTAAAAATAAAGTAAAAAAATGGAGACATCTTATTCAAATGATGCTTCCTCTGGTTTCAGAATTATTATTAATGATATCAATATTTTCACCTGAGCATTTCTTGAAGTGTGGTAATCAAGAAATTAGATTGTTATTACATAAAAAATTACGTTGAAGCTGTTCTATTTGATTTAAAATATCCTTCTTCTAATTATAAATGTACTTTATCAAATTCTAAGCAGTGTGATAATAATTATAAAGTAAATAATATGTTTGTTTATGCAATGCTATGCATAGAGAAAGAGTCTGAATCTACAGTAATGTTTTTCGGTTTGTTATACCACCAACTACAAAATTTTCAAAATTTAATAAAATTTTACTACAAGCAGTAAAAATACCTTGTGAAGAGAAAATGGCAGAAACGAGGCATTTCTTCGAAGAATGGAGTAGTGACTGTTACAAGTGTGGATACCGGTACAGTAATTGATGTGGAAATATTCAAACATTTCATTTATCCGAACAAAATTAACCACCTTCAGAACTGTAAAAGAAATTTGATGGTTATAGTGGCAAAATGGAGATGACAGGAGCTCTGTCAATTTTTCGCCATTCTGAATCAAAGTACACGGTTCGATACACAAAATTCTTAGGTGATAGATACTCAGTTGCGTATGATTCCAATGTAGAGAACTTTGTGTATGGGTACCAGTGTTCAGTAACAAAATTAGAATGTCTTGGACATGTAATGAAGAGTTTGGAGACACATATTCGGCACTTAAAATAAAAGATGAAGGGTCTAAAGCTTACAGATGGTAAACCTTGGTCTGGAAAAAAACAGGCTGACAAAGGCAGAAATTGACAATCTGCAAACCTATTACGGTCTACCCATACGGAGAAATCTATCCAGGGTAAAAGATATGTGGCAATAATATCCTTATACCACAATATTTCCATGTATTTAGTTGAATTCCTGATGTCATGAAAAGAGCAAAAACAAGCCATTTGCCGTGAAAAAACTCAAAGCACCTGCTTCAGTGGGTATTTTAAAGTATTTTGGGTATGATCCTGTCTCAAATGTTTTCTCTATCACTTCCTCTCACAAAATCTAAGATGTATCCCTTCACAAATGAGCTTCATCACTGAAACCTAATTTCGTCTAGTCTTCAGCTGTACATATTTGTACTTTTTGTCCATTTTTCTTCATGGTAAAAGCTAAAAATTGTTTTATCGTTGGCTCCTTGGTTACGACAAGCGTCCAAAAGATTAAGTCCAAAAGTTGAGCTATTCACATCAAATCGATATGCCAATAAATCCCTTTTATGATCTGAGCTTGTTTGGCCTACATCAACTGCAGAAGCTATTTCTATAACTGTCACAGAAATGTGATCTTTAAGAGCTATTATTTTAGCACTCTGCCTTGGAGTTACATCCATATTTTAACACGCGAAATAATGAGAGAGCAAATACTAGCAGCTAACTGCCTCCCTCAGAGGCTCACAACTAAAGAATATGTAAGTATTTCTACACTAAAATTAATTAGGTTGATCAGTCATACCTATTCTAAGTGCATAAGTCCAATTCGAGGTATTTCACACTAGGTATAAACAGATAAAATTAGTTTGAAGTGGTTTCAGACACATTTACCAAAAATTATCGCTTGTCCCAATTAATTGTCACAGTATAGTAGACGTTTGGAAAATCATTTAAAGAATTATTATAATATTTGAAAACAAAATTTCTACTACTTTATTTATTATTACAAAACATCGCACAGAAAATTCTTTTTCTAAACAAGTTCAGCAAACATAGATACCGGGTGGTTATAATTAAATTTAAGCTATTCTGAGGCCTGTAGAAACTGTTCTGCTTATCAGATTTTGATGAAACTTTGAATATATTCTATATGGACCACGGGGAAAGGATTTCTCCTATAAAAATAGTACAAATTTTGATCACCGGGGGCTTTTATCGAATATTCCTTATGCAAATTCGTAAAACCTCTATACAAACTTCCTGACATAGCAAGAGAACATTCAGCGTGCGTTTGTCATCGTTAATCATGCCCTTACAAAAAAAGATCGAGCTTTACTGGTAAAACTGTTTTATCAACAACTTAGGTGCAAAAACCTTTTAGCTGGTCTAGGTGAATATCGTCGTTTAAAGGATCTGCGAAAAGGCCCCATATCAAGAATTGGCTAGAGGAAGAGGATCATGAAATTTGAACAGACTGTAGATTTGGGTGTGCTGCCCGGAAGAGAACGAAAACCACTTGGGACTGAAACTGTCGAAGAAGTCAACTGCTGCTGTGGTTGTAACAGCCTCCAGTTCCATCTATTCTTCAGCAAGTGGTCGATCACTGCATCGCGAGTTGGAGGTTACGTGGTCGACAATATGAAAAATTCGACGATACATTTTAAAATGGTATCCGTATAATATCCACATGATGCAAACGTTGAAACCACAATATCACAAAACACGCCTTGAATTTGCTTGCTGATTTTTGACGAGAATGGAAGTTGATAACGCGGGGCGTTGGAGAATTCTATGGTCAGATGAGGCACACTTTTATTTAGATGGAACAGTGAATAGTCAAAATTGCCGCATATGGGGCTCTTCACCTCCTAATGTCCTGCATCAACAACCACTATATTCTGTTTACGTGACTGTTTGGTGTGGATTTACAGCTGAGTTTATCCTCGGACATTTTTCTTTGAAACTCTCCCTCCACAAGGTCCTAAATGACGCTCTTTCACGAGTGCACGGTACAATGAACTCCTTCAACAGCAGGTCATTCCTGCTTTACAGAAAGGACAATGTTTGCAAACCACTATTTTTATGCAAGATGGAGCAACTCCTTACATTTGGCGCCAAGTCAAAGCACTGCTTAGTGCTAACTTTGGCGATAATCGTGTAATATCCAGCCATTTTCCTGATGCATGGTCTTCTCGTTCACCCGACTTAAATCCCTGTGATTTCTGCTTGTGGGGATTTCCAAAAGACCGTATTTACAGAAGATGAATCAGGACTTCAACTTATTTGAAAGCTAGCATTATACGTCATGTGGCTGAAATTCCTCATGAGTTGCATCGCGCTACCATTGAAAATGCTATAATGCGTTTTCAACACCACACCACATTTCCTCCTAGTGGTCAAAATTTGAACTATTTTTTTTTATTGCAGAAACCTTTTTCCCAAGGTCCATATAGCATAAATTCCAAGTGTCATCAAACTCCGATAAGCAGAACGGGTTCGAGAGGTCTCTGAATAGTGTAACTTTAATTAATTATAACCAACCCGGTATATATTTCATCTTCCCTATTATTATTTTTCTAAGAACGCAAAATAAAACCATGACACATTTTAGGAACTCTCACTTTTTGCTGATTTTCATAATTGACTGATGTTTCTAAAGAGCTACAAGCTCCTTTTAAAAATAAATAGTTTAATTGATTGATTTGTTTTACAATTAACAGATTTTGTAATTTCATTTTAGATAGCGCTGTAAATTATAAACTATTGAAAATATTAAAATTTATTATCGGTGTGAAATAATAATTAATGCATAATTTTAAAAATTATTACAAAATGTTTTAATTGTTTTCCAAAAACGTTGTAATTGCTAAATATTTAGTAATTATTTACTAGCAACGTTTGAAAAATAAAATAATGATATTAAGGCTACACGGTACTCTTTTTCAAAAAATTTTTTGGAGACAGTAATATTAAAAGTAACTTATGTATTGTTTTCATACTATATTATTAAACTGATTCTGAAAATAAAAAGTCAATTTAACTAGTTCTTATTTTAAAATTTAAAAAAATTTAAAAATTTTGAAGTTTTTTTAAACCCTTATAAAATACACAATTTTTGAAATTTTTTAATTATTTTGAGTGATTTATATTTCATACATTATTGCAAACAAAAGTTAGTATGGATTTGAAAATCTGTTCCCTTGTTGATTTTTAATAATTATTTTTCTAGCTAAACCTGGAAAAAACAGGAAAATTTTTAAAATATTAACTTTAACATTTTTTAAAAAAATAACTAGGGATCCCAGACCTAAATCCATACTAACTTTTATAGAACACATATATCTCAGTATGTATAAAAAATTTCAAGACTCTATCTTGAACAGAAAAAAAGCCTTAGGGATTAGAAAACACTTACATCTTCAAAAATAAAAGTCTGAGAAAAATGCATTTAAAGTTTTTAAAGGCATAAAACAAAAACTAATAATACTTGCAAAGATCTAAATTTTTAATATATTATTTAACTACTTATATAATATATGAAAACACTACTTTAATTAAATATTATGGCAAATATTTTTATTTATTCAAAATATGTTTTTGCAAAATATCGATATAGCATTTTTTACGATGACAGATAATTCAGCTTAAAGTTAACATAATAATTTCACAAAAGTTTTAAAACACAATACACTTATAAAAAATAATAATGATATAAATAAAAGTTTAAAAAAAGTTAAAAACTACCAGGTTTGTACATAGCACCTAATTTTTTCTGAATTTTAAGTCGACGCAATTTAGCAAGTTTTATTTTTTTTTGCGCAACTTTAAAATTTGCAGATTTCCTTTTCTTTCTGAAATAGGTTCTCCTATAATGAGTAAAGTACACTAAATGTTCTGATGATAAACTTGTTACAAATTCAATTAGCATCCTGAAATGTTTTTAGAGCTTTTAATGTTCCAACAATAAATTCAGGTATTGCACTCGACATGGCAATCAACACGACTTCTAGAAGCTGTATTTTCTTTGGAATATTTGTCCCATATCATCGAATGTAATGCTTCATTAGAATTGTGTGTCAAACCTCTGACACATGTGTTTAATAATTCAGTTGATGCTAATCGCTGATAAATAGGCAAGATTTTGGGCAAATATTCTTCGTTGATTGTTATTTTTACCCAATCTTTGTGAATACCTGATTTTTTTCCTCGTGCTAATGATAACTGGTAAAAACACCAAGAGTCAAAGAGCAAGATTGTGTCCCGGAAACTAATACTCTCAGATCTTTCCCATAATTTCACAGCTGCATTTACTTCCATTGCACTAGATGATCCGACATGTGTTGTACTACAAACATTTTGTTGTCCTTTGTACCAAATACGAAATTCAGCACTTTCTTCTCCAAGCTCAAATTTAGTCTGTTCACATTCTCCACGTCGCTTTGACATTACTTCGTAGTCTATCACAAAGCCAGTCAGCAAGTCGATAACATATCCTATTCCGATATTTGACGTTGACGTATGTTCTCTTGTCAACCAGCTTCCATCATATGACATTCCAATACCGACTATATCTTTATCATTCCTTGAGCCCTACGCCTCAATGACATCTTTACGAATATAAAGCAACGGCTGATTTGACCCAACAAGATGTCCAATCAGAACTTTTGGCTCATAATGTCTTTTAAGTTTTATTAAACATTATATTTCAATTCATATGCATGCAGAATTTTTCCAACTATGAGTAGCCAAGTCACAAACTTAACATACCTTGCACTAATCTCATATTTACATCAAATGGAACATTAAAAAAAATGATGCTTGCTAACATTTGATGTAATATAGCATCAATTAATTGTTATGAACATGTTTCACTCTAGGTTTGGTCACAATTAACACATACAACATTCACTTTATATGCAAATCTATTTCTTTGACCATAGCAAAGTTTTAAAGATACACTATGGCAAATATTGCTTAAAAATATTCCAAAATTATCTGTAAACAAACATTCAGTATCCACTATAATGTAATTTGAAAGATACTTTTATATGTAGCAGAAATATTAAAGACATTTGTATTCTGAAGTTTTGTAGTTATATCCACTAAAGCAGGTTTTTAGCATTGTCATTATCAGCAGCACTCCATCTCTTAGAAGTGTTGATTCTCTTCTCAAGCTGCGAAAGTTTTGTCCGTGGCATTTTTTTAACAGAAAAAATTTCACTTAAACAATTTAAAATAGCTTTTAACTTATATAAATTATATGCAGAATAAATATTGGTCTTGAGAAATACCTTTTCTTATCAATTTTGGCTAAGTAACTATAAGCACATCAAGAACTCAAAATATAAACAAACATAAATGATTTTAGTAGTGAAAGTTGAAGTTAATATCTACTTCTCTGCAAGTATCGATATTATTTAAAAAATATCAGTAATTAATTAAATTTAAGAATAGAAAAATGCTTTAAAATGAAACCGAAACTAACCACGCCCCCCTCAGTTGTCAAAAATAGTGACTGACAATGCTCAGAAAACTTCAAATATCTTAAAAACTAATTGGTTAATAGATCTAAAATTTGGGGCCAAGATTCCCAAATGTATGGGCTACAGGAAAATGCAAAAAAAAATTTTTCGATAAATTTGTCATTTTTAGGGTACTGTGTAGCCTTAAGAAATAAATAGTAAATTACTTTTCGAAGAATGATTAATACGTAAAAATACTTCACTTTCATTTTATAGCAAGAATAGTTACAATTTTTTAAGTTACGTTTTATTCAAAAAATTATCGTTTGCCCCAAATTTTAATACGTGAACACAATAATACCGTCTAATTTAACATATAAATTTCGCTTCATTTTATTTTAATTTAATTTATTAAAAACAAACGATATTGTCTACTTTAATAGTTTATCATTCATTTTTATTTCATTTCATATAATATTTATGATTTCTCACGAATAATTGTTTGCCTTTATTCCTTTTGATTTCTAAAGCATGCAATATTTTTAAGATTTACAAATTTCTATATTTTAATAATTGTAACGAAATGGTAATGAAATTACAAACGCCTTCAGTAGAAATCATTAATTTATTTTAAAAATTTTATATTCATTATTCAAGACAAAATCGTTTTTTATGACAAATGGCATTACCTTATCTATAAATCTAACAAGCAACTTTTTGGAATCAAGCATTAATTTTAAATTACGGAGATGTAGAAAATGAAAATAAATAGTTCCCGAAATAAATCTAAACACCGATGGCAAAGAATATTATGTCCATTTTTGAATTTTTACAAAAGAACAATTTAAAAGTAGGTTTGCGTTTATCAGCAACTTATACTTTTTAATGAATATTTTAAATTAAAATTTGTATATATATCTTACACTTTATGCTATTAACATTTTTTTAAATTTATAATACCCTTCATAAGCCTCATTTCTCTTTAATACTTTACCATTACTATTTTTAAGCAAATGAACTTAGTACTATCGGTCTCCGAATAATGTTTTGCAACTAATTTGTATATTACATTTACATACAACCAGTCATTTTCATGAATATATGTTAAATTTTATTCCTATAACTCTTTCGTATTTTCAGTTTAAATTGCTTTAAATAAAAGTTAAATTAAAGTGTAATGTAAACAGTTAAATAAAGGTAAAATTACAGTTCAATTTTATCTCTTTAAGACATTAAGCCAACTGCTGAGCTAAATAAATTGCCTTTTTTTCAAATTCCAACTGTAGAGCAGATACAATTTCCTTTTTCAGTCGAATTTGATTTCAGGAACTTATTTCCTTTTCCTTGAAACACCCGTCAGTCTTTAAAATTAAATTTACTTCCAGCATAAAATGTACTCTCTGCAGATTTAGAATTCTGAGTGGATTAAAAGGCTCTTTTTTTTTCTTTCGTACTATCTTGTAGAAGTAAAACACGAGAATTTCGAAATAAGTATGAGTCTATTCTTAGTCCTTTTTTAAATATCTTGTAAATGCTTTAATATATAAAACGATTTATTGAAAAAATATTTTTCTCTCTTTCTTTTTTCTTTTGTTTTAAGTTAAAAGTGAAAAGGTTAATAAAGGTATATGAGGGAGAATAGGTGAGTATATTAAAATACGTTTTGAAACATCGCTTTGGCAGCTCTTTGAAAATGTATTGGACGTGGAAATTTGAATTTAGGTATTAAAAATTCTGATATGTGAATTTGTAGAAAGATGTAAGAATTTTTAAGGGTTTCATCTTTGATTTCATGAAGATAATGTTAATCCTATAGATTTTTTTTACTATCCTCAAATCTATACTATTTTATCTATTTGATTGCAAAAAAATTCTGAATCCAAAAGGTCAAATAATTATAAATGTATCTGCAGAATTGGGGTTTTGCTCCGATTGAGAACAACAATTTACTACCCCAATTCCAATGATTAATATGAGAGTTTTATGACTTTAAAAGTATTTTAAAATACATTTTCAAAGATCCGAGAAAGTGTAATTACATAGGAACCATCTTTACTTTTTGATTTGTCAGATACATTTGCTTGCATTAAAATTGATAAAATATTCAATATTTGAGGACTAAGGTAAAAAAAATGAAATAAATGTAAGAAATTTTATTCATTTATTGCATTGTTCTTATTTTGAAATGAGGAAGAAAATTATGAGTGGATTAACATGTGAAATTTTGAAAATAAGGAAAATTAATTTACATTTGTGTCCATGAAAAGTTTTTGAGTAGCTTTTTCTTTTCAAAATTTCTCATTAAAAAGCATTAATATAGATGTACAAAAAATTTTGATATTACACTCAGTCAGAATTTGTTAAAGATCTGTAAAATTGTTCATTTTTAACATTACGGAAGTTGTGAAAATTCTGTTCTTGAAGTGACCATGTAATAAAATTGCATAGCAACCCCATTCTAAAAGAGTTTTACTGCTATATAATTTAAATTGTGGTTTTGAATCATTTAGTTGCATGTTTACTGTACTTACTTAAAATAATTTACTTTTATCATAATCTTAAGGATTATGAAAACTAATTATGAGATGATTTTGTATGAAATTAAGATATTAATTACTGTAGCACCACAAACATAAAAACGAATCATACTTACACTTAATGAGAAACAGCTATCTTAAAATGATTTGGAACCTTTTTCTCAAATATGGCATTTTATTGTATACGTTTAATGAATGGAATTCCTTTCATTTCTATCGATATGTACATATTTTCATTTTTAAACAATTAATGCTTTATTTTCAATTTTTATTCTGTCATTTACTAACATTGGGGGGGAAACATAGATACAATAAAATATATTAGGAAATCTTACTCATAACAGGTCAAATGAAAAGTCACCGGCCTGACACATAGATGGAATTACTAGAATTAAATCCATGTGTTTTTTAGTTAGCCCTAACCCTTAAAAGATGTGTGTATAAATTTGACAGCTGTTGGATCATTAGTTTGTGAATTATAGCATTTTGAGTGAGGCAACTTTTGTAGCTGTGAAAAAAATGGATAAAAAGGAATTTCGCGTGTTGATAAAATATTGCTTTTTGAAGGGAAAAAATACAGTTGAAGCCAAAACTTGGCTTGCTGCCGAGTTTCCGGACACTGCCCCAGGAAAATCAACCATCAAGGATTGGTATGCTGAGTTTAGACAGGGTGAAATGAGCACCGAAGACGGTTACCGCCCAAAAGAGGTTGTTACCGACAAAAACATTAAAAAAATCCACAAAATGATTTTGAATAACCGTCAATTGAAATTAAATGAAATAGAAGACACTCTAAAGATATCAACTGAACGTGTACATCATATCATTCACGAATATTTAGGTATGAGAAAGTTCTGTGCAAAGTGGGTGCCGCGCGAGCTCACTTTTGACCAAAAACAACGACGAGTTGATGATTCGGAACAGTGTTTGAAGATGATCAAGCGTAATAAACTCGAGTTTTTGAGTCGATATGTGACAATGGATGAAACATGGCTCCATCATTTCACTCCGAAGTCCAATCGACAGTCATCCGAGTGGACTGCACACGATGAACCCGCTCCAAAGCGTGGGAAAACGCAACAGTCGGCTGGCAAGGTTATGGCGTCTGTATTTTGGGATGCGCATGGAATAATTTTCATTGACTACCTTGAGAAAGGAAGGACCATCAGCAGAGACTATTACATAGCGTTATTGGACCGTTTGAAAGATGAAATCGCCGAAAAACGGCAGCATTTGAAGAAAAAGAAAATGCTGCTTCCAATGCACCGTATCACAGATCAGTGAAAACGATGACAAAAATCCATGAATTGTTCTTCGAATTGCTTCATCATTCACCGTATTCTCCAGATCTGGCGCCCAGCGACTATTTCCTGTTCTCAGATCTCAAAAGAATGCTCTCTGGGAAGAAATTTTCGTCGAATAAAGAGGTGATCGCCGAAACTGAGGCCTATTTTGAAGCAAAGGACAAATCGTACTACAAAAACTGTATCGGAAAGTTAGAGGGTCGCTATAATCAGTGTATCATCCTTGAAGGGAATTATGTTGAATAAAAAAAAACTAATTTTGCCAAAAAAAATTTTTTTTACTATGGTAGGCAGGGGACTTTTCAATTGACCTGTTATGTCTTTTTGTACACTTACTTCATTATAATTTTAATTTTATTCTAATTTCTTAAAACATTAATGAAGACTTAAAACACTCTTCAGAATAAATAATCGTATGTTTCATTTTAAAGGTTGGTTTTATTTTAACATTTTTTTATTAATGAAGAAGCGATAAGTACTTTTGAATGTAAAATGTATTTTTGTTATAGAAAAATGAGGAAAAATAAACAAATTGCATTAATTTGCCTCATTTGAAGAGGAAAAGCTTATTTTGTATGTTTTAATAATTTTAATACTAATAAAACGAGATGTTTATTAAGGCAAAAATTGAAAAATACATGATAAATGACAATTATTGGTCACATTTTCTAAGATGTCTTATTACTGTTTAATGTAAATCTTTCAAACATATTTTCAAGCATTTATTAGTTTTTCTACAAAAAAAATCTATGATATAGTTATTAGTCTGTCACATGTAGAATTTAATTTCAGATGCACTTTACATATGCAATAATACAAACATAAACTGGTGTGATGAATAAATCATATTTAGGTTTACTAAAAACTATATTTATGTTGCATTTGTTTTCAAATATCAAATGCATAATCCAAGTATTACTGAATGAATTATCATTGTCTGACTTTGATTTTTGGAAGAATTTTACGTATTTTTTTCTTACATCGAACATAATTAAAAAATATTTAACAAAGTATTTAGTTGAAATAGACAAAATTAAGAGAAAAAAATATGAAAATTTCTATAGAAGATAAATGTTACTAATTGTCTCTTTTATTAGGATTCAAGTTATAAAAGTATGTTTCAAATATCGTCAAAATGAAACGTTTCGGGATGTAAACATATATCTTAAGATAAATACAAAATAATTAAATACAATCCACACATTTTGCCGCATAAATCATTGTCAGACAGTCTATTGATAATGATTCTAATTTTTTTCCCAAAATAAATAATTGTAAGTATTAATTAAAATTCTGATTTCAGTAATAAACAAGTTAGGATATGTTATACTAAACATTATATTAAGAAAGAAATCAACTCTACACTATTTAATAAAAAAACATACACACCAAACTATATAAATATACAAATAAAGCGATACGAACAAAAAATTAATGAAATTAAAAATAAAAATTAAATTATACAAGAAAAATTATGTATTATCGATAATTTTCAACATCAAGTAAATGAAATGAAAACTTTAAAAAAGTAAAAAAGAAATAATAAAATTACGAGTAGAAGAGATAAGGAAATTGGAAAAAAATGAAATATCTAAATTTTGAAGAAAAGTAAAATAATTGATTATAATATCATTAGTGTTATAACAGGTTGTAGACTCTTAAATTCTGTGTCATTCCAGAATTAATGGCTAGAATGCCCCATCAACCTTATATTATAAAAGAAGATTATGAGTGTGTGCGTGTTTTAATGGCAGATATTTAATAATTATAATAAATGTTGAAACCTTGCGCGTATAGATCATTGAGATAGAGTGGAATTAAAAGTTTTGCATACATGTTTAAAAATACTAAAATGAGGATATTATTAACTATTCAAAATATTTCGAGGTAGATAAATATTTAAGTAAATATGAATGTTAGTACTTATGGGATTAGATAAATTTACGCGCCATTTATAAGTTGTAATTTTCTTTTAAAATAATATTGCCAGATCCCATTAACTCGCAGTTCATTAACTAAGGAAACTCTTTAAAATGCTATTTTACAATGGCTCCCTTTTTTTGAGAGGACGTCAGTAATTCTTGTTAAGAGATTAATACATTGTTTTTTCTATGTGTCTTCTACATCGTGAAATAAATATGCGATGTTGCTCCTATTTGCAATAGCAAACATATACACCGAATATAAGAAAGTATAGACTTGAGAAATAAATGTCAAAAGGTGCTTATGCACTTAAAATTATTTAAAAAAAAAACGGAAAAAGAGATAGAAAAGGAATCTCTTTCGAAACCAGAATCAAAAGAAATAAAATAACAAATAAATATGCAAAACATATTTATCAGGAAAAGCATCCAAAAATAGACGAGTGAAAGAACCTAATTTGTCCCTAATCTTAGAAGAAACGCGGCATCGAATCGAAAGCTGAAAAGAAGATAACAACTACTTGAGTAACGAAAGGAAATTTTAATAAAATATCGGACATGGTTGAGAAGAAAAATTTTGAGACGCGGGGATGGTTGTATAAGATGGTCGTTCAAATTGATTACGAATGGAAAGTTTTCTTTCTTTATACTCGATTCGCCGTTTCTAACACTGGTGTTTTTTTGAACTGCTGTTGTAAATCTAATTTTATTACACAGGCATAGTCATTCATATTTTATACAATACAAACAAAATATTACAATGATTTAAGGGCATATGAAAATATACATAAACTTGAAATAAATAAATTCTTGTAAAATAAAATTAAATTTAATGTACATTTTCGTTAAGAGAGCTCTTAGATATTTAATCTTAATTTTAAACCTTCTGAGATCAGTGTTAAAATGAACAATAAAAACTACGAATTTACCATCTTCTCGGTCTATATTTTGCTTCAAAATGTTAAAAGAAATTCTCCATTGTAAGTTTTCTTATTTGAAACAGTTTCCATGGCACAAAATTATAAAAGTATATTTCTTTTTATTTTTAATGTATGTCCATTATATTTCTTTTGTTAAACCTAAGAATATTCTCTTGGGAAAAATTTTGGTCAGCATCAGTTGTATTCACTTACCTAACTGAAGCACTTACATTTAACTATGAGCTGATGTCGGAAGATTTTCATCTTGTTAAGCTTTTCTCTGAGGTATTGCTTTTGTTTTTCTAATTTGAAATTTTTTTTCTCATGTTTCAAGCTTTTTAATTAAAATCCTTTCCTTCTTTCGTTGAGAAAAAAAAGTTAAGATTTTTTTCGTTCTATATTTTAATTGTCATCATATGAAGTTGATGTGCTTTGCCATTTAATTGATTTTTTATGTGTTTTCGGATCATTAAGTTGTGGGAACTTCCCGTGACAGCTAACCACTGCATGCGTAATTTTTTTTTCCATTCGTATTTTTTTAACAGAGAGAAAGATTTACATCTTAAACAAGCCTCGATTTTGTAAAAATAATTTGTATGTTATATCCTATGTAAAATATTTTGATTAAATCTAGGTTTATTATCCATTACTTCATGAAGTTTCAGATATTTAATAAAGGTCTTAACTGCACAAAATATTTAAAAATATGTATACTATTTATTATTGTGTTCTTAGTAGAAAAATAATTAAATGTTTAACTTAAGTTTTGTATTAAAGTTATTAGTTTTCTTCTTAAATTTTTATCGCTGAGGCAGCCAAGTTGTCATGGTAGAGAACTCGTGGTCGACGTGACTTACGTCGAGGCGTGAGTTCAAGTTTTGATGCCACTAATAACCCAATGTATAATGGGGTTGAAAGCTCGTTAAATCTGTCGATGCTCTAAGTCCATCTAATTGGGTAAGGTGGAAGTTTGGAGAGAGGGGTGCGAGCTCTCTCCCTTAAACACACATACACTAGTTACAACTTCATCATTTGATGCAAACAGAAAAATACAAGGTCCGTCGTAAATAGCATTCAAATGCTTCATAAATATGACATTAGTAAATCAATTTTTAAATTCTTTGAAACAGTTTTCTTAGTGCTTATTCTGTGTTCTTATAAAACGAAATTGCAATTTCTGATACCGAAGAAACACAATTAAGGTTAACGGCATTCACTATTTTCTTTAAAGAATAATAGTTCATGAAAATTATTTTCAAATCGCTTAAGAAACAATTTTTTCGAGAAATTTTGAAATTACAATGGAAATGGCATGGGAAATTAAGACTGATGGAGACAAATAAAAGAAATTCAATCTAAGAAATCTGTTTGAGGAAAATAAATTAATTTTCGAGAATAGTTATAAAATTTTAAGTAAACTCAAAAATGGACAGAGTGTATGGTGATTGCAAATAAAAGGCTTTCATCATGAAACAGATGTTAGGAAATTTTTAAAAGTAAAAAATGGAATTTATTATTCATATATATATATATACTTCCTATAACAAAAAGAAACGACTCACCAAGAAGGAGTTACTCGATTGTAATGAAATTTCGTGTGCAAAGAAATTTGAACTTAACATGTAGAAAATTAAAATTTGGTGTCCAATGAATGAATGGAGGGAGCAACAGCGTATTGGAACTGCGCACTCAGCAGGTGTGTACAAGAAGCGATTCTCAATTTGATGGTAAAATTTTCTGTTGCATTGGGATTTAGAATAACTTTCAACGACCGAAAAAATACGTCGCCGCAGGATTCGAGCTCATTAAGAGCAACTGTCATTGTTTGAAAGATGTCGTATCATTAGATATAAAGAGGCACGTTAGGCAAATCAGAAAATCGCTCGTCATATGGGTCAAAGTGATGCTGGCAAGAATGGGAAGACAATTGTAGATTTCAGCGTCATGATGGTAGCGGTCGACTTAGGGTGACAGCAGATCAGGAGAACAAATTGATCGTTAGATCAGCGGCCTCAGCACCTGATTCATCGTTATTAAATATCAGACGTGCGACCCGCACACGAGTGTCCACCATGACCATTCCCAGACGGCTGTTAGAGCGAATTCTACCCTTGTATTGACCGCTACGCCACCTGCCACTCACGCCTGCACAGTTTCGAGACAGATTTCAGTGGTGCTAGGCTCGATCAGGTTGGAATGATGCTGACTGGGGACGAATAGTGTTTAGCGATGAATAGCACTTTCAAGTGTGTCCTGACGATCCTCAACGACGTGTCTGGAGACGCCCAGGGTAGCGTGCGACCCTTCTTTCCCTATTGCATGCCTCACAGGCTCTCAACCAAGAGTTATGGTCTTGGGTGTCATTTCCCTTGATAGCTGGACCCCTTTGGTTGTCATTTGAGGTACACTTACAGCACAGAGGTACGTCGACGACATTATGAGACCTGTTTTGCTAACGTTCTTTTTGCAGTGCCCTGGCCTTATTTTTCTGCAAAATAATGCCAGACCACATACGGCTTACTGTGAATTGTTATACAACTTGTCAAACACTTTCTTACCCAGCCAGATCGCCAAAAATCTCTCCATTCCAGCATGTCTTAGATATAATAAGAAGCATCAACCAGCATCCACCATGGAATGTTGATGACCGAGCCCGATAATTGGAGCAAATTTGGCAAGAAATACAAAAGGAGATCATCAAGAAGCTTTACCACTGTATGCCGCGTTGTGTGGCAGCTTGCATTGAGGCTAGAGGTGGGTCGACACCTTATTCAGCAAGTTAATTTGTATCTGTATAACTCTGAAATAAATTATTCAATTTTTCTGAAATTTTCATCATTTTCTATTCTGTACATAATTTCCCTGACCACCAATTTTTGTCACCATCGAACAAATCCTTCTTGGTGCGTCGTTTTGTTTGTTATAGCTTATATATATAATATAATTAAAAAAGAAGGACTTTTTTAAAAGATACAATGAATAGATAGAATCCTCAATTGTTTGTGTTTATTTATTGTACAGTAATTAGTTCCTTTTTTAATGTGAACATTTATTAAAATTTCTCATATCGTCTTCCAAAATCTCATATATGAAACAACATGTGAGAAGGTAAAAATAATGAATATTAGTGTACCTATCTACCTTTGAAAGCTTTTTTGTCAAAATATTTCATTAACATATAAGTTTATGTATTTATAATATGCAAACCAATTTTTTCAAAGCTATAAGAAAAATAAATTTCTTCAAAAATGTTCCCTTGTTTTTATAATGACAATTTTGATAAAATGTAATTTCAAAAAAACACCTTTTGATATACATATCCACACCTTTGTTTGAAGACATAGCAGTCATCTGCTAGATAAAATCCTTGTCTTCACTTTGATACTCTCTTGTTAATTCTATGTTCTTAGGTTCCTTATAAGGCTATCTTTCATGCTTTCCATACTCGATGACAACGAACACAATCATTTTCTTGTAAACTTCGATATAAGTACAATCTAAGTTGAACATTTTTATCCATTTAAACTTTTAATTCCATAATGAAGCTTTGATTAAATAAAACATCGCTTTTTACACACCAGAAGTTTGAAGTTCCTAGTTGAATAAACTCATATTTAGGGTTCATGAACCAGTTAATATAATCAAAAGTTTCTATGCAAATTTTTGTTTTGGCATCTTGGTATCTAGAGAGGAGTCCAGGAATTTACATTTAATGACTCCCAACAAATAAGTTATATTTATATAATTTTTCTTTAATTATAGGCTTGTTGTATCAAAATTACTGGTCATCACCTGTTGTGGATCTAAATCTGTTTTCCAAAACATAGTATTGTTGACATTTATCTTTTGCCGCTTTCATCAAATTACTACAGTCAACAATAGATTTTTTCCTTATCGCCTTGTACCTTTAAGTTTAGATTTTATTGATCCTAATCGAATCCTCGTCATTTTCTCAAAATGAATGATACATCATAGATTTATAATGCTGACACCTTTGTAAATTCTGGAGTCTAAAACTGCTTTATAAGATTTAGAGTCCCCATCTCACAAGCATTGCGTACTTTATAGCTTGTGTAATGACTCTGAGCGACTGGGGATGTGAAGCCCATCTTCAACTTGTGGCGTTGGGCTAATCGCAAATTTCTCTTCACAAACCTTGGGGACTTTTAATTAAGATTGATTGCTTTTACTAAACAACCTTTGCCCAACCAAAAATGAAACGGGAATATGTAAATTACAAGCTGGTAGAAATGAAGTGAAGCAAGAGAGTTAGGAAATATATAAACTCAGCTTGACAGTCACGATAGAGAGATCAAGAGGTTTTAGCGTTTGGCAATTGTTCCAGAGTCGGAGTCGGAGTTGGAGCCGGGAATTGTTAGTAGTTATCGGCTGGTTAATGTATGCTAGAAGTCAAGACAGCCTCATTTTGATATTGGTACTAAGAATCAGTTAGTTTATTACTGGTAGATCGAGTTAATATAGTTAAGGTCTTGTCTGGGAGAGCATTTATAATTGTCGTTATATTAGCAATTAGCCAATAAATACGGTGCGTACTTATCTAACGTCTCTTTGATTGACTTATTGACTTTTAGTGTTAATACATTGAGTTAACTATGGCACAAGAGGTGAACAGGAATTGTTTGCAGTCACAAACTCTATTTCTTTCACTATTTTGAGAATAATTATCTGAATAATTCTCCCTTAGTATACTCATATTATCATTCAACAAGTTACCCGAAAACCATGAAATACTTTGGCATTAACAACTTTCCCAGCATTGGCGAATACGTCTGTCGCCACGTCATTTAGAGATACGTGACTCTTTTTTGCAATGTGAGATCGATAGTCATAGGTACATTTTAGCTTCCATCATTATTTGACATTTTTTGTGTTACACCTATTATTATAGAAGTTTATACGAATTTCTCTGCCTCGTCATTTAATGTGTGGAAGAGTTCATAAAACCACTTTCTTGATGGTGAAGGAGAAATGCAATTACATTCTCAGCTCATGTACTGTGCATGTACAGCGCATGATGCACTAAACGGAAATACGTTATCAACAGTATATTCTTTCCTAATCAATATTATGGCGTATAAATGTCTCGTGTTAACTTCATACACTTGTGCCGGTTTGATTTGCTACAGCCTTAGTAACTCCACTATTTAGAACTGGTTGTTTGAAATTACAACTGTCACAGTATATAAACTGTTCTGTGGTCGAACCTCGGATTTGATAACCAAAGTTATATAAAAACCTAGTTTGGGGGCATTTCCCGCACAGCACACTTAGTTTTAAGGAACAGGTAAACAGAATAATGTCATTTATTTCATTTTAATTATCACAGGAATCTTAACATTTTCATTTCATTCAGCACATTACCTAACTTTTATTCAAACGATGAATTGTTGATGTTCAAAGTTTCTAATTCTCTTGCAGCTTCTCTAATTTCAAAAAAGCTTTTATTAGATTTATAATTTCCTCCAAGCTTTCTTTTTTTTTAAATATTCAATCATTTAATCGGGACATATTGTATAAATGGAATTAAAGAAAGAGACATAAAACAGTAAAAATTGTTTTTATTTGCGAGAGTAAGGTGGCATTAGCATTACGGTATGTAAACAAACTGCTGTTACGATTTACTTCAATTTTCTCAATCTGTTGAGGATCGAAATAATTTGTTTTAATGAATTTAAAATCAGTTTATAAGGCTGAAAATCAGTTCATGTATTATATTTTGGTTTCAAAAAAGCTTGGTGAGAACAGCTATTTCAGTTTTTGATAAATGTAAAAAAAATTAAGAAATACTTAAAATATCTCTAATTTAGCTACTTTAGAAGCAAAAAGTTTTGCAGAGACTTATCAAAGAATATTGAAATATTTATTTCAATATTCTTTGTATATATATATATATATATATATATATATATATAGACATTTATATATAAATCATGAAATGTATATATATATATATATATATATTTATATATACATCATGAAATGTATATGTATATATATACATTTAATGAGCATCAAACAGCATAAAATTAAAATTAAAAAAGCGGTTTATTCTTTCATCAATGAAAACGATGAAATATCGCTTTATTGATCAAATATCGCATTTTCACTTGTTATTGAAAAAATTTAAAGTTTTTATTAAACTGAGCATCGCAAATTATGATTTCAACAACTCAGAAGTAAATAAAATATTCAGGAGGCAGTTCTGCACCATTTTATGAATACTGTATTCAAAAATGAATTACAGAATAAATTTGTAAATAAAGTTTAAGCTATCTAATTCATTATCTAAAAAATATATATCATTTTCTTAAATCATTAGTATTTCACTTTCTTTTTCTTTCATTCTCATTCGTTTCATGTGCAAACATTCAATATTTTTATTTAAAAATTTGAAATATTTATTGTAAGTTATAATAACGGGATCATTCTTCCTATTAAAAACTAAAAAAAGATAATAAACCGAGAAACTCATTGTAAAATCTCCGAGAAGTATAAACACGAATAGAATTATCTAGAAACAACACTTAAAACCAATCCTTCAAAGCTTCCAGTGCAGAATTTGGAGGGCAAATGTTAGAAAAATATTGACTTCATAACGTTTGTTATCTTTGCTAGAGAGTTCCCAGAAACATGAGCTCTTTTGAATAATTAACATTACAAGTGGTTTTGAATTTTAATTTCCAGTTAGCGAGGTTTGTGCTTCCATAGAATTCAATATTTCGCTATGAATTATGGACGAAGCTCTTGACTCATTATTTCCCTGAGAGTTATTTGTTTTAATTTCCCGTGTTTATGTCACATTTTGAATTTGATAATCTGCGTTGAAATACTCGGAAAACTGGTTTGTATTTTATAGAGACATCAAGCAGAATTTTGCTTTTATTAATTCCAAGTCATCCTTCCATTCAGTTTTTTCTACAATTAAATAATAATATTAAATATAAACTCCAATTTTAATTCGTATCATTATCAATGTACAGGGTTATTCAAAATTAATCCTCCGATTTCAAAAGGCTTTTTTTTTTCATTTATAAAGTACACAGAAGGAAAAGTAATACATAAATGCAAAGGAAAAATTTGAAAGGGTTTTCTCGAATGTTTGATATCACTTTCTTTAATTACATATATAATGACAATTCGATATGTTAATTCTTATCACACACGTTATAAGGTGTTAGTCGGAATACATTTTCAACTGTAGTAATCTGTAGTTTAAGTTCATATTTGTGTGTGGCTAATGGTGGCGCACACACTTTATCTGTTACTAACTCCAAAGGAAAAAATCGCGTGGTACCATATCATATGACTTAGGTGGCCAGCTGTGCAACATAATGGCATCTGGTCCACTGAGTCCAATCCAAATGCATAGTAGCTCTGTTGAAGCTTCTAAAATAGTTTTCGCGAAATAACTTCATGAAGAACACAGGAAGGCCATCTATTATTCATGATATAAAACTTCCCATTTTTTATTTTGTATCCGTGTATTACTTACAATTCTGTGTCGTTTAATTTTGAAAATATGGAATTTTGAATTCAGATCATTTTTTTTTTTGTGATAAACCTTATACTTCTAGTGAAGATTCGTATTATATATATACAGGGTTAATACAAATGAAGGACCAGATTTTAAACATTTATAGTTTTGGAACTAATACACTTATTACAATAAGTGATACACAAAACTAAAGGGTATTGAAAGTTTTATTTTCCGTTAAATATATTTGATATGAAACACTTGTTCGACGACAGACATTTAATCTCTAATCAAGTTCGTTTCTGATATTTGTAGTATTACACTCTCATTGATTCCCGATGCTGCACAAATGTGTTCTTAAAGTTCTTTCAGTGTTTTCGGCATTGGTGGTACATAAGCAACGTCTGACATTACCCCATTAAAAGAAATCACATGGCGCAAGGTCTGTGGATTTCGGTGGCCAGCTGATTAAGATTAAATTATTGTCACCATCACGTCCCATCCATTCGTGTGGAAGTTCCACGTTTAAGTAAGCATATACATGCAAATAGCAGTGGGATGGGGTTCGATCCTGTTGAAACACAAAATTCCTGCTGTCCTCACACAGTTGTAGAAATAACCAAATCTGCGATATATCCAGTTTATTGGTACACGTTACTACTTCTTCGGCGAAGACAAAAACACCCTGACAACTTGTTTAGGTCACACGCACACACAAAGTTATTGTTAGTGAGTTAGTTAAAGTGAGTGTTATCACAAAAACACTCACTTTTAGTGAATATTTTCGTAACTGCACAATTTTATTGGCAATCTCATATCCCTACAATTTAACACTATGACAATTGACATTTTCTGATAAATGAAATGATGCTTCGTTTGAGAAAATCAGTTTACTTGCGAAATCTATATTTCATTTTTCTCTTGCATACCAACATAAAAGTTAAATCGACGAATTTTGGCATCCACTGTAAAATATTGCTCCAGCCGTTAGTTATGCAGCTTGAAAATAAATTTTCCATTATTTGTTCTTGAGAATTTAAAGTTTGATGGAAGCAGCTGTCGTGGATTTACGTCGACTTTGAATAAAACTCTATCTTACTCTTTACACCGTTTCTTCCGAAATACGTTGACGGCCACCACTTTTCATTTTCGCGAGCAACCTGTATCTTTAAATTGACGATACTACTGCAGAATGTTCTTGTAATTTGTTGCTTCCTTTCCGCAGTGAATTCTAAATGTACGCTGCACAGAAATAATTGAAAAACCCCTCGCATAATCATATACCTAAAATCATTTATTAGTCAGTATCGACATATTTGGATTTCAATCACAGCCTTCTATCGATGTGCTGTCATTTATTGATCGACGGTAGAAAAAAAGATAAAAATTCTTGATTTCTGCTCCTTAAATTTCATATATCAGTTACTGTAATATGTGTAATAGTTTCGAAAATATAAATCTTTAAAATCTATTAACTCATTTCTTTTAATCCGGCTTATATATATATGTTTGAGTGCGTATGTATGGTCAACTTTCTTAATCATGACTATTGTCTTTTCTTCTATTTAAACATGTAACTTGCATCGAATCTTCTTAACTGATTATTTTCAATGCAATATTATAGTTCGAGCTTATGAAAAGAGCAATTACATTTCGGAAAAAAAATGAAGTTCGGATTCTATGAGTCGACCATTCTATGAGAATAAGAAACCCAGGAAAACCTGTAATGTACGATGCCAGTGTTTCCGAAGAAAAAGCTTTGAGTGAACGTGACCATCATTGGAAGAGAGCATTGTGAATTTAAAAATTCCAGCAAGACCTCTAACTTATGATACGAATGTTGTCATAAAAACATTGGTGAAAAGTGACCATCAATACCTGCCAAGAATCGTTTTATGTGATAAGTATGCTACACACCCGCTTGTTATATTGAAATTCGATGCCTTCGTATTTTCTGAATATATGTTCTGAAGTTCTTGATGTTCATGTAGTTTTCTTTTTCTGCATTTGGTGAAGCATTTGTTGAAATCAAGTACTAGACACGTATGTAAGGTTTCTACACAAGAGAATATTCATGTATAGATTTTATTGTAAATATATCCACATACACACTCAATTTGTTTTAATATTGACATTTATAAGACTGTACTATCTTAAGGATTTGAAAATTCCTTCTAATGGATGCAATGTAGCTTATGTACATTGGCTTACATTTCTGAAGTATAATGAATAGAGTTCAGGAATAGTATTTAAAAGCAGCGATAAATTTAATATTGTCATTGTTATTTTATTGCGTGATAAATATGCTCCTGAAGAAAAGAAAATATTAAGTAAAGCATTGAGTTTAGATCTGCGTCGAACAAAACAGCCGTTGGAATAACTCTAGATAAATCTACATAAAGTTAATGAATCGAAACTGAAAGGGTTGGTAAGAAAAAATATCTTTAATTTATTTGAAAAATTAAATTAGGTGCGTATAGGTTTTATTTACCTCAGATAAGTATTAAATAGTTATGAATCGCTGATCTGAATAAAATAAATAGATTAATCTTTGTGAATGACATTATCTTCGTTTTGATGTATATAATCTTATGAATATATAAGTTAGTTTATTAATGAAAATAATGATGACACACTATTTCACATTCTTTTGTGTGATTACAAAAAGAATTATACGATAAACAATGAAAAATTAACAACACTTATAGGGTGTTATTTACAATGAGTATATAACTTTGAGAGTATGTATAAATATTCAACTGTTTACCTGATGTTCTTAATCACTACATATTTGTTTATTTATGCTTTTAAATATGTATAAATATTCAATATATTATATAAAATTTATGTTCTATTTGCGATATAACTGTTTTAGTTTCATTGAATATATGATTGCATTTTTTTTTCGTTTTGTTTTATCATGGCTTATTACTTAATATTTTGACATAAACTACAAGTACATCATTAAACAATTAGTATTTTTATATCATTATATAATATCGAATTGCTTTTATAATATCCTATCATATAAGAAAAAGAGGTGCTCTATCTAATCAAAACTTTTATCGAAAAACAAATATTAATCTTCAATTTTAAATTGCAAGACAGGTTTCGAGATATACGTATCTAGCTAAAATTACATTAGACTAGACAGATCAATACTGAAAAAATCTAAGACATAATAAAAGTAGCATAAATCAAATATATCTTTTTTCATTATTAAAATGTTGACTAGCAAGATTGGATATAATTTTTGCATATGACAAAATATTTATTCGTCGAATTTAAATTCAATTCAATAAGAGAAACAAATATATTTCAATATATATTTGCTCTTTATTATATATACTCACGGTATTAAAAAAATATTATTCAAATATTTACATGATGCTTACCTAAAACAGAAATTATTGCCACGCATCTTTAAAATTTAAGTGGTATTATGATTTAAAATTCATCATCTTAAGAACAATGATACCTTAATATTATCAAGTTAATGGAAGCTAAAAGGACAATTATAATAATGTTAATGGAAGCTAAAATTCTAATAGCACCGGTAAAAAACGAGTGTTTTAAACATAGGTTTTCTTTCAAACTTAACATTTGGTGTAGCATACCATTTGGCGACTTGGTGAGAAATCTGGCGTAAAATGTAATCATTTAAATAATTAATTTTAATCAATTAATTGTTATTAATTATAACTAAATTATCGTATTGTTATTCAAAACAATCGTGTATCGAACATTTCAGCTCAATTGAGCGGTTTAAAATATTAAAATAAAGCTTTTAAGGTTTTGACCCAGACATACAATGTGAGTGGAAGAAAACCCATTAATGATAATCATGTTAACTGACAAAAAATGATAAATGCTATAAAACATTATTGGATCTGATATCAGCTTATATTGTCATTTTTCTTAAAATGAATTTAATTTGATGTAAAGATGTAGTGATACATTTTTATTATATCAAGACTATTGCATTTTAGTATATTGATATTACATATTTTCATGACTCTTGTGATAGTGTAAAGCTGAGGTGTCCAAACCGAGGCGCATGTGCTAAATGTTGCTCAGTGGGTGATTACAAATTGGAGCTTCAGTTAGTTCTGAGTGAGCCATCGTGGTGTCGAATAACAGCTATTTAATGAAATGTATCGAATAAACCAAAATATTGCAAGGAACTTTTGAAAATCGTTTTCAAGAGTCTCTCCTTTGAAAACCCATTTTCTTTCAGCGAATAAAACATATTGTAAATGCGTAATAACAAACGAAACTGATTTACTTCAACACAAATTCATTCTTAATAATAAAACTTGATTATCGTTTTCCAGATCAGAGTACTTCCGACCTAATTAACTTCTGGCATTAAATAACATATGAACTTTATTCAGATCTAAGAAAATTCGCAAAAAAGTACGCATGTCTCTTTGGAACAACAAATACATGTGAACAAGCATTTTCGTCAAGAAAATTGATTAAAAGAAAAACTCACAAGGTCACGAATCCCAGATTTAAATTTGAAGAGTTCTTCGCCGCCAAACAAATTAGTTTGAAGAGTTCTTAGTAACAAATTTAACACCAAACATTAAAAGACTGGAGAATTCCAAAAAAGCTCAAGAGTTTCATTTACTGTCAGCATGTTCATGGACTGCAAGAGATATTATTTTACATGAAATAATAGCATAATCTTAAATGTTAATGTAATTATAAGCATACTCCTATTTCAAAGGTTACAATTGGAAGCGGGATTCGAGCTAATCACTATACGTATCAAGTCAGCATCATTCTAACCTGATCGAGCCAAGCACCACTGTAATCTGGCTCAACAGTGTGTAGGCGTAAGAGGCAGGTAACGTAGCGGTCGGTAAGAGCGTAGATTTCGCTATGTCACTCGTCTGTGAATGGTCACGGTGAACATTCGTGAGCGGGTCGCATGTCTGATGGTTGATAACGATAAATCAGGTGCCGTGACAACTGATCTGACAATCAATATGTACTCCCGATCTGCTGTGGTCCTAGGTCCACACAACTGCTATCATCATGACCCTTCTAAACCCTTTTAAAATTCCAGAACACCTTCAGTTTTCAGATCTATGATTGTAAATGTAGAACTATAGTTAGAAACTAAATGAATGTATTATTCTGAAACGATCATGCTTTTGCATAGTTTTCTAATGACTCAGTAACTAACATTCTAATGACTCGTGATAAATATAAAATATATATTTACGCGTTTCCAGATATTTTACGCCAAAACAAGACAACCATAGTTGCTTGAATAAAATGAAATGTATTATTATGTGTGGCAGTAGTAGAATTTGTATAAAATTAAATGTTGTGGAGGCAATATCATCTTTTTCTTCACAAAGATCTTGAGCTAATGCATACAAGATCCACTAAGTCAGTGACATATGTTGTTAAGGAAATGAACGGCGTTTTGCACTGTATTATCTTAAGAAGAATATCCTCATAAATAATGTGGACTTTGCCCTGATTGTGAATCTATCTTTTAAGATGCGTTCACAAAAAAGTATATTTGGATAAAAGTGGTTTTTGAAATGACCTACCCAAATGAAATCAAAACGAAGAAAATATAGTATAATCAACACTAGAATTAGAATTTTGAAAATGTTTTTTTTTAATTCTATAGATGTGGTAATACCATTATCAGTAAAGTTCTTTTACCCGTACTCTATCCTTAATGATTAACTATATCTGTGAGTATTATTTTATTATTTATTAATTCGCCATCTTATTGAATCATTCATAACACACAAT
This sequence comes from Nephila pilipes, assembly GCA_019974015.1. NCBI lineage: Eukaryota > Metazoa > Arthropoda > Arachnida > Araneae > Nephilidae > Nephila > Nephila pilipes. The sequence continues at coordinate 271,631 of BMAW01017792.1, read as the reverse complement.
CTTCTCAATAATAATAAATAATTCGAGATAAAAACCAACATTTTTAAAAACAACGTTTTTTGTATATGGTGGAAAAGTTTATTAAATAAAAGCATTGAAATATTAGTTAAAACTGGTCGCAATTATCTAAATATTGCATCGTTAGGCAAGTAAGAACGGTTCCCAAAATTTCAGATCTCTAGCTTGATGGGAAATTGGTTAAATTAACGATAGAAATTTGATGACACACTGATACACACACAGATAGACTTACACCAAGTGAAGTACATGAAAGTGTTAAAACTAACTAAATTTAATTAACTCATCCGGTAAATTAAGTTGTTGGAATGCATTTTAATTAATGGCGACAAGAATTATTTGGCGGTATTTTGCTAAGTGTGGCTACCCTGGTCCGTTTTACAGACTTAGCGTTCAGCCAAAAAAAATCGCCAAGTTTGATGCCAATTTTTGAAATCGCAACAAGTGGTTGGACTGAACTGCATTATTAAAGAAAATATTAGTTAAAACTTGTAGCAAATGTCTAAATATCGCATTGTTAGGCGAATAAGAACGATTCCCAAGGATTCAGAGCTCTAGCTTGATGGGAAGTTGGTTAAATTAACGATCGAAAATTTGATGACACACACACCAAGTGAAATACATAAAAATGTTTTAAAAAGGATTTCAGGATGTAACAAAAATGAAAAGAATAAAGTAAAGCAAATTGTTCAATATAAAGTTTTGAAAACAACAGCAATGGTCATAAGAGTGCTAACATTCATTTTTCAATTATTATTGAATTATTCAGTTAAGTATTAGAACAGAACCAAACGATCTTATAAAAATGGAAGTAAAATTTGATTGACTTATTTGCTCACATTTATTCAATCACTCACTAATACATTTTTACGACCTCACTCCTTCACTTATTCATTCATTCGCGACTTCCATCATTCACTAACTCAATAGTGGTATCGGTAGTATAGTGGTCATGATAGCGGAAGTCTAATGGTCGGTAGTTTTTTGTCAAATCGCGGTTTCGAGCCTTGGTACCACAACAGATACACCGTTTATCTGGAAAAATAATGTTAAATTTTACGAGGCTCAAAGTGTTCCAGTTGACATGGAGTGGAAGTATGGAGAGAGAGGTAACAGCTCATTCGTCGTCCTCGTCACCTGACCGAGGCTCAAAATGATGAGATTCAGTGCCAATAACCCTCATATTGCTTATAGCGAAACGTTAATAAAACCAATCTATCACTCTCTTATTCATTTATTTGATTACTTATTTTAACGAATAAAATCTTAAGAAAACTCATTTTTAAAAAGTGTTTGGGTGATCATTTTGTAGTTGAATAACGCGGTAGACCTTTGGCGATGGTTAAAAATATATTTGTGTGATAAAACTCCATTTATTTCTTTTAAAATTAAAGCAAACGATAAATTATTAAAGTAGACAAAAATATTTTGTTCAGATATTAATTGTTTACTTGAATATCTTATTTCACATTATTTTAATTTAATTTTTCCTAATAGAAGCAAAAGATCAATTTCTATATTAAATGTATCTTAAACTATTTGTAATTATTGTTGCAGTAAAGTGAAAGCTTGAAATAAGTAATTGCCTATTAACTGATTCACAACACTAGATGACTGTAAAATAATCCGATCTCAATTATGTTTTTGTTAATAATTAGCTACTTTTTGATATATATATTTTTCCTAATCATTAATTATTTACTATTAGTTTATTTTTATGTCTCGCATTCTTTTAATATAAATACTGTTCTAGCATTAAGTTGTATTAAGAGTTTATTTAAAAATGAAATTAGTTGGTAAAAAAAACTTTTTTGAGAATTTTTAAATAATATTTTAATGGATTTTAATACAGTTAAAAATACAACTTAACAACTTTTGAAATCACAGCTATTCCAATCTTGAAGATAAGGAACAAAATGAATAAAAATTATCGACATTCTACAAAATATTCTGATTATAGAATGACGCATGGAACATGCAATTTCCATAATCTCTTCTACTAGGCATTTTGGTTCGGAGAATTTCATTTCATTTCCCGGAGCCACTTTGTAGGCAGCTCGAATACACTTCATCATCCCCGCTGGGAGCATTTCAATTAATTATGCCTTCTCCAACGCATTTAATGAAGTTATCACATTGAGTAAAGCCGTAGCTGCGGCTGGTAAGCTGAAAGAAAAATCAGAATGTGAAATTTTAATTGCAGCTTCAGCATGCGTGGAAGAGATGTGACTGAATATGCAAATGGCGAAATTAAGTTCTGGTTTCAGCGAGAGAATGATTTTGCTAAGTAACGCTTCCGATTTTATGATGATGAACTCGACAGTTCTTTTCCAAAAATACAGAACTATTCAATGACGGCTAAAATAATATTAATGCGTATATTATGTTGAATTTTTGTATAAAATTGTGTTGAAATTCGCAGAGAAATAATATGCTTAATTTGGAATATTTTATGTGCTTGAAGAATATATAAATTTCTTTTTTATTTTATTCCTCATATTCATTCGACAATGGTTATTCCTTTTTAATTCAGAACGTGGTTAATTACTTTGAATTAAAATGGCCCTTTGAACATATTATTTTAAACCTTACGATCATATTCAAATTTGAGAACAAATAATATAGAATTAGAAAAATTAATTTATAATTATTGTTTTATAAATGTTTATGGTATGAAGCCTTTTAGAGAGAAAGTTGCTTTTTACTCTGAATTTTAAAAAGATAATGTATTGAACTATTTTGAAATATATATATGTATATCAATTTCTTAAGCTGGACACGAAGAAATGACTCAGATTATTAGGATTATTATATGATTGAAATTGTGATTTTGTTATGAGAAAAAAGCAGAGTTTTTATTTTACATCTAGTTATAGTATGGTTTTGAAATTAGAATAGATATGTTTGCACTTTTTATTCTTTATATAAATGAAATTATATGGAATTTTTTTATTAACTTTGGAATTATGTTTCCTATATCTCCTTTGATAAATCGGGAAACTTAATAATTATTTACATTTTAATTATCATAAATCCAAAGTGTATTTGCATAAAAAATTATGAGTGTAAATTAAAAATTGGGGTTGAACCTTATTATAAATTTTCAATTCATTTAATAAAATGTTAATATTTAATTTTGTATTTTTAATCATAGTTAACTTTCAAATCGTCATAGTAGCTAAATTAAACGTACTAATTAATTCATTTCTTTTATATTTATATAGGAAAGCGATTGTTTTACCCTTTACATTTTATATTAATTTTTAAATTAGAAAAAAAAAACTAACTTAGCTTCATTTCTCCCTATTTTCTGTTTGTGGTTATCGAAAATAGTTGCAGGCATTGTTTAAATTAAACTTAAATAATAATTTTTTATCGTATTATCCTGTAATATGCATATTTTGAAGCAAATTATTAATATATTTTTAAATGATTTAATCAGAATTTTGTTATTTAATAATGATACTTCGTGAATAAAACATTATAAAATACATTAATTAATGTAAAACAAAATAATTCCTAAACAAAATAATACCTAAAAATTGCTGCACAATATTTTACGTGTACACTTAACTATATACTGATTATGTCAATTACGTATGTGTTCACTATTAGACTACTGGTATTACTTCAGCAAGAATCAAATGCAAACCTGAAAGTATTCAAGAAATTTTAACAGAACTTCGCTTGAGAATACTCAAATCGTTCACATACATCTTTTTATAATGTGTATATATGATTAATTTTAATCAATCTTTTAATTTATTAGGGATTTTGGGTACTCTTACATTTCGCCGGTTCAAGCGATAAAGTCGTAAAAGATGATACAATTGACAGATATGTGTATACTGTGTGTTTTCGCCAATAAAGTCTGCTTGGCGAGATTTGCGCTTGTGAAACGGAAAAGTACTAAATTTTGGGTTGAGGTCTTTTGTTACATATATTGATAAATGTATACGATGTTTCACTTCTGCGTATGTTAACGTTGCATTTTTAATGTTAAACTACTCTTTTATTCAAAGTTATTGAATTAACATCATTCGTTACATAACTGCTAAGTATAGGATGTGAAATATTTATCTTGTGTAAGGATAAAGTAATTTGCTGTAGCAAATGATTAGTTATTTAAGCTATAAAATACATATTAATTTTTGTGTGCTGCAAAAGGTACAGGCCATAAACATTTAAGGAATCAAATATGGGTTTAAATATGGAAGCATGAAAAGATTTATTGAAATATCATATCATTTTATTAAGCATTTATTATTTTATTTTAAATACATTCTTCTGTTTTTCTTTAATATATAAAATATGTTGTTATATAAATGATAGTAATTATTATATGCATTCAAATATTTATCATCAATTACATTTCATTTCATAAGAATAAATAGCTTTTATTAAAATAATTGTCTATATTTACAGTGTTTAAGTGAATAACTGTTGTGAAATATTTTCTACTGATTTCTTACGTTTGAGAACGAAATAATTTTATACATTAACTATACTTACATTTGTACATGGATTTTTTTTCTTTCGATTCAGTTTTTTTTTCTATTACTGTCATTTCTGGAGATTACTTTAGCAAATAATAACAACTTTCTCAGGGAACTATTTTCTTTAATGATAAATTTCAAGCAAATCTTAAATCTTTGTAATTGTCTTCACTCGATCAAAACTTTCTCAAGATAAATCCTGTTTAAAATTTAATTCTAAAAATATCAGCTAAAATATATGTGTTTAACATTTGGAAAATTTTCTTAGGAATATAATTGACACATTTTACTGTCAAAATTAATATTATAAGTAGTCTGTTTCAAAAATATAATTTTTTTTTTTGCATTCAATAAGTTGAAACTCCGAAATTTAACATTTAATTCAATTATTTTTCTTCAATCATGAAATATTAAAAATGAAATTTACAATTCCAATCCACCTATCATAATATGCCTTATTTTAGTTTTAATTATCAATCCATATATGATGGGTTGTTCAAAAAAGGAAAATAATAATATCTCCCTCTTACTCTTTTTCTTTCTAATAAGATTAATTTAAATTGCATTTTTATTTTATTAAAATAAGGTATCATAATACAAGTACTAAACTAGGAACTAACAACATTAATTTTTAAAAACAAATTATATTTATAAGATATTAAATATTTTCAGAACTAAGTAGTCTTGTATGTTGTTCCATAACTGATTTTTTTTTCAAATTTTTCTAAAATTAATGATAGGGATTAAATGAAATTTGAAACATTCGTGTTTTAAAAAGACTACTTCCATTAATTATGCAAATAACTACATTCACAGAGAAAATTAATTTATAATTGCTTACAATATATCAAGAAATTTCAACAAGAAAGGGGATTATTTATATATATTTTTTTATTATAATGCATTCAAATGGTTGAAGAAAAACATTGGAATTATAAATACTTTAGCGAATAATTGGGCAATATATAAAAATCCTTTTTAAAATTGGCTCAATTAAAATCTTTAAGTAAAAACAATAGAAAGCCTATTTATGTTTGATTGAGACTGAATCTAAATTAATGACTATTTACAGTCAATTAATATTTCATTAATTATTATCATTTCTTATAAGAGCTAATTAATATTCGTTTTCAATTTAATGTTAGTAGCAAGATATAACATAAATAATAACGGTTATATGATTATATATTTTTCTGTTTGGTTTATTTTTCCAAGATATGACATGATTTCATAATTGTTATAAGTAGTATAATTATTGATATAGTTATTAATTTAATGATTCACAAACATGAATATCTTTTTAAATTGTAAAAAAAAACCAGTATTTCTTTTCACTATATTATATTAAATCTGATTCGATTTTAGACAAATGTGGAACATTCTTTTAAGTTAATAACTGATTCAAAAGATGTAATGCAAATAGTGACGATCTCTTTAACAAGAAAGGCGGAATTCAAAATGAAAAAAAGAAGGTTACTTTTTATAACACTCAGACGCTTAATATTCGAAAAATAATATTTTACATTACATTAATGGTATCGAAAGATTAGGGAAAAAAATGCTTTTGATACGTTTAAATGAAATAAACAATTTAAATTTTGATTGAGTAAAACCAATTACCATATTCTTCATTAAAATAATTTTTCTACCTATAAACTTCAAATAAAGAAATTAATGGTAAGAGAAAGATTTGTCATGTTTCAATTTTCAACTAGCGATTTAGTTATTAAAACATTGAAGTTGATTTGCCCATAAATTTAAATTTCAAATATCATTTGTATTGCTATCTGTAATTAGTGTAAAATACTTTTTCCAAAATGATATTATTTAGAAATTAATATTTGGAATAAAATATCATATAACATCCAAACTGTATCACTTGTATAAATAATTTAAACTAACACATTATTTGATACTTAACTTTAATTTTGTTTCCGTATGTTTTGCTTAGCTATTCAACTTTTTTTCCAATCGATTTTCACACAATTTTTTTACTTCATAATAAGAAATATCTATAAACCAGTAAGCACTGTTCTAATCTATCAGAGTTTTATGGATTTATTTATAAAATAAAATAAAATTGTGATGTGTATAATTAGTTTAGAGAATACAAAGTCTCAAAATGTGTAATTTACGAGGGTCGTACAATAAGTCTGAAGAGAGAGAGAGAGAGAAATTCCGAGAGATGTCTCTCATAGCATTTCATATGGTTTGTTTTATTAAGCATTGTGATTCACTAGGCAGTTGTCTAAGTCTCAGTAAATCATGCCATGGCTTCCTTTTTACTTTCGATTGCCTCATGAAATTTGTGTTAACGAGAATTTAGATAAATGGTAAAAAAGTGAGTTTCGAGGGGGATTTAAACATTTGCATTTAAAAGGCTTAAGGTAACTGAGCCTCCAAAATGCTTCAAATTTGGCATTTTTTAATTTTGATTTTAAAAAATAGAGGGAGCTTTTAAGAATGCAAAGGTGTATCATTTATAGGAATTGAATAAAAAGAACTTTAAAAAAATGAATTTTAAAATTGTATTAATATTAACTTTATTTTTAAACTAATATATTAGTTTTCGATATATTACTTCTAATTAAATTAGTTTTCATTGCTTTAGCTGCCATAAACCTAATGAAAATTAATTTTAAGTTCTTATTTTCATTAAGATTCATATAAAGTATATCTAAAGAAGTTTGTTTTTCCAGATAATTTTTATACGTGGAAGTATTAATCCTAATGTTTTAATACATAACAAATCCTCCCTTTTTTAAAACCAAAATATTTCTTTAATTTAAACTGATAACATTCTGTAAAGATACAGTAGAAATTTTAAAATCCTTTTATATTTATGTATGGTAACAAATTTATTCATTTTATCAGAAAAAGGAAAATATTTAACCGTCGGAACATTTTTTGGAGGAAAAGAATGATTATTGAAAAAAAAAATCTATATTTTGTAAATAGCATCATCTGATATTCATTGGCATAAAAGGAAAGCATTTTACACAGAATATATTCAAAATGAACATACATGTAATTTTACAATTCCCAAAAATCTATGGTATCTTGTTCTAAATAAAAGTAGATACAAAGTAACACTATTAATATGTTTCCAGTTCGAAATCCTTCTGGAACAATTTAATAATGGAATCAAATTTACTTTTCAGAATTCACCCATCTAGACGAAAAGAAACACGATTTGAGTAAATTGAATTCAACTGGAAAAGGAAATTGTGTTAGCTGTTTAGATTGAAAAATTTCGGGTAAAGTTTTCTATCTGAAGATGAGGGTTTCTTAAATGTTAAAAATAGATGCTATTTTGACGCGCTACTTAGGTTCAACGCTTATCAAACTACTTCATTTTATAAATTAAATATTTATTTAAACAAAAATATTTTTTTCCACAAACTAATCTCTTTAAAGTAATTAATTATCGTAAATTTTGTAACACTCGTTAATTTGATATTCTATACCTCTTAAAATAAGATGTATATTTTTTAATCCTTTGAAATATTATTTTCATTGATATATTTTTCAATATGATTTATTAAATTATCATCGCATGTTGCACGATAAGAGCAAGGATACGTAATTGAATTTATAAAAATGTTATCATATTTCTCAGAAGACATCAAATATTATGTTAATTAGAAATGGCATAACCCCCAGCAATTCTAATTTCGTCCTATTTTCGGACAGCTTTTCCAATGGTTCTGAATTTGCTTTTACGTAAGAAAATTAAACACCTGCACAAAAATTTAATAAGATAATTTTTTGAAAATTGTTTCTTTTTTATTTCATTTTCTTCACCTAATAATATTACAAAAATTATACGCTGAAACATCAAATATTTGTAATGTAACGATATGTTTGTTATTTATAGAGCAATTCTATTTAAAGATAAATATATTTTCCGTAAATGTGCATAACTTTATTTTTGTAAACATAACTATTTCATTTAAAGTTTATATTCCTGTTTTTATTTAAGAGGTTTAAATTAATAAATGTAGTTTAAAATTATTTATAGTTAAAAATTCGTGCATTCCATTAATTAAATTTTTTTGGATAAATGTTATTGACTCAACTTAGCTAATTTATCACATTTTTAATTAAGAAGTATGCATTGCACATACGCACTAATAAAAATAATGAGTTTCATAAATTACCGCATAAAAATAAAGCATGGTTAAAATAGAAAAAATTTGAAATTTTAAATAAGATTTTTAAAAAAAATTAGAAGGATTTTAGAATGAGCTATCAAAAATACGAAGTATATAAAAAGGTAGAATAATTCGGATGCTTATTATATAAGTAATGCCTCGAAAAATAAGGTTCCCGAACTGGAAATGTATTAATGGTCAGATGACGGTTTGTGTACGCGTGCCGCATTTTAAAGTTAAGTCTTACTACTAATTAGGCAAGTGCTACATTTTAAGTGTTGAATGTATAATTTATTTAAATACATTTAATTAAAATGTTATATTTCAAAATGTTTTACATATTTATGAAAATTATAGACAAGGACCACGAGGTTAAAATTAATTTTTGTAAATTTTTAATTTAAAAATCTTAAATTGTTTGAGAAAACTTATCAATCGACCCCTCAACTCCTATATATCCTTAAGTTGAATATTAATAAAGATTACGTGATTCAGGAAAAATCTACACCCAATTGATTTCAGAATGGAAGGGAATGTTTAGGACCGAAAGTATTCAATTAAAAGATATCCGGAAATTAAGCAATCAAGGGCATTATTCGGTAATTCCAGAAACGGACGAATACGTGAAAACTTAAAAAGAAACGGTAAATAATATTTAAAAATAAGAGCGTTATTTTTAAAATATTTCAATGACAGACAAACATTTTATAATTTACAAACAAATGTTAATATTATATTATATTAGAATTATTATACATTACAAAATACCGTAGTTCCCTATTCGGTACTGGAAAATGGTGCGATGTAGCCTTAAAAAGCGAAGTTTAATTTCGACAATATAATTAATACGCCGAAGAAACCTTTGCATCGATATCAACTATTACTACGTACAGACGACTTATTAATCTGAGCAGATATTTAAAGAATATCGAATGACAACACTTTGCTGACGACACACAATTATAAATATGAGAATCCTTTGCACTTCTCACGTTTGGTTGCTAGATTATTAATTAAAGTTACTTAAGCTTATCATATTCTTCTTCAGACGCATTACTTGGAATTATTTGTTTCCATGTGGAAATTGATTCTTAAAAGAGAAATTTCTTTAGAGGTAATATAAATTATTCTTTAAATGAACCAGATCCATTGCAATAATATCTTGAGCTTTTCTGAGAGATTAAGGAAACTGAATGAATTTAAGGAATTATGTGATAAATATTGTTTTATTCTATATTTTAATTTTCCATGAATTAAAAGCATAGCGAAAAGTATGTAAGAATCAATTTTTACTTTTGAGGTAATGTATCTGTATTTTTATTATGTAATTTAAATTTGGCTGCAATAAATAAAATATTCTATGATTAAAATTGTTTAAAAAAGGAGAATAAAGAAAAATTGTTGTATAAAGTTAAAGAGTAAAATTATTAATTTTGTTTTTGATTGAAATTGTAAGATAACTTTAGTTTATTGTGAAGTAAAATTGATAATATATACATTACATGAAAGCGTTTTAATTCAAATGCATATTCTTAAAGCATTTTCGAATGTATCAAAAAATCTATTATTTCCTATTTTATATGAACAATTTATTTTTACAATAGATTCCTTTTCTTCAATTTTGTACTTAAAATATTAATTTCTTCAGAATATTTTATATGTTCAAGATAGCTTTAATCTCACAGAATTTTAAACTTCATTTCGCCTACTATCCTTTAACAATATAATCCAGAATTGATTTGGCTTATAAATATTTCTCTTATTTTCAGATATATTATCTTATATGATTTTGTTTTTTTCTATTATTTCTGCTTCATATGGTGTGTCCACAGTCTTGCTTTAAGTTGTTTATATAAAATAGGTCCAAATTGGTTCGTCGTATAAAGTTTACTTTTACTGATACTTATTTTTATAAGTATTATTTTGTCTGTGCTACCACTTTTGCTTCATTCAGTAATCCATTATTCTTCAGGAAGTTATTGATGCAAATATGTTTTTATAAATATACATTAATCTTCAATGTAAGAGTTGCAAAATTGGTTCCACTTATGACGTTTCCTCTTACTTTCACATACTTTTAAGTAATATTATGTTCTTTATTACCTATTTTACTTTTTTCTTTGAGTCTGAAGTTATCCAAAGTTATTTATGCAAATAGGTTGTAACGCTACTCTGCCATTATCTGACTCTTGTACCATAATTCTATATGATATATTAAACTTTAAGAGATAAGAAACAGTCTAAAAATTCAAGATTAATGAAGCGAAACGATTTATTATAAATGATTAGTGATAAATAAACTCTCTTCGAGTCTTAATCTTAGAAAAAAGATCTAACTATAATTGATGTTAAATTATCTTATCAAGGTTTCTCAGTGAAAATCATCTTGCAGTCCTATAACACCACCAGTCACTAGTTGTCACTTACACCAGATTCATTACTCTCTTTTTTACTTCTAAAGTTCCCTTTAGTTATATATCATTATATCTGAGTCACTTCACTTTAATTCGAACTGCAACTAATTAACACTGTCACGTTTTATTTTGATTGGGAAAAAATTGTTATTTCATGCAGTTAATCTCCATAAAAGTCACCAATGTTTGTTAAGAGAAATTCACGAATAACCCAATGTCATAAGGTTTGTAAATATCTATCCATTCGTTTTTCCTTAACGTAATAATTGAAAAATTGGTTCTGTTAATATTTCTTAAATATTTTTCAGTTATTTTACGTTGTTCCACTTACGTTGCATTGCTTCAGTTATTTTGAGTTGCTTTAGCTGTGATTTCTTAAGAAACCACGGCCGTTTTTTGACGGCAACAATATTGCGGAGGATCACATTATCAAAACGTTGTATATACAAGTCAGTGACGTGGCTCAAAACTCTTTAGGAAACAACAGCATTTGGTATTCATAGACAACGTTTTAATGACGTCAACTTCTACAATAATGCGGCACCCAGATAGCGGCTCTTATCGCTTTGTCTTTTACTCTTGTTTTTATATATTTTTATAAGTATTATTTTGTTCTGTTCTATTGCTTCTACTTAATCCAGTGAACTTCAGATTATCTGAAGTTACTTATTTATATAGCTTTATGAATATAAATCATGTGTTCCTTCTTAATATAATAGTTGAAAAACTAGTTATTTTTATGATTCTACCTCTATTTTCCATTTGTTTTTTTTTTTCTTTTTCATTTTATAAGCTTGATATTGTTCTCTTCTAACTCATTTAATTCTAACAGCAGTTCGTGGCGGCTGTAGCCTGGTGGTCATGGTCGCGGACTCCCGATCGGCGGCTTAGTCTATTCGTAAGCTCGAGCCTATATGCAATTAAAGATCCACCGTTTAGTAGGTGCTGATGCACGTTAAATCTGTCAAGGCTCAAAGTCCCCTCCCCCCCCCCCATTGACGTGATGTTGAAGTTAGGACAAGGGTGAGAGCTCAGAAGTCATCGTCGTCACTTAGGTTCAAAATTACGAGGACTGTTTCCAATAGCTCTAGTATTGCTTCTAGTGCGATTTTAATAAAACCAACCAATAAACCAGTGATTTAGTGATGATTCCCGAATTTGTTTATACAAATAGACAAAGAGGTGAGTTGGACTCCAACTTTTCTTTCCTTATTACTTCACTGCATTTTTTGCAGTAGCATTAAATAAAGGCTAATGTTTCGATTGGTACCACTTCCTAAAGAGGAATAACCAAATACCAGCTTTATTATAATAAATTATTTATTATATGTTGATTCATTATGGTGAACAGAAATTTAGATTTAGAATACTGTATATCTTCGCGAATTCTTTTCAGTTAAAAAACAAAAATATTTTTCTATATTATTGCTATTTAAACATTCTATCTATTTGTAGCTGGAAATTACTGTCAGAAGGAGTGAATTGCTTTGTATTAAAAATACATGTACAATTTCTTCTACTGTTTTATTTTTACAAGAAAACCGTGAACTTAATATACTTTTCAACATAAGTACCATGAATATTAAGGCACGCAGTGGCCGCGGTAGCGTAGTGGTCATGGTTTCAGATAAGTGGTCGGCGGTTTTCTTGAGTCGCGGGTTGAAACCTTGGCCCCTGAAGACCCACCATTTAGCCGGGGTTGATGCACGTTAAATCTATCGGAGCCCAAAGTCCTCCAGTTGGCGTGGTATGTAAGTTAGGAGAGGGGGTTCCAGCTCAAGTGTCGCTCTCGTCACTTGACCGAGGCTCAAAATTACGTGGTCCGTCACCAATAGCTCTTATTTTCCTCCTAGTGCGTCGTTAATACAAAACTAAACTGAAAAATCGAGGCACGCATCCTATTATATAACCAGCCTCTGAATCCCCTTATCATAGAAGTATGTAACCTAATGGCAAACTACAGCAATGCGGCCATTTTGTCATCACCGTCAATGTTGGGAGTACCATTCAGGTGCCTTTTCAGTTGTTTGTCTGTTACATCGAGCTATTATATCTATTTTTTGCCTTAAGTCCTTAGGAATGACACACGATAGCCCACTGTACTCCTTAACATGAATGTTAGTACAGTAATGGTTATAAGCCTTAACTCATTTTCATTCCACTCCGTCGGTTTCTAATGTTTTTTCCATACACTTTATTCATCAAGGGATGAATTTCAACACTTTTCAGGTGTGTTGTCTACACAAAAAGAATTATAGAGCATATTTCGCAATTGGCGGAAATTTCAAGAGCCTGTGTCTTTTTAAATGCGCGCAAACAAACAAAAGAAAGGAGGAATGTTCCCGTACTGGCGTTTGTGTCTAAGCAACAGATGGGGATCTCAGCTCTTATGTAAGAATTGCGACAGTAGGTTTTCAGCGACCATAATTAAAAGTGGTACGTATTTAAAACCTTGCCTCGTATGTTAGTTCTTAGCTTAAGAAAATTCTTATTGTAAAATATATGAAATAATAAAATAATCAGAATTGTCTTAACTTAAAGGCATACAATCGGAACCTCTTTCAAATGCAATAGAAGTCCATGCATTACAAAAGCAAGATCTTTTTCGAACAAATCTAACCAGAGAATCTGCAGCGAATACAATATATTTCCTTTTAATAAGAATTAATAAACATATAACAATACAATTGTTCTAATGCAAAGTTCGGGTAAAAAACTGAACATCACGTTACAAAACACGATATCATACAAATATATAGTCCGCATAAGCTACACGCATTTTCTCTAACTCTAAAATGCATTCTAGCTGAAAATATAGCATTTGATATACGTACTCTCCTGATGGTCTACAATCATCTTGTTTTATTGCCATATTTATTGAAAGGGAAATTTGGGGTACAAATGCGTTGCCATGTCTGTCCTCAAAGTCACATGAGCCTTTTCTGCATTAATTCAGGGCATTTGCTTCTAGGCTTTGCCTTTTGTCTGTTAAACCAACTTTCCGGTAATGATTATCGCACTGCAAGGAAGACAGAGAAGATCCAACTTTCGCGTAGCAACATATAAAGAAGAACCAGATTTTACTAAAAGTATTTTTGTAATGATTACAAGAAACAAAAATTAATTTAAATAAGCATTCTCGGATTATTGATCTTACAAAGTTAACATTCTGTTTTAGCATTTTTCTCAGCTCCTGAGTTCTTTCATCCACTAAAGAATCGGTTTCTTAAAAAATACTCTCACTCAAAAAATTTCGAGTTTTTCAGTGTCATTTTGTGATAAAGAGTAAGAAGAGCAAAATGAGAAGTTACGACACTTTAATGTTTTATTTGCAATTTATCACCTATTATTCTATCTCAAAGAAATCGTAAATCTCGCTTAGTTTAAACTCAGGGATATGACCACAAAAATATCGATTTTCCGAGAGAGTCCATATTTCTGAAAAAATAAACGAACTTAACAAATGTGTCTGAGATTTAAAAAAAAAAGTTCTTAATATTTCTCTAGTTTATCTTCATTGAAGAATACCCTTTAGCATTGTTCTTGACCAATTCCGAAGAAACTTTTCCTTACCAATTTTTTTTAAGGGAAACTATATATATTTTTCAGTTACAAGTGAAAAAAGGAATTCCAAAGTTGATTGCGTATACGTTACACGTTTCTATGCTTCGGTATTTACCTCTTCATAAATATAGAGATTTAATGTAATATAACTATAATTTAATATAAGGCTCATATAAGTTTAACGTAATATAACTATAATATAATATATTATAAGTATAAGTTTAACGTGATATAATTCTAATGATATAAATTTAATGTAATATAACTATGCATGGTTAGTACTATTATATTCTTATAAAATAGTGCAGTTTTCTACCAAGAAATGCGATACTTCATAAAATGTATTAATTTAAGTAATAGATAATTTTCAATAAGAATAAAAATATTCTGCTATGCAAACCTTGATAAAAAAGTTTGTTATTCTGTTTTTAACTAAAATATCTCCCGGGTGATAACTTAAATATGGGGAGAAGGCAGGATGTAAAATTTATATTTCGAAAAAAGCCAAAAGTACATAGAATTGAGAAAAATATCTTTTGAAGGTTTGCTTTCTAAATTAACGATAAATTCTGTGAATAATTTTCAATTCAGAGTTTGTTTTAAGAAATGTTAATACAAATATCTGCCTTTTTATGCATAGTTGGTATAGATTAAAGAAATCTAATTTCTGATGTTATGCATTTGTTAATAATTAAAAAATGAGAGCTCAAAATAAAAAAAAATTGTTCTCATTTCAAAACTTAAGGAAAGTCTATAAAATTTAATACCCCCATGGCATTAAAAAAAAGATTACAAAAAGCATGACATATATTGTTCCGAGAGTCAAAAATAGTAATAATAAAAATTCCATCTTGTTTACTTTATTTTTAAGGAAAAAAACTGACAAATTTTAATTAAAAAGTTTTAAGAGTAGTAAAAACTCAAAAGAAGAAAGAAAAGAAAAAAAGAAAAAAAACATATTAAAAGAAAACCTCCCGAGAAAAGTTTAGAAAATTGAAGTTCTTCGAGCGACAGCTAATATCTAACTACAACTGTAGCGGTAAGGTGAGAAAGTAGTACTGAGCGGTTAATGCGAGACAAAGATATTTCCCAAGAGGAAAGTGTTAAATTTAACAAAAAAATTAATGGGCATGCATTAGTAGGAAGAAGATATGCCCCTTTATCACCCAACCGCTAACAAAGGTAGAAAAGGAAAACCGCTAATGGGTAGTTTCTTTTTAATTATTCAAACAAAATATGCACTTGGGAAGATAAAAATTTGTCATTATTACCATTTAAGAAAGGTACTAAACTAAAGATTTTTATATTTATATTTTTAACTTCGTTATGAAACAGGTATTAATTTCTATTTTAAGTTACAGTTCGCTACTTTTTTTTTAAGATTTCAATGCAAATGTATGCTCATAAAGCAACGCAGAAAACTATAATAATTATGTTTTGTGACAGAATTTAAAATAAATTTGTCTTTTCATCACTTTAAAATAATGCAAAGTACTTTTTTTTTTTTTGCGAAAATTATGTTTGATATTAATGTTGCAAAAATTATGCATATGAAATGCGTAATTTTATACTCAATAAATTTAGACACTTAATATCAGATTAATATCATGAAATATAGGCATTTTATGTTACTGATTATATTGATCAAAATTAAAAGGATGTAAAGGCAATAACTTTAAATTAATCACACAAGTAAGTTTAATAAATATTCAACAACGTATAGAATAATCTCCAACACAGCTTACAAATTATGTATCATAAGCTATTATGTAACATGTTCTCATGCGCATTTCTGTTTAATTAACCTCTGAGGCTGCTTTATTACATATAGTACGAAAATATCACCTTGTGAAAGAACCAAAACTTACGAGGGTTGTTCAAAAAATACTTGTTCTTGGAGACAGATGGTATCATTAAGATAAATTTTTGAAACAATTGTTGTACTGCCATCTGTTAAATAGAGCCGAAACATATTTGACATTGATTCATGTGTTAGTTTTGGTTTAGTAGTTATTTACAGCCAAATTAAAATTTTACTGCTGCCTCGTCCAGTTGTCAACATCATTTTGTGATGAGCTTTCACCGTCATTCACACCTGGATTCATCATTATAAACCGGAAATCAAGCAAAATTTGAAATGTTAGGTATCTTCTGGTACTTCCTTTCCAAAGAAAAAACAAAGATGGACTCAAAATGTTCTAAAGGCATCGTGATTACGAGTAACTGAGACTTAGACATATGTCTTAAGAGTCAAGAAGCGTATTAAAACACACAATTTTCGATTGTACGAGAACCAAATCTTGCAATTTCTACAGAATTATGGAAATACCTTCATAAAAATTATTTTTATTAGAGACAAAGCAAAGTGAATTAGATAGATACAGAAGGTCAGATAGAATATAATGAGGAATTAACGAAATTGGTTGACATACTATATTAGTGGGAGCAACTAGAAAGCAAGAAATTACGTATGTACACTTAATTCGGATCCTGTCAAAAGTAGCCTATTGGAACAGGTCCAGTTAATTGAATCCCAATTAATGAAGTTAGTTACGTAGAATTTTTCTAATTCTCTACTTATAATATTTGGGTAACGATACCATTAAGTAAAGGCCTGAAATTATTAATTCATATTGATATAGTAATTATTCTGTATCTAAATATACTTGTTCAATATATTTGGCTAATTATTAATACGATACTCATTAATAGTAACGATGATAATTCGTTAAATTTGTGCTAACATCATTCATTAATTTATAGTTACTCTGTGGAGTTTAGCAATAAATAATTAATTTTTAAGGCAATGAAAAAAGGTTAAAGATGTCAGTGTTAAATTTATTTTGAGATTTCCAAATTTACACTTCTTGGTTTGCTTCATATATGTATAATTTGTTAAAGGGGTAGTAATAACAAACAAGCACACACATTGTTAAAAGAGAATAAAGACTTTTTTTTTCCTTTTTATATTTTTAAAATAAAAAAAAATATTCAAGGGATAATATGAATTCATTGCTTTGAATTTGCTCATCCTTTTTGATATATAAAATTGCTATATCTTACAGTAAATAAATTAGAATAAATCTTTGTTATTTAAAATTTTCAATATCATCTGTTTCTAAGTTATTCCGAAATGTTTGTGAATTTAAGGCAAATATTTCCATAAAAAAAATGTAACATATTTTTTGAATTAATTCTCATTAAGTGATAGATGTTTCATTTGATTATTAAATTTTCGTTGTTATACTTTAAGTATGCATTTTGTTCTCTTTAAATATCAAAAATTTCGATTAATATACCAAATTAATCATAAAACATAAGTTATTGGGTAAAATTAAAAGGGTTTTGAATGTTGAGGGATTTTTAAACTTCATGAATTCAAAATTTCAAAATTATATTTTTAAAGAATATACATAACATAAAACACACCACACACATATATATATACATATATTCAAGTTTTTCACTTTCCAAATGTTAATTTTATTATCAAATGTTAATGGTTAATGTTATTTATAATCTTTTTACATTAATGTGTATAGTAACGCTTATTTCACTTAATTTAATTGGCTACACATATATATATATACATATGTGTGTGTGATAATTTCCTAATATACACACTGGTGTTCAAAATTAAGATAATTTGCATATTTTACCAAATTTAATAAAAATAATTGAACGCTATGTAAAAATACTGCTTCGAAACAAAGGTACAAATCTTAGACGTTGAATACGTGAAAATACTTGTGTGTCGGAGGAACTGGTCGAAAAACAGGATTTATAACCGCTCGTGCAAAATTCCGCATTTCATTCGCTAGCACATTTCGCGAATTTCTGTGTGTTTTATACAGGGATCGCTTAAATTACAATTCAAACAGCAAAACTGAGTAACCACCAACGCGTTAATGAATGAAAATGGTGGCGAATTGTGGTTAGGCAAGAGGTAGGCCAGTCTCAAATCCAGATTTGCAGATAATTCAATTTAACACGCCCAGAGTAGTGTCTAACTTATGAAAACAGTTTCAGGATACCGGATCCGGCAAAAGAAAGCCTGGACAAGGTTGTCAAAGCTCCACTATGGCCAGAGAAGATAACCATTTGTTTAATATAGCGAGGGGTAACTACAGCTTCTCATGTCTTTCATGAGTTATATGCGGCCACAGGAACCCGAATTTAAAGGATGACTGTTTCCAGAAGACTTCAAGAAAGAAGGCTATTTGCAAGAAACCTCATTGTTTGCGTCCCACTCGTTTCTGGAACAGGAGAATTCGTTTAAAAGGGTGCAGAGATCATAGAGATTGGATCATGGATCAATGGGAGACTGTTCTCGCCACTAAGAAGTCCCAGTTCTGCATAACCAGTGATTCTCACAGTAATTTAAAATGTAGAGAACCAGAAAACTAATACCTGCCCTACAATGTCTAAGAAATCGACCATTACGGCACCGGAAGCTTGTTAGTCTTGGATGACCACACACACCTACATGTCTTCCACAGAGGCACTGTGACTAATGAGCGATATAGGGTTGAGGTCTTGGAGCCCTATGTTCATTTTTTCACGGTTTTAATTGTCCTCATTTTCCTTTAATGGATGACAACGAGGGGTCATATAGAGCTCATCGGGTCGACGAAATTCTGGAAAGTGAGGATGTTGGCCGGATGGATTAGACAGCCAGATCTCGAGATTTCAATCCTACAGAGAACGATTGGGACATTATGGGGACGGCGATTGCAATTATCAGTCCGGCTCCTAGATCCATCTGAAACCTTAAAACTACGTTGCTGAACGAGTGGGGCCGATTGCGAAAAAATCTCATAAACTCGCTCATTTGCGGCATAAAATCACGGATCGATGACCGTACATTTGTAAGAGGGGACCATACCAACTATTTACCCATTTTTTAGCTCTATTCGGCAACTGCTGTTTTATACTTCGATAAAATGTGTGTTAATGTAAAATGTATAAAATAAATGTAAATTAAATGTAAATGTTCTAATGAGTGTTAAACTCAATGTAAATGTTCTAATGAGTGTTAAACTCAATGTAAATGTTCTAATGAGTGTTACGCACGAACATGTGTGTGTATTATAATTGCTGAGTAAATATGTTTTTGTATACTATCAACCCTATGTGCAAAAAATTTCATTAAAATCTGTTCAGTAGTTCTAGAGATAATCGACGGAATCGGAAAATTCACTTGATTTTTAACACTATACACACACACACACACACACACACACATATATATATATATATATATATATATATGTGTGCACAAAAAAGATGTGCCATGGTGACCAAAACAACAGGATTATGTACAAGATAGAAAGTGATTAAAACTTTAGAAAAATTAAATGAATTATTTCAGGATTTCATAGTTACAAACTAACGAGCTCAATAAGGTATTGGTCCCCCTCTAGCCTGGATGTAAGCTGCCGTCATAAGTAGAAGACTTTTTTAAAGACTACATTGAATTAGAAAAAGTTGGATTTATAATTATAAACAAATTTGCATCAATTATGTCATAAAACTATAGGTTCACTGAATAATATAGAAGCATTAAGAAACATTATCTGGTGGCCGCATTATTGTAGTAAATAACATCAATAAAACGTTGCCTATGTAAATCAAATGGTGTGGTATATAAAAGAGCTTTGCTCCACATCACTAACTTGCATATGCAACGTTTTGGTAACGTCATCTACCGGGATATTGCTGCAATAAAAAAAGGCTCTGGTTTCTTAAAAAAACTATAGTTTAAGTAACACGAATTAAAAACAACACTCTATAACAAAAAAAACCCGGAGCAACAAGAAAAGTTTATCCGATAGAGATAAAAATTGGCGGATATGAAAATTACATATACAAAAGAAAACGATTAAAATTTTAGAAAAAGTTAATGAATTATTTCAGAGTTCCATAATTAATAAGTAACGAACTCAATAAGGTGTTGACTCTCCTTACCCTGGATACCAGCATCCACACGACGTTGCATCAAGTAATAAAGCTCCCTAATGGTTTCCTGGGTTTTTTTTTTTTTTTTTTTTTTGCGAAATTTGCTATAAACTATTGGGCTAGGTCATCAACATTCCCTTGTAGAGTCAGTCGTCTTCCCATCATATCCCAGACATGCTCGATTGGAGAGAGATCTGGATGACCAAGGAAGTGTTTGAAAAGCTGTAAAACAGTTCATAGCAACACGTGCCGTATGTGTTCTGGCATTATTTTGCTGAAAATTAAGGCCAGAGTACTTCAAAAGGAAGGTTAGCAAAATAGGTCTCCGAATGTTATCGAGCATGTTAAGCATCATTGTAATCTGGCTCGACAATGTGCAGGCGTGAGTGGCAGGTGGCTAACGGTCAGTAAGATTGTAGATTTCACTCTATCAGCCATCTGTGAATAGTTATGGTGGACACGTGATCGCGGGTCGCACGTGCGTGTCCACCATGAACGTGTGATGACTGATAGAGATGAAATAGGCGCTGTGACAGCTGATCTGAAAATCAATCTGTCCTCCCGATGTAATATGATCCTAGTTTAACCGCTACCATCTTGATGCTGTTATCTGTCAATGCCCCCCCCCCCTCCCATTCTTGCCAACATCTTCTATTCGTCTCATCGCTTCGACCCATATGAGGAGCGATTCTCCGATTTTCCGAACCTGCCTCTTTCAATCCAATGATACGACATCTTTCAAACTTTGTTCGTTTGTTGTAATGAGCTCGAATCCTGCGGCGAGTAACTTTTTCAGTCGTTATAATGTATACTAAATCGCAATACAACAGAAAGTTTGACCATCAGATTGAGAATCTCTTCTTATATACACCTGCTTGAGTGCGTAGTTGCGATGCACCATTGCTCCCACTGTTCATTCATTGGGCACCAGTTTTTAAACATTTGCATGTTTGGTCCAAATCTTTTAACATACGAAATTTCATTACACTCGGACAACTCCTTCTTCGTGCGTCATTTATTTTCTTCCGTTATAAAGTATATATATATATATATATATGGGTGGGTTGTGTGGTGTCTATGTATAAGATAAAGCAATAAAATTCATAATAAAAACACATAAAAATAAGAGAACTATTAAAATGGAAAATTAAAAAAAGAAAACATTTATATAACTGTGTAAAATAAACGAATAAAAATTTAATCAAATTTGAAATTAAATAAATAATTTGAAAACCAAACCAAACAGAAAACGTGTTCAAAGTTGGGACTGAATTATGCGTTTAAACATGTCCTATGGCACCAACCTTCCACTAGTGGATTTTGTTGGGCAAAAATTCGATTACTCAAAAATGTAATTTGTAAGAAAGAAAAAATGAAAAAAGAAATGTAAAAGCAAGATACCTTAACAACGAAAGGTTTTCAAAATCCAATATTTTCCAATCAAATAATCTTCACCTATAAGCTTTCTAATTACAAACTTTTCAATTAAAAACCATAGCGTAAGCTATTCTATTTAAATGTCCACCAAAAATATCCATAACAAATGCCTTTATTTAAAACTATTCAATTAAAATTTTAAATTTTTTAAAAACACTAATTCAGGTTATGTAAATGCTTTTATTTAAATGTTTCATTTTTTAAAAAACAACAACATACCTTACCCAAATCTAAGTTTTCAAAGAAGAATTAATTCAAACCACAAGTATGCAAATGCGAAAAATTAAGATCTTCTGACATGTGATCAAGAATATATATGTATATAATGGTGGGTTGAGTTGTGAACACTTTTAGAATATTTTTTTATTTTTTTAAACTTTGTTTGCGCATTGAAAACATTACATTTCATGAGATGGAGAGTTTTACATATCATTTGAAAGAAAATTTAATAATTCCATAGAAATAACAAGTTCAAATTTTGTAATATAAAACGAGTTAAGTAGTAATAATCATTGATATACATCAGCTGCTTATGTTAGCAGTGAATTATCAGTATTTAGTAGGGTAGCCTTTTTTTTTTATCACAGCTTCACATCTATGTTTCATTGAGCTGACGATAGTTTGAAACCCTTCCCTTCTATGATGACTTCTATGAACTCTTCCCTTCTTCACATGATGTAAGAAAACCAATATAACCTCAATTAGTTCCATTTATTTGATAGAGGCCTCATACGGACAAGGGTTTTCAAACGGTGATACAAGTTTTCGTTAGGATTGAGGTCAGGACTGTTTCCTGGTCAGGAAAACAATTCAATGCTCTTTGTGCGAAACCACTCTTTCGATAATTTTGCTGCGTGAAAGGAGCAGAATCCTGCCGAAAAAAAAACAAAGCTTTGTTCGGAAAGAGATCCCTGATGGAAGATAGAAATTTTGGTTCCAAAATGCCAATGTATTTTCTGGAATTCGATGTTCCATCAATGATATGAAGTCGACCAATTCCATATGCTGACATGCATGACCAAATCATAATACTAAGTGGGTTCTTCATAGTTGCCCGAATGCAGTCAGAATGTTGCTCTTCTTATATTCTACGTCTTACATATTCTCGTCCATCACTATCGAATAATGATATCTTTGTTTCATCCTCCATATCACTTGTGACCACAGATCAATTGTCGAATTAATGTGTCCTTTGACCCACTGTAGTCTTTATTTGCTCTGCTGTAAATGAATATTAGTTATTTGTCGTGTAATTCTACCTCTTAGTGCATAATCTGTTCATCTCCTGAATGTTTCTGAACTGACAGAAACATCAGCTTTATTCAGATCACTTCTGATGGCCGTTGATGACATTATTTTACCTTTGAGACAAAGTCCTTTTATCACTCTGTCATCAACAGATGTGGTGCACCATTTTCACGCTTAGACTTTTATTGAACTTGTATCCTAATATCATAAACTAAATTTTCGGACTCCATATGTAGTCAATGAACCACCCACTTATTTTGCAATTTTAACGTAGAAAACACCACTTTATCGTAGCATAATAATCTTACATAAAGTTCTAGGTGTCAAATCTACTCTTTTATTTGATGTCAGTGCTTCTTGATTAATAATAGCCCTCGTGTTGCTTCTAGTGCGACTTTAATAAAAACTAAATCAAAGCTTATTTATTAAATATTAAAATTATTTTTATTAAATTATTAATAAATTATAAAATTACGTCTGTTTTCTGTGTTATACAGTGTCAATTGACTCATTCATCAAGCCTTAAAAACTATATGAAAATTCTTAATGTCTATTAATAATCTAACATGCAATTTATATTTATCAGTTTAAACATGCAATTTAAATTTATGAGAAACTTATTTGAAATTGTTTCAATTGATTAGTACACTTTTCGTGTGAAAATCATTTTCAAAACAAACTACGAGCTGTCAAAAATACTACATCTAATCAGTGATTTACTTTCTTGTTTAGTATGTAAACATGCGTGAATAAAAAATTTTTAAAAAAAATTAATAATTGAACAGTCCCCTTTGAAGAATTTATAATTCATCTACGATCTCCATACAACTAGCAATATGTATGAGCATATCTACATATAAAAATATTAGGACTCCGGAATAATGTTTTTAGCTTACAACACAATAATGGAGTATAGTTTAATCTATTTTTGTAATAAATGTTCATATAACATCTTAAGTTATAATAATAAAATTGTTATCAATTGTTATTGAGTGGACATTTAATAAATTAATTTATTTTGTTGAATATGTTAAAAATAGATGTCAAAGTTATGTCGAAACAGGGGTTTCCAAGTATATAATTATTCTGATAAAATATTTCTCTAAAATATGTAATGAGATAAAAAACAAATATTATATACTTCCAACACATGACAGTAGTAACAAAACACATGTATCATTAACTGAAAACCATGGTCACACAAGATTAAATTAAAATTGTTATGGAAATACCTATTACATGAAATCTTTCTTTCTAAGATACAGGGTAGAAATGCAAACAATGTTTGTTACATTTAATCGAAGACAAAATGGAGTTACTATTATGTATTGTTATTTGTTAAATATCGTTAACAAAAATTTCATACAGATTCATAAGTTAGTTTTTATTTGGTGACAAATATTTGCCGGAAGAAAATTTGACTCTCACCACTTAGAGTAGTAGTTGTCATTTTCGCTTAGTTGGCAGCACTGATGACACCTATATTAATAAATGAACTCTAGAAATATCGGAACAAAAAAAAATCAAAACAATTAATTATTTCCAATACATCTGCACCAAAAATAAAATGACGAAACCAGTCTTCTTAGCTTTTAGAATTATGGCGAAAAAGTTTAGGCATGCGGAGGCCATTTTACTCATGGACTTATTAAAAAAAGTAAGAAAATTGTTCAACGGACAATACTACAAAAAATTACCCTATTTTCAGATTCAAATTCTAACTATTCCGCGGGTACTTTCAGGGCCACTTTCGTACATTAAATGTTTAAAAATTAGCCAGAACATAGCTTCTTAAGCCACATAAGTTTTCCCAATTTTATAAGTTTTTTTTTTTTTTTTTGTTATTTTATGAAAAGTAATTAAGGCTTCGAGTTCAGAGAAGGCAGGTTTGCTTCTAAATCATTCCGAGCAATCAACATACTTTTCTTTCAAAATGCTGGCTTAAGCGGAACTGGAAAGCTTGTCGGGAAAACATTTTCTACCTGATTACAAACATTAAGCGTATCCCAAACACCGTAAGAATTTGTGTAACCAGTGAGCACTTTTAATTATCCTTACCAGAAAGCAGGTCAAATGACATTAAATCATTAATTCGCTGATCGGTGGAATCTGTCAAATTGCTGAAGAAAGAATTTGAAATGATGTAGCATTTAATATTTACATTGAATTAAGCATACATATATTAAGATGTTTACGCAAACGTAATTCTTGAACTAGATAATAGCACATTACTGGTAAAACTGGATGAAATAGGTAATGAATAATGTAATTTGTATATAGTTGCTTATTAACGTCGCATTGAGAAGTATCACGAGGAACATTTTAATAATTTTGGTTTAATTGAAATTAATTTTTTTTCGCATTGAGAAGTATCAAAGGTTTAATAATTTTGAATCTCATTTTAGAGACTAATAATGCGACTAAATTGTCTACTTCTTCTCCAAACTTCCACACCATGCCACTGGAAGACTTAGGATATCTACTAGATTTAATGTGCCTCAGCTCCGCTTCACAGCAGTTCATTAATGGTATCAAGGCTCGGACCACGACTCAACGAATCAAACACCAGCAGCCGTTCAGCTATTATAACCATTAGATTAACGAAGGCGCAATGTTTAATACTAGAGAGTATCGGAAAATTTCAACAAATGCTAAAAAATAGCAGAAGTATATGAATAAAATTTAATCTGCATATTAACTGATCATTAAGATATCCGACTACGTTTAGAACCATGATTTTGAAAAAAAACAAGTAAATGAATAATTTTGTTTTATATTAAGTATCATCTAAATTAGAATGTGCATAAAAAAGGCATTTCAAAAGTTTTATTTCAATGAAAAAATTTTAAAATGCAATTTTTTAGCATAAAATAAGAAAAAATAGCACATTTTCAAAATATTCTCCTCTCATGAAAATTCTTTCTATAACATTGATATTCAGCATAATTTTGATGTGACACCTGTACAGGACCTGAACTATGAATTTTTAATAATTCACATTATTTGCAGTTATTTTGAGTCGAAATAATAACACACATTGTTTTTTTTTTTTAAATCCTTCACTCTTATGCATTAAATATGAATAAAGCCACTTATATACCATACATTACAAAATTCCTTCACTCTTATGCATTAAAATATGAATAAAGCCACTTATGTACCATACATTACAAAATTCCTTCACTCTTATGCATTAAAATATGAATAAAGCCACTTATATACCGTACATTACAAAATTCCAAGCTCAGAATCTTAAGAATTATATAAAAAATATTTCTACCAAATTCTATAAATATATAGCAAAAAACATTGGAGCTATTACCTTTCAAAAATTGTAAACATACTGAAAATTATATTCTTCAGAAAATGGTTTTAAAGTTAAAACTTGTTCAAAAAACAAAGGAAATATCTGATATTAATTAAAATACTTATAACTTGATTTCTATGTACCATAGCTACAAATGGAAGGTAGCTTCCAAAGAGAAGATTTCAAATATTTCAATCGATAAATTAATAAAAACTCGATATTTTCTCCAAAATTCGAATTTTTAACTTTGTCGGATACTTAACAGCATAATGTTGTAAATTATTATATCGATTACTGTTTATTTGTTTTTCTTTCAGGAAGCCGTAGTTTAAAGTACTCAGCTGTATTGTTAAGTTTACATTATTTCTAAAAACAACAGATATTGTAACAATTTATATTTATTATTTTTAAGATTTCACAGCAGAGCTACCATCCATTGCCATCCATCCCTCGGCATTTCTTATCCTTTCGAAGGCTGTCATTCAAGAACTCAGTAGATTGAACTCTATCTTCTCCATACTGTGAATGCTTTCAATGTATGATTTTCTGAAACGAAACGAATAACGTTAGTAGCTATAATTCACAACATTATACATGTAAGGATAAATTAATATGCAGAATTATTCTTATCCAGGTTATTCGGTTATTTCTCCGTAATAATTAAATATTTCCGATATCCCATCCTATATAATAAGAAATTTATTTCATGAGAGTTGTCTTTGTTGTTATTCTCTCATTTTGAAAACTTTTCTACTAATTTATCGAAATTATTTTCTCCTAGGAACTCACGTCTATAATTGTATAGATTAAAAACTATTTGTAAAATAACAAAGAATCTCAAATATTTCTGCATTGTTATTTAAGGAGTAAAATTCTACTGTAAGTTTTGTACCTTTATATTTGTTTTAAGCCAGTAAAAGAAAGATATAAATTATGACAAGGAAACAAAGATATAAATTATGCATCTTAATTATGTACAATGTCAAATTAAACACATGCTGTAGGCTATTTCCTTCTGAAAACTACATTTAAAATCCATATATATTAAGAAATATGTGTAAGTAATTCGTGTTGAAAGATCCGAAGACGTTTCAGTTGAAGAATCACGACAATTTGGAGTCACAGTTACGATTCCAACCATTCATTTATTAGGAATTCAGGAATCTTACTTTTAGTAAATTTGTATCCACAGACTTGTGGGAAAGTTTAATTATTCATAAGAATTTATCCTTTTGGAGGATCTCGCATGAGAGACTTTCTAATATTTTCTTTAGTCTTTCGTTGTCAGTTTTGACAAAATAAAACGTCGTCGTTAAAGTATAGATGTATGTTGTCTGGATATACTTGAATGTCATTCCTGAAATGCAAGATTATATCTTTGAAAGTGATGTGTCTGTGTCATTCAACATTTTAACTCATCACATAAATTTCAAAAGCAATACAGCTGAGAGTTCAAGAAAATCAAGATTTCGTTAGATATATTTTTGCTTATGTAATTTGTATATAAATCGAGGAAATTTATTTTTATAATGTATATGTATAGACGTAATTGGAAACATGTACAATACTTCAAAGAACAAAAAATAAGTAATAACATGACCACACATGAAAATAATAATATATTTAAGAATACATAGTATATCATGGCTTGCAAAAACAACAGATCCAAAAAAATGTTCGAAGGAACTAATTTTATCCAAATTATAAATAAAGTATTTTATATACTGTTTTAATACTTAAATATATTTTTTTTCATAATAGGGTTTTATTTCGAAATTTTTTTCCCATGTTATGTACACTTTGTGGTAAACATTTTCTGAATTTTCTCTTCTAATGATTATTATGGTTGAGCTTTGTAAAACTTATTTTCAAAAAGTCAGATTTAAATAAAGCTTAAAACCTCTAAATTTTTTTCCATAATTACGTAAGATTTGTGAAAAATACTTTTTGAAATAAGAGTTTAATTTTTTAAAAAATCAAATTCTGCATTTCATTTAAGCTTGCGTTGAGTGGCATCTAAATTTTCCATATAATGTGAAGTGTGTTAAATATATATGTTTTTTTAAATTGAGAACTAGGTTTGAAAAAAAGAAAATTCTTCATTTCATTTTATTCTGCATTGAGTGTGAGAATATAGCGAAAATAAACTATGTATAAATGCTCAATTATTATAATTGTAATTAGAGTATACTAGAACGTTTTCAAAGAAGTAGTATGACTGTATTCTTAAAAGAGTTTCCGTTTTTAAAGTTACAGTATACATTACAGTGTAATTTACAGTAAAAATATTTATGAATGTTAACCTATCTTTAGTGTTTAACATAATTTAAGAAAAAAAATTGAAATACTAATTAAATTATCATTATTTCCAGGGGAAAACCTAACGTAAATATATAATAAGTAATTGATGGTAAATATGTCGAAATAACGTTTACAAAGAGCAATTAAAATACTTCTAGGAAATGGAAATACATACCTTGCTATGTTTTTAAAATTTACTTCAATCAAATAGGACACTACATGTTGTACAGTAGTGCTTAGAAAATTCTATATCAGAGCCATAATTGCTAGCAAAACATACATATACATACTGCAGGGGGAATCAAAACTTCTTTATCAAGAAAATATAAAATTCTTAAAATTTAAAAATGAATTAATCTTAACCTTCCAGAAGGCACCTGTATGTGAGAGATATACTAAATATCAATTTCGTTTTATTAATCTTAATTAATCTTAGCCTTCCAGAAGGCACGCGTATGTGAGAGATATACTAAATATCAATTTCGTTTTATATCTGTATACCAGGTAATACCAAGTGTTCCTTTCCTTAGCTATTCTCCCCCCCCCCTTTTTTTTTACCTACTTTCAGTCATTGTTTGGATTTCTAGGAGTTAATGGTACTCTGCAAATCAGCTTTTGGTATTTTAGAGATACGCGCGACTGTTCAGGTAAGTTTTTGTTACATCTGATTTTGTTTGTTGTTATAAAATATATTTATTGTTTTAGCTTTAAACATCATGATATAATGGAACTTTTGTGTTTAATAGCTTCTACAATTGCAATAGAGAAACTGTATTTATCATATACGTGCGACTGTTCATGATGCCTAATTTATTTCCGCTCTTTTTTCTTTTACTTATAGCAACATGAAGAATACTAATGACCTTGAAACTATAAGAAACATGCTTTTATGTAACAGTGATTATGATGAGGACACAGGTGATATAGAGGAAGAAGAGCACATTTCAGAAAGAAAAGATGATTCGGAGTCAGAAGGAGTGCACCAAGCAATTCAGAAGATGAAGATAATGAAGATAGGTCTACAGATGCCTAAATATCACACCTTAAAAAACAGAAATATCATCGAGTCATGGAAATGGAGGAAAACTCTATTCAAGAAATCTAAACGAGCACGGCGCAATATACATTTCCATGTTCCTGCAGTAATCGGGCGAGCCAAAGATTTAACAAATATTTTGAATATA
Source organism: Nephila pilipes (assembly GCA_019974015.1). Classification (NCBI taxonomy): domain Eukaryota; kingdom Metazoa; phylum Arthropoda; class Arachnida; order Araneae; family Nephilidae; genus Nephila; species Nephila pilipes. Next base: position 241,550 of record BMAW01017792.1, on the reverse strand, counting down.
TGGAAATGCCTCATCACTTATCGTATAACCAGAAGAATAATTGAAGAGTCAAATAAGTTTATTTGTTACTTGAAGCCTAATAACTCTCGTTTAAGGGATGCCAGAGATATGGAAGGAACTGAAATTGAAGCTCTCTTGGGCTTGCTTTATTTGCATGGTGTATACCATAGAAAAATAGTTAACTTTGAAGAATTGTGGAGAATGAACTGAATGTAATGAAATGATTATGAAACTGCCTTTTTTTTATTGAGTTTATTTTTTTAAAATTTCATATCACCTTTAAGCTATTATGTAAGAAATTTAAATACATCAATCAAAATATCACCAAATTCATTTATTTTATTTTCATGCAATTTAAATAACATTTGGTCATTTTATAGTGTTTATATGTTTTACTTTTATATTGTTCCCAAATATTCTTAAGTATAATATGTCATATAGTTAAAATATACTTATTAATCCTTAACTTTTAAACCAAGTATTACCATCAACACTCTTAAATACAGTCGCGTATCTAAGAAATACGCGTGACCTTTCACATTAGTATAGAGGGCATGCACCTGGAAGATTATTTGGACATACAAAGAAAAATATTCAAGCCATTAAATGTGAATATCATATAAGGTAAACATAAATAAATATTAGCGGCATCATGAAGAATTGTGTATTAGCTGTATCTTTACCAAATCTTCGAATATTCATTAAACTATAGTATATTTTAATTAAGTATCTAAGAATACATTTTCTTATATGGGAGAAAAATAATACCCAGAAATAACTATTAGGAAGCATTAATTTTTTTATTGATTTTCTAAGACTAAGATAACTCAATAGGCATTGCCATTTTCCGTTTTAATAAATATCATTCTAAGCAATATATATATACACAACGAATTTAAAGAATTTAAAAAATTGTTCTAACATTAATAAAACATTCTTTCTCCGGAGCTGTATTTTGTGCTTGGACTGACCAATTCATCATGTCCCATATATGTTTAATGGAGTTCTTGTTTTACAATCGAAGTCGTCCTATCATTCGACAGAACTATCTAAAATATTTCTTAAGTCAATCACGATTGGGTTTGGTTCGTAAGATAGCACTTTTTTCTTACTGGAAATCTTCATCTTTGTTTAAGTAAATCAAATCCATGAATAACTGCAAATGGTCTCCGAGCAGCTATACGGAGAAATTTGAAGACAATGATTGGTTGAGTTTGATCAGAGGACATGGCAATGTAGAAAACGCCACACGAATTAGAATTTTATAATGTACGAATATCACTAACAATTTCCTGACGCAAATCTTGAAATTAAAATAAAATAATTCGAAAAAATAATAGTGTAAGGAATGGAGAGAGATTTGAAAAGATGTTAATGCGAATTACTGTGAGGTAGTAAAAAATGGAGGTAGAACATATTTTTTATTACTGAATGATTTTAAAACTAACTTTTCTGCACCAATCTCCGAAAATCAAACAAATAGTATTTTTCAAACAAGTTGTATATCAATAAATCATCACAATATTTTTTCGAATATCTCATTTTATATTTACAAGACAATTACGTATTTCTTCTGTTCTAAGTTTTTTTTATAAGCTATTGTTCCTACTTCTGAAACCCTTCCTTCCGAATCCCTTTCTATTTTTGAGAAGTAAGTTTTTACATAAGATTGAAATAATGATAGTTCCCACAAAGAACAATGCAAAGGTATTCAGTGAATAATCGAGCCACTCATGAGTGTTCTCGGTAAGAATAAAGATAAAAAAAAAAGAATTTTTTTTCAATCCCTCCTTTCGTCTTAAAAGTGAAGAGCCTGGGAAAAAAAAGAAAAAGAGAATGGATGGCGAACAAGAACCCTAATTAGAGTAACGTTTTGAGGAATATCACTCAGATTCTTCTTTCATTACGATATCTCTAGTGTTTTGTAAGGACGGCAATTTGTAGTGTTCTCCTTCCTTTTCAATATTCTTTTATTATGCTTCATTTATAATGCGTTGGAAAAGTTGAAAAGAGGTATTAAAGTTGGATATATAACATAAGGATCTTCTTTAAATTATATCTCACCATTTCAACTGTAGGGAATTATGATGTGTAAATTATTGAAAGTTAAATATAATGACAGTTGTCAAATTGAATAAGCAAATGAACTGTAGTAAACAACTTTCATTTTCTTGTAGAAAATAGATGAATTAAATCACATTATTTAATTTATTCAGAAAAGCATTTGAAACGTAATGATTGCAGATTGCCTATTTTTTTTTATTAAAAAATGAATCGATAGATGCCATTTGAAGATTTTATAATGAAATTATTAATGCTGAAAATTTGCAGAACTCTCTTTAAATAGATCGCAGTAAACATTAAAAGTATTTTGGCAGTTCAAGTAATGAACGTAGCTGAAGTGTATTAATTTATTTTGATTAGAAATTTTTGAATAATTTTATCGTCCTCAAATTTATTTATTTGACTTGTTATTAAAGTCACTAAATTTCATGTCTTTTCTTTCTGTTTTTAAATATTTGAAGTCTGGGTGTTTCAACAACACTATTTGACCAGATTAATTAAGTCACAACAAAGTGAGTTTTGTTCTCTTCATGTTTAGTTTTTTAACAATACCTATTATTTACTATTTGCATGAAGATCGGGAATCTTATAGAATATTATATTCTACTAGGATTTAAAGTCGTTTTAAAATTGATTTATATAACAGAGTTTCTTAACACGTGTTTGCTCAAAAATTTGGACTATTATGACAAGTTGTAGATATTTATACTCATAATATTTAACAAGAATGTAATATTTCTTGTAAGCCAAGATGCCATCAACCCATTATATTTCCCATCGAATAGAGAGTTCGATGAAAACGACCTTAGTATGTATCCTCTTGAGCCTTTAACTAAAATAAGTAATGAAATTCGTCTAGCGATTTAAAGTTATAGTTCCTTTTGTTTAATATCGTTTAAGAAATGCTCGTTTGATGGTCGTTGTTCCTACAGGAAAAAAAAACCCTCTGAAATCTACCAAGTTAGAGAGATCCAAATAGATTTTGCGATATCTCATACTTGAAATGGAGAGAAAAAATGGTGTGAAGTACTTTGAGCTATGAAAAAAAAGCATAACTAATTTTCCTTTGTTGATGTTAGGTGCAACCGAAAAATGAAACAAATTATCCGCAATATTTTGTTCTAAACACAAACTTTGTAGAAGGAAGGTTGTGACATTGGGCTATTCGCGGTTTCTCTTCACCAACCTTGGGGACTTTCAATTGAGATTAATTGCTTTCGCTAAACAAACTTTGCCCAACCAAAAATGAAACGTGATACATAAAGTTAGTATGTAAAGCAGTTAGGAATGAAGTGAAGTTGTAGGAATGAAGTGAAGTTGTTTTATAGGTTTGGAAATATATAAACTACATCTGAAAGAGGATCTGAGGGAGACGCTGTAGGTGAGATGAGGTGAAGCTGAAGTGTCAGATAAGAAAAAGGAGAAATTAAAGTCCATAGTAGAGGGTTCGAGCATGGATTGTTGTAGAAAGATTTGGTCTAGTGTTTTCAACAGTTGTTCCAGAATCTGAGTTGCAGTCGAGGAAGGACTATTGGTAAGAGTCTGTTAGATTACTATTGGTGGGTTGAATTAAGGTATTAGAAAGCTTACCCGAGAGAGCACAATCTTTTCTGTTATAGTAAATATATACTAATAAATTGTGAAAGTTGTTTTGGTGGTTTTGTTATTATTTGTTTCGTAGTGTTTAATAATTGAATCTAGTGATGGCACAAGAGCACGCCCGGGTCGGGCGGGCGTCACAAGGTTATGGTGTGGAGATGTACTTCCTCTAAATGTGAAAAGTCCTTTGAAGAAAAAATGGCGCAATGGAAAAACTTGTGTCCAAAGACAAATTAGACAAGTAGATGGGACCCCATTTATGTTGAATATGTCGAATAAAAATTCATTTTTCATCATGATAATGGCTTAACAAGCACTTCAAGTGTTATTCAGCTATTTCTATGCTGGATTATATTTAAAGTTATTAAATAGTCAACTCAAACTTTACTCTTAAATATAATAGATTATTTGAGGGAAGAATTAGATAAGAATATACAAAAGTTCTGACGTAAAATTCTCAATGATTTGTAACATACCTTAAGGCCTAAATGGAAAGTTATAGCTATATATAAGATGAACAAGTTAATAGACTCAATACTATAGACATGCGATGTGATTGTTCATTAACGTCACATCGCATTAGAAGCGACACGAGGGATGTCGGTGACGAATATCATAGTTATGAACATCTGTCAAGTGATGAGGATGACACCTGAGATGACGCCTCCCTCTCCAATTTTCCAAACCAAGCCAACGGGAGGATTTAGGACCTCAACAATAATCAACGTACATCCACTCTGAAATACCTCGGCTCTTTCGAGCCATCATGACTCGAACTCATGACTCAACGAGAACAACGCTGACCGCGAGGCAACAACCATGGCCAAAAGGCTTCAGTTGGCGGACAAAACGTAGACGCAGTAAAAAAATTTTCTACAAACTATTAAAGATAATTGAATAAATTATTTACGGTTTAAGTTCACATTATATTTACGTGTTTTAAAAATATCATCATCAAAAGACTTTTGTTCGTTATTTACTAATATTTAAATTTGTTTCTCAATTATTTATAATAAGCCTAAATATTTTAATTTTTTGCTTTTATTTAACATTTTCTTTGACATTAATAATAGGATTAGTAAGTTAATTAAGCTAGTTGATAGAAATTGTTTTTGTAAGTATAAACTTCGTTAAAAAAACTTTTAAACGTTACTGTTCATTGCATTGTCTTTGTATGTTGAATATATATGCATTAATTATTTCTTAGAATATATATATATATATATAAATATATATGTATGTGTGTGGGAAATACCAGCGTCACCAACAGATGGCACAGCGGCAGATATATCTCGATGTTACACAGTCGGAAAAGAAAGGGTTGCTCCGAGGTTCGCGAGCAGGCGACTTCCACTAACCTTTAGCTCCCACGAAAGGGATGCTTGGCAAATGTCCATGCCGACTTCGAGAAGGTGATCAGAATCAAGGATTATCTTACGTGCTAAGAACGACATAGTGAATCTCCGATGCTGAAGACAATCTTCTGCATTTCAATCTTCCTACTAAAGCTGCAATCACCAGCTTCATATATTAATTCAACCATTTCATTATTTGAAATCATATGTAATTTTTTAAGAAAATATCTACAAATTTTGCTGTCACATGTTACAAAATGGAGCTATTATTTCACAATTGTATTATTAATTGCATATACATATACATATATATAGAGAGAGAGAGAAAGAGAGAGAGAGAGTGAGAGGGATTTTTAACTTTTTTAATTAAATGTAAAATAAGTAACATCAATCTTGTTTTTCTGAAAATATTTATTTATTTCAAACTACCTGCTTCGAATTTCATTTTCTGTTATATAAAATCACTTATCACTTCCAATCATAAATTCATATTTTAATTTTTAGCTATTGTAATATTTTAAAGAAATAAAAAAATAGCTCTTCAAAATTGATATTGTAAGAGTAATTTTCGAACAATAGAGATAAATAGAAGTAAAAACTTCAAATATTACTAAACTATTTATAAATACAAGCTTATTAACCTTTTTTTAACTTACAAAAATTTAATTTATATTTTTATTTATTTATTGATAAATAATGTATGGTTCTCCAAACCTAGTTAAGCGAATGAAGAATACATCGAATTTACATATTCGCCAAAATATCGCTACTTTTTTTTTTAAGTACAGTTATTTTTCGTTATTGTTCATGTTTCGATCCTCTATTTTTTCATTTTCGATAAATTAATTTTTCGTTAATGTTCATGTTTCGATCCTCTATTTTTCCATTTTCGCTAAATTAATTTTTGTCTCATTCATAATATGAAAGTATAATTACAGGAATTCATAAAGGAAACGAACAGCAGTTTAAAATATATTCAAATGTTTTATTAGAACAGTTAATATATCTACTAGGATATAAAGTAAACTCTTATATAACTGCACATAAAGACTTAATGAAAGAATTTAGTGTTACGCAGTCTGAATTTAAGAAAAAAATACTGTAACATTCTTTAACTATTAAAATTTTTGAATAAATTTGGAATGAACTAATTTTGTAACTGTGTTGCTTAGTATTTATCCTAGTAAGAAATAAATTTTTCATAGCATTATAAATTGAGTGACATCTTTATTTATCAACACCTATTAACTTCTTTTGTAGCCGCCGTTTGCTTTTAATATAGCCTTGAATTTTCTTGTAATGGATTCTAAGAGATGGTAACTGGTCGTTTGTGAAATAGAGACCATGCTTCAAAAATATCACTTTCGAATATTGCGTCATTGAATAATTGTGGATCTAGATGTTGGATGGCGCATTCAACTTTTATCTACCGATTTGAGATCTAGAGAGTGTGTGAGCTAATGTAACAACTTCACGTTCTTAAAATGAATTCTGCTCTACGACAGAACGACTTATCTTATTGAATGTATCCACTACCATTAGGATAAACTATTATTTTTGTACTGGTCAGCAACGATGTTTGCACATAATGTCTTACTCAGTGATTGATTATCGCTAAATAAAGGGCCCAAAGCATACCAGATAATAATTTTCCAAAACATCACATTGCAAGAATTAGTTTGAGCGTTGCATTTAGGTTACATGATTTTAGGCAGTTTTTGCTGAACTATAACTCACATAACTACAAGATGAAATTTAAAAGTTATTAATCGGAGATTTTCCAATTGTCCAACGTCCAATTATTGCGTACCGTTAAGAATATGAGACGTTTGATCCATTTTGCTACCCACAGCAACGGTGTTAGCGCTGGTATTCGATTTTCACAACCTTTGCAACGCAAATCTTGGTGAACATTAAGCTCATATATATATTAAGGTGATTCTCTAATAAGATATACTGATAGTGGTTACACTGTTAGCATTCGATTTCTTAATACAATTCGAGAGATACGCCGTTATTCCTGATTATTTTCACCACTCAGTTAAAGTCCACATTTTGTCCGTTCAAACTCAGTCTATTGCTCGACATTCCATCCTGATTCACTTTCACATCCTGAACACCTACCGCGTTCGTGCTCATTTTACATATACGATAGTTTCAAGATGTCTTATATATATATATATATATATATATATATATATATATATATATATATATATATATATATATAATAAATTAAAAAGACCCCGGCCTACCATAGTAAAACACATTTTTTTGGCAAAGTTAGTTTTTTTTATTCAACATAATTCTATTCAAGGGTGATACACTGATTATAGCGACCCTCCAACTTTTCGACACCATTTTTGTAGTACGATTTGTCCTTTGCTTCAAAATGTGCCTTAGTATCGGCAAACACCTCCTCATTCGACGAACATTTCTTCCCAGCGAGCATTCTTTTGAGATCTGAGAACAGGAAATAGTCGCTGGGGGTCGGATCTGGAGAATACGGTGGGTAAGGAAGCAATTCGAAGCCTAATTCATGTATTTTTGCCATCGTTTTCATTGACCAAGACAGCAGACATTGTCTTGGTGAAGCAGCACTTTCTTTTTCTTCAAATGCGGCCGTTTTTTGGCGATTTCGTCCTTCAAACGGTCCAATAACGCTAGGTAATAGTCGCTGTTGATGGTCCTTCCTTTTTCAAGGTAGCCAACGAAAATTATTCCATGCGCATCCCAAAATACAGACGCCACAACCTTGCCAGTCGACTGTTGCATTTTCCTCGTGTGCAGTCCACTCGGAAGACTGTCGATTGGACTTCGGAGTGAAATGATGGAGCCATGTTTCATCTATTGTCACATATCGACGCAAAAACTCGGGTTTATTACGCTTGATCATCTTCAAACACTACTCCGAATCATCAACTCGTTGTTGGTTTTGGTCAAAAGTGAGCTCGCGCGGCACCTACTTTGCCCACTTTGCACAAATATTCGTGAATGATATGATGTACAGTTGATATCTTTAGAGTGTCTGCTATTTCATTCCATTTCAATTGACGGTCATTCAAAATCATTTAGTGGATTTTTTTTAATGTTTTCGTCTCTAACAACCTCTTTTGGGCGTCCACTGCGTTCACCGTTTTCAGTGCTCATTTCACCACTCTAAACTTAGCATACCAATCCTTGATGATTGATTTTCCTGGGGCAGTGTCCGGAAACTCAGCATCAAGCGAAGGCTTTGCTTGAACTGTATTTTTTCCCTTTAAAAAGCAATATTTTATTAACACGCAAAATTTTTTTTTACCCATTTTTTTCTTCACAATAACAAAATTTGCTTCCCTCAAAATGCTATAATTCACAAACTAATGATCCGACAGCTGTCAAATTTGTACACGCATCTTTTGAGGGTTAGGGCTAACTAAAATCCATATGGATTTAATTCTAGTACCCACACCTATGTGTCAGGCCGGGGACTGTTCAATTGACCTGTTATATATAATATGTGTGTATAGTTTACGTTAATTACTTTTCAGTATAAGTTACTGTTAACAAATGTTTTCGTTGCAACTGTAAAGAGCATGAATTACTATTTACTCATTTTTTTTTTGGTAATAATTTTGCATCGTCTTTGTTGTAGCTTTTTGCACGTTATTCTATAGGTCATGGTCATGAATTCGTGGCTGGCGGTTTTCGTTGAGTCTTGGGTCTTAACCTTGATGCCACAAAGGACCCATTGTTTACCTGGAAATGATGCACGTTAAATCTGTCGAAGGGGGAGGCTCAAAGTCCTCCTCTTAGTGTGGTGTGGAAGTTAGTATAAAATGCTCATCTTCCATATCACTTAACTGAGGTTCAAATTTCAAGGTCCATCGCCAATAGCCTTCCTATTGATTCTAGTGTGATGTTAACAAAACCAACAATCAATCAATCTGTATAGCTTTTATATTCTCGGAACAACAAATTATCACAGAAGTCACCCTTAGAAACAAAAAAAAAATGTGTATATATAGAAAGAAAAAAATGAAATGTATTTATTAAAAAAAAAATTATTCAACAAAATCATCGTCGTTTTGGAATTACAGCTTAATTTCTTTATATGCATACTCAATCTCATTTGCATGTTCTTACTTTCATGTTGAAGTAGCTATTAAATTTTCGTAATCAATTTCTCCTTTTTGTTTGAGGATAGTGGTAACTATTTTAGCGAAACGGTATTTTAATTAAATGCGTTGAAATTGACTTAGTAAATTGAAATACTGCGAAAGGGAGATAAAAGGTGTGCGAGTTAATTACTAAGTGGCTTTCGAAAATAGAATGAAACTTACGAAACAAACTTTCCAGGTAATGGATTGTATTTCACTGATTTGTTATGATTTACAGATGAGACCGTAATATATTAATAATATGCTTATTTATCATTGAATAGCGTTTAATCAATATTATTTTTGTGTGCTCTTTCTTGTTAAAAAAATATAAACCATAATGACAAATTTATTTTATTTTTTCTTTTCTATTTATTATATCTACGAGACGCATTTATTTAATTATCAATATGTGCAAACGCGTTGTGGTTCTATGAAATAGCACCAACAAATATGCAACGGCATTAAATAGCGGATATGTAGTATTTGGGTTAAGATAATTATATTATAATACATTAATGATTACAAGAAATGCTTTTTGCTTACTAAAGTTACATTTATATTGCTAACATACATTTAATTTTAAATTTTATAGTCTGCTTCTCTTTTAATATCCAAACTGAATACTATTGCTTCCTTTACAATTTATCTTTTGCTCTGATTTTAAAGTTTATTTGAATGAATGATTTCTTGTGGTAGTGTTGTACGTTTTTATTATCTTTGTTGTGAAACAATTATGTACTTTAGAATATTTTACTTGCGAAAATAAAAATTTATTATTTATTTGAGGAAATCATTTTGTTTTCTAGATAACAATGGCTTCTGTAGAGACTGCAGCTCGGAAGTACGCTTATTTTAAACTAATTTATATTTGTTTAGTATAATTCTTCCTTTTCGAAAAATTTTACGTAAGAAATCCATTAGCACATGTTAAAATGTTATTAATAAATTCAATTTTAATTCTTTAAACCTTATTTTTATTTATTTTTTTTAAATATATCATACTTTTAAGTTTTATAACAGTTTTCATTTAAAAACATTTGATTTGTTTTATAGAGATCAATTTTAGTTTAAAATTTGACTTGCTATCTATTTTTTTTTATTTTTAGGGGGGATATTTTTTTATAACTTTGGGGATATAATTTATTTCAAATAACTTTAAGACATAAGAAAGCACATATTTCAAAAGACATAAATTGAAACGCAACTGAATCGAATGCTGTTTTAAGTTTGGTTTAACACGGAAGTATTCATGGAGCCTCATTTTTTATGTAGAAACTGTCATTGAAATTTAAGAAAATGTTTATTCTTCTATATTTCAATTCACTCTCTTTAAGTAAAATACTGTTATAAACATTTAATGATGAAAAGGTTTCTTTCACTTTTAGCACGTTTAAAAAAAAAACCTCAATATTCACTACATTCTATTTTTATTTCTCGATGTATGTATTAAGCATTTTTTATGTGATTTATCTTTGGATATTGATTAAAAGTCCAGTGAATCATCCAAAATAAAATGTCAGTGATTCACGGCTTTAATTATGCATTTTGGTGTGCTAGTGTTCTTGTAACTGGTAAAGACTTTACGAACATGATAAGAATCTTAACTGGTGTGAAGAGGTGATCGAATGATTCGGCCGCATAATCAGTAAGTTACGTTAAATATCAAGATTTTCGAAAATAATAATGATTATGTGATACACTGGTTGTACTTCTATGAACTAAGAGTAACATCACTAATTTTATTGAGTTTACACTGTCAAAAGCACCCGATATTTCAAAAGTAGACATTGAAAGGACTTAAATTGGTTTTATTTGAATCTAGAAATATTTAAAATTTAATTTCTATATTATTATTATATATGGAGCACCGGTCTCTACATGCATCTAAAATATAGATTATAATTTAAAAATGTAACTTTGTCTTATCTTCAAGCTTACAGGACTCGTGAAGAGCAAAACGGACAATCTAGATCCGAGAATCTATTCATATATGATCACTTTACATTAATCACTGAATAAATACTTTTCTATCTCTTTCCATCCGCCTTCCTATTAAATTTTCTTTTATAAATAGTTCATAAATGTTATCAGATTATCCTTATTCACTAAATTTAATATTTATAATTTAATTTTAATATGTTTCGCTTATTCACAAGATGTTATAACTCATTAATTTCAGCATTTATTGTTGCGGAATCTAAACAGATATTAAGACAAGAAGTTCACGATTTAATCCCGCGACATCGGATAAGAATTAAATCAATTTATTAATAGTCAAGTAAAAGTATGCAGAATTGCAACTTTTTAGTCCATTCTATCTGAAGGCATTTGTTACCTAGTCTAACGTCAATTAATGAAACTTCCTAGCGTACTCGGATCCGAGTGACTTAACCGGTGAAGATAAGAGATTCGAACGGATATACCAGCATCCTATCATGCTAAAAAAATCTTATAAATAATTCTTTTATTATTGGTGAAGGTTAATGTACGTCAACAACTACTATTCACATCCCCTCTACAAATTTCTAAAGTAAGGAAGTTTGTAGAGGGGATTCCAGCACTCGTGCCATCCTCAACTCTTGTTCGTGGTTCAAAATTACGAAGTCTGCCACCAATAGACTTTAAGTTGCTTCATAAAGCGGCATTGATAAAATACACAATTATCATCAATTAATTTTGAAATACTTATAAATGTTTTTGAATTTATTAACTTCACACCGTATTAACTATTACTTTATGATAAATACATGAGAAAAACGACTTAGATGTGAAGAAATACGAAAGAACTTGAAATAATGTAATTTTCGCATCTTTTATGCTTCATTAAAATTCAATGTGGTTCTATTGTAATTGTTATCTTCTAACTCTAATTAAATTATTCAACGATAAGTGTCTTCAATTTGAAGCTTTATTTCAACTATACAATATTAAAGGAAACAAATTAATAAAGAGGTAAGGTAACTGCACGTTGGAGAAAATTCTGTGAATGAACGTAAATTTTGCCAACAAATTCTCATTTTATGACTATATGGTGCTTCAAAATTAGGAAAAATACGCAAGAAAAATTTGTGGTGAATATTCTTACGCTCAAAATGCGATATTTTACAAATATAAGCAAAAGTCAAGACTTTTCGCAAAACAGGAACTCAATCAATAATTAATATATTGACATTTTGTAAATTGAATAACTGTAACTGTATCAAGGAAAGGGATTATTTGAATAATATAGCCCATATGTAGAAAAATATGGTAGTCCAAGTTCTGCTTTCTGAATTTTTCAAAAGTTATTGCAATTTTCAATTTATTACAATATAAAAATATGTCATTTTATTTAATATAAAATTTCAAGAATAGCTTGTTATGTATATATATATATATATATATATATATATATGTGTGTGTGTGTGTTTGTTTGTGTGTGTGTGTGTGTGAGAGAGAGAGAGAGAGAGAGAGAGAGTAATTTCAGATTCACTAATGCATGGCATTTTGAGATATGTTTGCAGGAATGAAAAATGACGTTTTTAGAATCCTTCCAGCGACAGAAATTTATGATCAAGTAAAATTTAAAAAACCTGTAAGACATATCTTCCAAACTAGATAGAACTAAAATTCAGACAGATTTTTAAAGATAAAAGAGTGAATTTTACTACGAAAATAAAAAAAAAAGGTAAGTCATTATACTGACTACAATTTTACGTTTTGAAGGAGTAATCTCACCGTAATAAAATTAAGTTGAATTTTAAAAGAAATGATACTTGTTTCGGATATAGAATTAGAAAATTATATATGAAATTTCTTCGGAAATGCATATGGGAGTAGTAACCAAGTGTTCATGGTTCGTGAACTAGATACTGGCTTTCTTTCCATCGAATTATGGGCTCGACTCTTGATTCTGCTAAAGCCCTGTAACAGGGCTACAGTTAAATACTTGTAGATCTGTTCCATCCTTAGAAGATCTAATTGATCTTGTAGAGTGCATGCCTTCTCATTGACAATGAGAAGACATTTGGAAAGTTGATTCCAGAAATGATGCAATCCGCACACTTGATTATAGCTCAAAATTAAGAAGTCCATGGCCAATAGCTCTCTGTTGTTTCTTAATTCGACATTAATATTAAAAAACACAGTTATCATCGATCAATCCTGGTATACCTGTACACGAAAAATACCTGTGAAAAGTACTTTACAGATGAAGAAATACAGACGAGAATGAAAAGATGTCATCTTTTTTTTTAAAATCTTCATTACAAATCTATAAATCATCATCAAAAATTTATTTCATGTATGCTAAATTAAAGAAAAAAAAATAAACTGATAGTTAATGCAGTAAACTCATTTGTTATTTCGTTTTAGAATTGCATGATTTTCTCCAAAACCAAGAAATTAATATCTGTAAACTGCACATATTTCCAGAATATAAAAATCTATATCTAACGAGATTCAAAGCCAAAACTTTAATCCACGGTACTTCCTGAATTCACTTATCTTCCAACCAGCACCGAGCGCCAAAGATTAGGGGAGCTATAATTGAATTTAATCCCGATCTGTTCGCAGGTAAATGTAATTAAAAGTGCTAAGCGGTTTCTCAAATTCTCACGGCGGTTACGCTATCCAAAGAGAGTAATGAGGTAGGAAAATGTCTTCCCAACCATCTTCTCCTCCGGTACGCTGAATATTCCAGTATGAAGGAATGTTGACTGCAGATAATGAATTATTCGCCGCCGTTTCTGCAGCGGAATTATTAACTAGTTCGCTAGACTCCAGATAATTTGTAAAGATGGTCCTAAAGTTGATAAAAAGACTGAAGAATTTGTAAGAGTTGGGCGTTAATAAGTAAGAACTTTTATAAAAAAAAATGTTCCACTTATTGTCATTTGATAGACTACTTGTATATTTTCGATTAAAATATTACTAAAATGTTTCAAAACAATTTTACAAAATTAAGTGGTTTAAAGATACTAACAATAGCAATACAAAAAAAAAATAATATAGTCACTTTCAGTGAACTGCATATTATCGATACAGGAATGATGTAACAAATGAAGAAAAACTGATAAATGACTTGAGAATTTTATATATTTATGACCTCAGTAACAGTACCTCACAAAATAACCAAAATATGGAAAGCAATTTTAATATCTAATTTTATGGTGTTGATCTTCGTAATTGTATAAACAATATATCCAAACACTAGCTCCTTTCTTAAGCGAGTTATTTAAATATTTTTTTAAAAGTGCGCTGAATCATTTAATGGCTATCAAAAATTTAAACTTCTTCTCGTCACCTTTTTTTAAATATTTTTCATGATGTTCACGTACATAAAATGTTAAGACTGCTTGCATTTAATATGAAATTTTTTTTCAGTATTTCTCTAACCTTCCTTGAAAAACTGTTCAAAAATAAAATTCTGAATTGAATAATTACAGCTGAACCTTTTGATTCACTCGTGGTACAAGAGACAAACTCTTGGTGGTTCTTTTACTATTAAAACATATAGAGGTTTCCAAACCACCATTTATAGACATGAAAGTGGGAACAATACGAATCTTATTTTCAACAAGGGACAGAGGGCCTTTCCGATCTACACCACTCTTAATTCTCTTCGTTCGCTTTTAATAAGGACATTTTAAACTGTATGGTACTTGACAGAGATAAGAATATAATTATTTCACTTCATCTCACATGTGATTTCTTGAAAGTATTTTATCTAATTTGTTTGGTATAGTCTTCGAATCGACCGTGTGGAATAAGTCAAAACACAACAACGTAAAGTCAATGCAACTCATAGTTTTCATTATGTCTCAATAAAGAAATCAACACAAGCATAGGTACCTCAAAATTCTAAGTTTTACACCATGCTCAGTCTACAATTTTGGCAGTGGTGACGTAATGGTTTGCGTGTATGACTGCGAACATTGTCACCCAGTTTCGATTTCCGGTGGTTTCTGCTTGAGTAGTTGGTCGTGGGTGAACTCAGCACTTCATTCCTCCCGGGGTCGATAAATAAGTATCAAGATTCCCTCCAAAAGTTAACAGTGTCCGACTAGACCCTGAGCCTGGAAACTAGACAATAGTTAGCGCCACAGGCTCAAAGGCTACAGAAATGGGGATGGGTAATGGGCAGACATTAACATTCAACAGTTTGCATTTGTGATATATATATGAAAAAAGTATAACGTTGTTCTCTTTATTTCACTCAATTGGGCTAGTAGCAGTCATTCTTTTGAAACTAAATAATTGAATTGTATTTCGAATCAAATAATCAAGTACTTATAAAATTTAATAATCGTATTATAACTCTACTTTTACGATTGCAAGTCCTATTAAAATTTTATGAATTATTGTGTATGAAAATTCTGATGAAAAATTGATACGATGTTGTGGTAATTAATCATAAGTTATGTATTCTTGTATATAAAACAGAACTACAATTTCATGTAAATGTAACGTTATGAAAAATATATAAATATTGAATAAATCAGGACAACAATAAGCAATGAGAGAAATTATAGTTTTAAAAAAGGAATTCTAATTGGGTTTTGTCCCAAGGATTTCTGTTGCATACTGACTTAAAAGAAAAGATGAAAGTTTCTGACACTTTTAAGACATTTTTCATTGTATAATTAAAATAAACAAGAAATCACACTATTCATTTTAAAATATATATAATTTTAAATTACTATACAAGATGATAGTTAGCACTGATTTAATCTATGCATTTTCTTCTGTCTGTCATTATCTTCTTCCGATCTATCTTGCTATTCACTTCACTACAATTTACATAATAACTTCTATTTTCATAATTCAAAAGTTCAATTATTAGATAAAGTTAATGTCTTAGAGAGATTTTCCCAAAAGATTAGTTGAAAGGAAATATGTTTATAAATCATAGCATCCTTTTCAAATCTTTCACGACCATAGTGGATTACGTTTGAATGTAAAAAAAAAAATGAACAATAGGGAAATCAAAAATATTAATCTAACATTCTTCGATATCTCCCAGACACTTATTAGTTTGTCATTAATTTCGTTTGGATCCAAGCAAGTGGATAAGAATTCTACATAATTATTATTACATTCTTGATGCTAGGGGTGATGATGATTAATCGATTAAGATTGTGAGAGTAATCATTGAATATATTCATGATGTAATATAAATAAAAGGTGGAGTCTTAACTTTAACTGCTGTCCCTATTGAATGTGAATTTTTATTTTTTTGACTTTTGCTTTAGATTCGTAGAACTGTTGAGTAATGTCCATCGAGTTAAATAACAGAAAGGTGTTACAATGAACATAAAACGTGCAAGTAATCACAAAGCAATGCAATTGCAAGATATCAACTGAAAGTACCACATCACTGTTTCTGTTACGATACCACATTCGTTGGGAACATTTTAAAGGCAATTAACTTTAAAGTGCTAGTGCTATGTTCAATTAATAAATTATTTTGCCACAATAAGTAAGAATTAACGTTGAAATAGATTAAAATATGTATCTTTATAAGGCAACCGTGTAAGTGCTTAAGGCTTATTTCCCAGGATTAAACAAAAACATAACAAAAATTGCTGATTAAAAACAATCACAATCAACAGCTGAAGCTATTAATTGCATTTTACGTGTCCCACAAAATTTGAAAACGACCTCCATGAAAGGATAAGCTCTATTATCAAAGATATAAATATAGCTGCATATGTTTAAAAGTAATAACTAATTAGTATACTTACTTTGTTTTTTTCATATCAAGCATGCACAGGTTCCTGGATAAAACTAGTTTTTAAATTCAGTTCAAGCTCTGAATCACGCCAGGCACTCTGCATGAATAGATTGGTTTCCTCCAAGCTTTGTTTTTTTTTTCTGCAGTACGCTTTACGAGGCACGGTATGATTAATATTCTCTGTTGGGTTCAGATCTAGAATAAGTTCGAGCAAGTCTTTTCTACTGAACTATAAAATACTGGACTATAAAACCCACTGCCTTTATTAATGTGAAAGGTGTATCGTTATATTATGCTGCTGAATTTCTCTCCAAGTTTCTTTACCTAACGGTAGTAAACCTAAGACGGTAGTTAACGATAATGCAGTTGAGTATCTCTGACTATCTTCTTAGATGTTTGACTATTAAAGACAAGATCTTCCCATGTAGAGAAGAAACTCGTATCTATCAATCGGGTGAAAACGAATTTTATTTTTTTGTTAAATCCTATCAGTAAAGTTTCCATTCATCAAATTACTTTTTCTTTCGGTTCTGTTGATCACGAATATGCAACATTACATAGAATCAGGTTCTTTGTGTGCATTTAATAGCCAAATCTGGAATAGCTTTCTAATCCATTGACCCCAAAGTGATATTTCCAATATTTTGTGATATGTAAGTTTGTCTTGTCATTGGATATTGGAAAATCTCTCTTGCTTTCAATCTACTGGAGAGACATTTATATAGATCTTTTTCTCATGATGTGTTTCATGATCTGATATTTTTCTAAAAATTGCTGATTTTAAAATGAATAACCTCTTACATGTATGCTTACAGTATTGAATTTTTCTCGAAACCATAGTTGCAGATGGAAAATGTAGAAAATTTCTTTTATCGCTAGCTACTAAATTTCTTTTACCTATAGAGTTTTAATTAAAAACTATTCATGAAAGAGTCTTATTACAATACAGAACCCTCGTTCTGTAGCAGCAAAATGTATTAAAATTACTTTATAATAAGCGACAAATTCTTTTAACTGGGTATAGAATTTCCATTTGAAAAATCTATTCATAAAAATAAAATAATTACAATGGAACTTCAACTGTAAAATGTGTAAATCATCATTTATCCCGAACTACTTATTATTTTACACGTAGGGTAACCATTAAAATTGCTATTCCCAAAAGGGTCTTATATTGTGATATCAGCTTCAAAATGTGCATACTCTCTTTTTTCACAAAATACTCAAGATTTGACACGATGACATTTGGCCATAACTAATTTGTTGCATGTGTTATTCGTCTATTGTAATGGACCTTACCAAATGGACAGCAGTTTACTATAAAATTTTCAAATTACAAGATAAATATTAAATCCTTTGTAACAAAACATTTTAACGAGTTACTGAATTCATTATCACAGATAATTGTGAATTAATCGTTTGCTCTTATTATTTTATAATCCAATCCTGAAAATACAGTTAAATATTTACATAATTTATAATCTTAGCTCTATACAAGTTTTTGAATTATACTTTAGTTTTCATTTAACATAACACAAATATTATTTAATGTATTTAATAAGAATGTACTTAAAAAGAATTCAAGTGTGTAAGAAGGATATTTCGAGAAACATCCTCTAAATAACATTTGGGGTTTATATTTCCTACTTTATATTTAAGTTGACAGTTCCTTTCCAACCAATAAATATTAGGCAAACTTTAGAAAAGTAGCAAATAAAAATAGTCAAGTTGAATGAAAGGATAAAGAAAAATTGTAGATAGATTGAAAGTTTACAGGTTATAGAAGATTACGGTATTTAAAAGATGGGAAAGTGTGACACCTTTGAATAGTACTCGGTAATTACTTGTGTGGATTGTGATCTATAGAAATTAAGACCCGATGTATTTGTGTCGAAGGTTTTCAATTGTGGTATAACTCGTATTGTATCCTGTTAAGAGTAATCTTTTATGTTTAATAGAAATTGTTAGTTTCTGTGAGACGGAACTGTGAAATAGAACGGTGCATTCCTCTTTTTTGAAAAAAAATAAATGCGCCTTTAAAAAGTAATTGACTACGTTCTTGAGCTGTTTTTGTATTACTATTTTATTAACCTTAAGTGCTCTATAAATTTAACTGAACTTTGGATTTGTGGTTTGACTACTTTTTAAGATGACAGATGAGTCAAGTAATAGATTTGCTACAAGTGTATTAATAAAAATTATTTTTAAGAAATTCAGTGCATTGAATAAAAATTTAAAAGCAATAACATAAGTGTTAAGGCTGAATTGTATTTATTAATGTATAAAAAGGAATTAAAAATTACAACTGTACATTTTAATCTCCTAAAACAAATTGAAAAGCAATCACTTGATAAATAATATAATAATAAGGGATTTAGACAACACGTTTATAAATTACTGTTATAAATTACTAGATGGTTTAACAAATATTTCGCACAAAGAGATGTTTAAAATTCTAGCGGTAAATCTTGTAATCAAAAAAATTTGAACAATAATAGCTATTATGCTAAACTTGCATCATCATTAAAGCGACGACACCACTTATTGCTTACATGTTTCACGGAGTAAAAGTTATATTACAGTAATGTGATACATTATTTTTATTCACAAGAGATGAAGTACTGGAATTAGTAATTACCTTTTAAATTAAAGATATTTAATTGATGTCTATTATGAAAATGTATTGTTTCATAGCATGTATAAAAATGCCTACTAAAATATATTCTTTTAATTATAATTTTTTAAAATGTGTAGTTCAGATGGATATAAATAGCTTATAAATGTATTGATGACCCAAAATGATCCATTACATAAAAGTAAGACCATGAGCTTGTGAAAAACTCATGTTATACTTTAAAAGATGCAAATTAATCTCGCAACAATAAAATTGGGGAGAAATTTAAACCAATGCCATAATTACACAATATAAAATACGTGAACAAAATAAATAAATATTTTTCTTGTATACAATTTTCACAGAAAATGTAATTCACCTAATTAAATCATCCCAACAATGATAATCTAATTGCAGAATCAAATTTAATTTAAAAACATACATACTTCTTTGAAGATAATTTTAACTATAGAAAAAAAGTATTTGAATAACCTCAGACAAAGTACAGCAAAATTTGCATGAATTTACATTAACGTGATAAATTTATTATTTTTTGGAACAAGATTCCATGTAAATTTATTGAATATTAACATTACACCATTATATTTTGAGGTGAACATAATCAAATGTGATCGACATGTTTGACAACATTTTTCATAATAAATATCTTTTATTTTGGAAAAAAAATAATTTAAGGTATTTCTTATATCTATTAATGATAATTCACTATATATTGGATACTGATATTTTGTTGGTTTTATAAGAAAGCTGTGAGAGTGAATAATTTTAATTCAAAACTGTTGAAATTCTAAGCGAAAATAATTTAAGTAATTATTCAACTTAAATCAATATTCCTAATTTATTCATAAACTTCGGAAGAAAATATGTATTTATATAGTACGATACATTCCATTGTTAAATGATTTTAACATATACATGACTCATCATTTATTTCTTT
The DNA here is from genome assembly GCA_019974015.1 of Nephila pilipes. Taxonomy (NCBI): domain Eukaryota; kingdom Metazoa; phylum Arthropoda; class Arachnida; order Araneae; family Nephilidae; genus Nephila; species Nephila pilipes. The sequence continues at coordinate 221,104 of BMAW01017792.1, read as the reverse complement.
ATAAAATTACATTTAAATAAAAATTATTTCTTTTGAATGTAACATTTTTCCATCTTAATGATCTGTTTTGCTAGTTTTATTTTAAACTAACTACCTAACTAGATTTTGTTTTCAGATGTAAATTTAAGGCATCGTTTAATTTTTCAAGTCACTAATAACGATGCAAAAACATAGGCTCTTAAGGAAAAAACAAAAGATAAATTACATGCATTAACACAAAAGCACCAAAAGAAGAGAAAGCCGAACTACAAGGCAGTGAGTTGTATGGAATAATTTTCGAACATATCTTTTACCTAAAAGAACTTGTGGGCATCATTAAAAGTAAAATAAAAGATATTTTCTGGAACTTTTATTGCGTTTACAAAAATACTCGCAAACTATTTTTCGGAGAGAATTCATTAACGTTAACCTAATATAATAAGAATTCCCTTGAAGCAATAATGTTTCAGTTTTTGATAAACAAGCTATCGCCATTTCTTTTTCTTTGTTCTTCTTTGCAAATGAGAATTCTTTTGTTTCATTATCGTCTGAAAATGGAGCGTGGGGTATTTATTGTAAATCAGATTATGTTTGGCGTTTTACCAAAAGGCTAAAATAAAATCTGTATACTAGTATAATTATAATGGTTGAAAGTTAGGGCATTTTCTACATTTTATCAAAGAGTGGAAAAGCTTCTTTTTTCTTTTAGTTTCCTTCCCTAATATAATTAGAATTTCATTACAATAGATAAGACTCATTATTTTTCACCTTTCAATACTTTTATTCTCTTGTTTTCCCTGTTTTAAAAATTTAACTTATTAATATTCTTCTTTGTGCTTCATAAATAGTATTAAATTTCAGCAAGAGACAAAAAAAAATTATATTTGATGAAAAGTACATTGATATACTGAAATTTCGAGAACTATTACTCGATTTATGATTACTTTAGAATAATATGTTAAAATTTGCTCGTGTTTTGTGTTGTAATAATACTACAATATTTATTATTTTCATTCCTTGATTTAGTTTGGATGGAATCAAGTAAGATAATTTGAAAGAAAATTTACAGTACTATTACGTAAAAAACATATTTCTTAATTTTATTGCATAAACATCACACATAAATAACTAAATTTTACATTTTTTTCTTCCCTTTATAATGATTGATATTAAATTGAATAACTTTGCTCTTATAAATAACTTATTATTTATATGTAGTTTTGTATAAAATGTTTTAATTCAAAACGTCTTAAAATTGTCGATTTTAAATCCACAAGCAAAAATATTATTTAACAAAAGAAGATTACTATTTCCTAACGAATTTCTTAAGTTCTTAATATTTAATCTTTTTGAGAAGTTTTTCGAAGTCAAAAGAAAATATTGTAAAAGAATGGTTAAAAAGATTTTCTTTTGAAATTGGAAGCATTTAGCTTCACAACAAGAATTTAACTATTCTTTTGTTTGATTTTCTTTGTATTCTTTGCATTAATCTTTGACAACATTTTGTCTCTTTGTAATAATTAGCCACCCTAGACGAAATTGTACCACTGACCACTTTTAAAAATATTGTGTTAAATTCATGTGACTTTTTTTTAAAGTTTACTACATCATTTAGCTTAAAATGTATTCAATTCAATAGTATGCAAAAACGTTTTCATCGCTGGGGCTAAATTTGTTCTTTATAAAATTTTGCTTAGGACAATTTTGAATTCAAATATTGATTCTTACAACGTTTTTTTACTAATCACAAAATGGCTGGACAAACAAAGTATTTCTTTAGGGGAGAAGATATGTACTAAAGTTTCGAAAACAATCAATACCATAAAAGTTGACTCGTTGTTTTGCATCTAGGTAATGAATTTAATATTTATCTCCCTGCAGCCTTTAATCAATTTAATAAATAAAAAAAAGTGTGTTTCCTTTAAAATATTTATAGTTTTATTTTTCATGACTCTTTTTTTTTTTTATCAGGGATTCAAATATAAATAATATCAAAACTAGCCATCTGATATTTTTCATTTTTATTTTCAGAAAAACCTTAAATTCTGAAAAGAAAAACTTCCATTATTGAAAGAAAATCTTCTGAGGAAATTTTAGGTGATATCTAGATTCACACAAACGAATTTTGTGTGTTATTTTTATCGTATATTTTATACTTTATTATTACTTATTTAAAACCTAGTGTAAGTTTGGAGGGGGGGTGTGTAAATATTCTTGGTGGAGGCAAGGAAGCAACATCATTATAATCAACACAAACACAGAAACTGAAATTTTAATCTTTTGAAAAAATGAGGGTAAGAAAAAAATGATGATTGTGTGTGTGTGTGTGTTGAATACTTTTTAAATTTGATTTCTCAAATAATGAAATTAATTCTAATGAAATCGATAAAAGTCCTTAATTCATATGTAAACAGAGACCGAGAGTGTTCAAAAAATATTTTAATCATAATTTTTAAGAAATTAGAAACGAAATACATCTTGAGTTCTCTAAATATTTTCCAAAATCTTAAAGCTTAAATTAGCTTAAATTATTTCTTTTGAAAGTCGAAAAGAAACGAAATTTTACTCAAGTTATTTTATTCATTTGAACTTTGTAGTTCAACGAAAATGAAGATTTGTATTAAATTGCTATCCTGTTGCACAGATGGAAAAAATATCTTTTCGCATTTACCTTAGTCACAAAAATCAATTTTTTCTCTAACTTGAAAGAGTAGACGGGACATAATTTTTTGTATATAGGTAAAATCTGATTTGTAGAATCTCTTTTCAATATCTTATTTTTAATTCCTCTTTTTTCAATAAATAATATGATTTTAAAATCAAACTTATTTACTTTTAAAAAGCTGTTGCAGAGACTGAATAATTTTATGACAGTAAATATACAATAATATTTTCAAATTTTTTCTGCTTCTAATTAGAAGAAAACTGTAATTGTCTTGCAAAACGCTATTAGTGTTTCTTATATATGCTCTTATCTAAATTATATCAAATTGCATCTTCCTCTGTACTTTGTCTATATGAAAAAAATATTATTTCTTTCTACAAGTAGTTATCATCACACGACAGAAACTTTCATTCAATGAAAAAAAAAAACCTTGTCAAATATATTACATGAAATACACACTTGAAATTGTAGCAACTCATTAGAAATATACATTCATGGACAAAACAATTAGAGCACCAAAAAAGATTCGTCAAAATGAAACAAAATTTTACATATGTAACGACTACTTTTATATAAGTAAATGATTAGAAAATCAAAGAAAAAAGGATAATTTATTTCAGAGAAAAAGGTAAAAGAGTGGACGGATGATTTAATACCCTGCTGAACCCCCTGTAGCGGGAATGCAGGATGCGATACGATCAGGCATTGATGCTTCCAAGTTCTGTATGATGTCTTGAGACATTTCGTTCCATATGTACGGTAACCTTGATTCTAGTTCGTTCAAACTCGTGGGATGCCCAAATTGCCATCCCAAATGATCCCAGATATGCTCGATCCCAGATATGCAACAGAGTAATACAATCACATCTAATATGTTTAGAAAGGATATTCCAAAACATTTTTGAACTGAGGATTTCCCTCTCCTCCCTGCCCAAATTCAATACATTGTTAGTCATATGAATAAGAATTAAATATAAATAAAACAATCATACTACTGGAAAAAACTCTAATTTGACGTATACAATTTCTTACTCCAGAAGTAGTTATAAATAAAAGATTATTCTTTGAAAAATAGTTACCACATTCTTTGCAATATTCTGCAGTGTTTCTGTGAAGACACCGCATCATAAAATCAAATAAAAACAGATTGTATCAGCAATCTCTTCAGGTAAATGACGAATTTTACCTAATAGAATAGAAATAATGTTACCACAATGATTCTTTCTTCAAAAGAAAGGAAAAGCATGTATAAATTATTTTAATTTGTATTTTCTTTCACAAGTAAGAAAATTTCTCTTTCACATAAGAAAAGCGGATTTCATCTTTCAGCTTTTGAAAAATTCGAACTGAAACTTCACTCCAGGAACAGACTTCAAGACATCACTATGTTATTTTATTTTTGGAAGTCACATCGCAAAGGAGAAATGGAAATATAAGCAAATTTTCTTAGCATGACAGAAGCATGTTTGAACTTTGATCTCGATAGAGTCTCACGTGACACGTAATACCATCTGTTCTATCTAGTTTCAAAATATAACGTTTTATCCTTAATAAGTATGTTATAAGGATTATTTTAGATACAAAGTACAGTGAAGTCGTGCAAGTTATCATAACAAAACACAGCTATATGAAATACACCATTGGGTAAAATGAATAATTTCTCTTTGTTTAGTATATAAATAGCGACAAGAATAATAATCTAAGAATTCTTAAAAATATATTTAATTTACACAAATTACAAAACACTTAAAAATCTTCCCATTGTACATCTTACCCCTATATTGATGTCAGAAGCGGCCAAGATAGTGAAGTGGTTAGCATGTCTGAGTAGGAGGACTGCCGACCCAGGTTCGATTCCTGAAGGCTACTACTTGGATCAGAGTTAACTCAGCACTTCATTCTTCAGGAATTATAAATGAATTCCAAGTTTCCCTTGAGAATGTTTATTAGGGACTTACTGTCAATCTATTCCCTCAGCCTGGACACTAACAGGTAATTAGCTCCCCAGGTTCAAAGGTTACAGAAATGAAGACGGGCACCAACTGATGAGATTTCTTAGGCTCCGCAGACTGTACCATTAAATTTAATAGGTACAGTAATAACTTATAATAGTAATAGGTACAGTATAAAAAGTAATAGGTAACTTATAATAGTAATAGTAATAGGTACAGTAATAATAATAGGTACAATAATAGTAATAGTAATAGGTACAGTA
>BMAW01017792.1:118513-216215 GCA_019974015.1 Nephila pilipes | reverse complement strand
ATAATAGTAATAGTAATAGGTACAGTAATAATAATAGGTACAATAATAGTAATAGTAATAGGTACAGTATAATTTGTAACACTTGGAATGGAAAATTCTAATAGCATTTCCTTATTCGCGAAACAAATGTACTATCAATAACTCAGAACTGCAGTAATGAACAACAGATTACAACGATTTAATCTGTCCAACAATTTGATGTCATCTATATTAGTTGCATGATGCTACATTTTAACTACTTCTGACATCAATATGCTAAACAAAAGAAAATTTCATTTCTCACATCTGCATTGTATTGGAGAGAATTGAGTTTGTTACGAGATGAATTGCCCTTTCGAATCATCCCCCTTGAATTGTCAAGTGTGGGATTATTCTATAAATCGATTCCTTCTTACAAGCCTTCTCAGAACCAGTCACTTACCAGAGAGTATTTTACATTATATGCTTGACATGGCTTACGTATATCCAAGAAGACTGAAGGTTTTTCTAAAATTAAAGTTTACACTTTTTTGCACATTTACATTATAGTTTTTTTGAGCATTTTTGTTATTTGGTGTGAAAGAATTAAATTAATTAATAATTATCAGAGTAATTATATGTAATACTACTTTCCTAGTGAGTACATGATAACTGGAATTTACAAGTTGCATAGAAAATCCTTCAAAGGCTTACGTGATAAGGGTATAACGCAAAATACTTTTTGAAACTATATTAATTAAACAGTTTTATCATTTCAAAAGTTAGTCGCTTTCATAATAAATTATTCAAACAATAAATATGTCACAAAGAATAAACTTCTACTTGTGTTATCTAGGTAAAATAGCTAAGTAGTCTACCTCTTAACAATATTTATTATACAATAAATAAATATATGGTTAATTTTCAAGGTCAAAATTCTCTTAAACAGCATTTAATGAGTAAATTATTTAAATATGAAACAAAAATATAAATTTCATTCAATAAGAAACATTATGACGGGTTTTCATACTTATTTCCCTTCAACTAACCTTTGGCTCGATGTTATTTGATTTCAAAGCTTCCTCTTGAGAATGAACCATGACTTACGTAAATTAGAATAAAGGTGTTGAAGTATAGTGAACGAGACTGTTAAGATAAGATTTATAAGACGTAAAGAGCTTTATGCTACAGTAAATTGAGTGAAGAGCTTCATGTTACAGTTATATTAAGAGAGAGAGATTAGAAGATTTGAATTGCGAAATAATGAATCCTTTTTTGCTAAAAAGAAAACGCAATGTGATATTGGATTATTTTCTGCATCGGAACCACTTTTAAAATTAGTTAGATTAATATTCATTTCTAATTACGTTTGAAGTAGATAGATGACAATTGTGCTTCACACTCGGGATACAAATCTTGATTTTTGATTGTTCTATCATCAGGAATGAAAAGAAATTAAGCATTTCACTCTATGAATATATAGACTATTTAGTTGATGACTGAACTGCATTAACTTGCCACGGTACAAAATAGTGGAGGCAAAACTGGAGCATAACTAACAAACTTTATACTTTCCAAATTGCATAAATGTACGCAAAGGAAGAAACATGAACTCAAAACCCCGGAATTTAGGGTGTTTTATTCGAAACTACTTGTGATACAGCCAGTTTACATCTATATAGTAGAAACGTCTTCTTATAACACATTCTCAAACTTGGAACTAAAGTAAAAAGTTAACAAGAACTGATTATTAAATGCAATAACACATCGATCAATAACTCCCGAGTCTAAAATTGAAAACATTTTTTTTGCAAAATTTCTTTTTATTCATCAACATAACACCTTTTGTTAATCACCTTTTAGGGTGATACAATCGTTCCAACGCTTTTCCAAATCTTTTTTTTTCCCCAAAGTTTTTTTTCTTCTTTTTTTTTTTTTTTCGCAAGAAATCTTTTTTGTTACGAGTAAATAGCGATAAACAGTTTTCTGAATCATCGACTCGTTGCTGTTTTTGTTCCATCGAAAGCAATCGCGGCACCCACTTGGAAAAAACCTTTTTCACTTCACTTCAAAAAACCTTTTTCCTGGTCCGATCGACTTAAAATTTTGACACGTTTCAAGCAAAGGTTAGTACTCTAGAAAGACCTGGTTACTGGTTTACTACGAGCGCCATCTCTGGGTTAGTCTCGGGAGTTATTGATCGATGTGTTATATGCTTATTTAATACATTTTTGTCTCTTAAACTCTATGAGCAATTTCTTAATTTATGAATAAATACACTATCATAAAAAGAGAATAAGAACTTTGCTATATTGCAGTATAACGAGAAATCAATTAGTAGTGTCTTGTAGTTCATTTTAAGGTTTCCTACAACATGCCCAATAATTTAAAAATATACATACTAGCCACTTAAGATAATAGCTCTTATCTGAACAAAATAAATTTACAAATCTCAGATTGACAAAATGATAATTTTAATTCTCTGTTTGAGAAAATAGACGACAACTGAATGTAGGTAAGAGTAATGAAGTTTAATTTGCAACTAGAACTATTCTGTAGTCTAAGTTATATTCCAGAATCTACAAACTAATTTTAGCGTAAATTACCGATTAAAAATAAATATAATTTTTAAAAAAAAGCTTTATCTTAAAATTGGGCTAAAAGGTACAAAAGTGTTTCTTAAATATGAAATTTAATTAAGTTAAGTTTTTATTAACGTTGCGCAAGAAGCAACACGAAGGCTATTGGCGACGGACCTCGTACATTTGAACCTTGGTCAAATGACGGGGACGACACCTGAGCTGGCAACCCCTTCCTAACTTCCACAACTTTTTTTCAACTTCACGTATAGACCACAGTTAAATCGTGTTTGGCGCAGCGTAGCCATATCTGGCTCTTGTGCCAATAAACTTTACATTCACTCACTCACTCCTAACTTCCACGCCAACCAGAGGCATTTGGGCCCCGACAAATTTAACGTGCATCAGCCCCGGCTACACGACGGGTCTTTAGCAGCCAACGCTCGAACCCGGGAGTGAACGATAATCACCGGCCTCGAATCTGTATCGGATGACAACTAGGCTACATCTGCTACTTTTTAAATCTGAAATAATGTATAAAATAATTTATAAAAGCTTGTGGATATTAACCAAAATATATAATAATAAAGTGTCTTACTTATTTAATTATGTATATGATCAAATTCAATATTAATGCTTGAACGTTTTATAAATTATTAAATTTTACTTTTAAAAAAATATTTGTATACACTTTTAACCTTTTTTAGATAAAATCTTGATACACTTTTATTTAATTTTATAATAAATGTATTTGTTTCTTTTAGTTTAGAATTTCATTCCAGTCCCTCGGTTCTCCTAAGTCTGTCACTGCTTGAACACCACAGTATTACATCACAATCGGAGTCGCAGGTGTATTTAAAGTTGCAGCTAATTTGCATGATTATGATACGTGTCATAACACGATCATCTTCAGGTGTTGTTAACTTTGGTAAGTTCCTATCATCCCCATAGAAGGTAAGTGTACACTTTTGCTCCTGCAATGTCTCTAGATGGGAGGGAAAGACACTTATAAGGCCCTTCATCTGTCCTGGATGCTCCCTTTAAATAAAATCTTTCGCCGGGTTTCGTTCATTCATAGACTCTGTCAGATGACTCCATTCATGAATAATGCGATCCTGACTACGTCATCTCGTCCAACATCCCTTATCTTACCGGTAGGTAAATCTTTATGTAAATCAATCCTTTAAATTAATCAAACTAATAAGCTCACAAAAGTTTTAAATGTTATTGTAACTACTTAATTTTACAATTAGCTCATTTTTACCTTTCCATATCAGAAACGTCTCTGTCTTAATTTGATTACCACTATCCACTATTAAAGGATCTGTGTCCTTTGAGTAATTTAATTGTCAAATTCTTTTCAAACTTAAACTCTTAATCTGATAAGATTAATTTTAATTAAATTCTTATAATCATAAACAAACAAGCCCTTAAGAATAAGAAGTGTATGAAAATTCTACTTCATCTCTCAGATTGAAAGACATATTTTTACATAGATATGAACATAGTAAGTTAAAAATAAAGCTTGTGATGAAGAAAAATAATCCCCATCCTTCACGACCGAAGATAAATGGAAGAAAACCCACCATTAATATGTGTTATCCACTGCTTTTGAACGGTATATCATACAGAAAAACTAGACACCGTAACTCATTTTAGTTCTTATATAATTGCATAAACATTGGAAAATGAATTTGGAATCTCTAGAAGAAAAAGCATTATAACCATGAAAACTAAAACACTAAAAATATTTTAAAAACTACAATTGGATCTAATAACAAAATAGGAAAATATTATTAGATTGTCATTTGAAAGGGAAAAAAATTGTGCAAATATATTTGTCAGCGAGTAAAATTACTATAAATGACAATTATATTATCCCATTTTATATACCAGAATATTATTACCTAATGTTTTATATGATTATCCATTTGCTGCTTGTTGATATTGATATAATAACCAAGACTTTCAATACCTTCGTGTCAACAATCAAGTAAAGAGAGTAAAAAGTCAACTGACAAAAGTTATGCTTTAAGAAGAACAAATTCTTTCAAATCAATAAATATGACCTATTATAAAATTAAAGAATAAATATGTTTCAAGGTATCAGTATTCATGTAATGTAAATAATATGAAATCCAGGCTAAAAATATAAACATTTAATAAGCAATCCCCATAGTTAAACTTATGTTATTAATTCAAAATATATTGAGAAAAGTATTCCAAGCATTTTCTAAATGGCGAAATAAAATTCGTATTCAGGGTCTGAACTAAATTCTATAAATGCAAGAATGGAAAAGAATTGGATGAGTCGAAGGGTTGAAGAACAAGAAATACCATTAGGCATTGTGTATGGGGGAGGTGTAGCTGTGTTTACCAAAGAGAGCAAGTACCAAGGGAAAAGATAGAGATCGATCGGGCACTTTGGGATCTTAAATCCCGTACTTATCTAAAGAAGGGTAAGGTCCTAAGAGGGATTTACCTCTGAATAATAAACAAATGTAATGTTAATTTTCCATCCATGGAAGAATTACAACATATACGTAAAGGTATTTTCATCATTATATTATTACATTAAGCACCAAATTTTTGAAAAAAAAAATAAAGATAAAAAAAAGGAAAAAATTAAAATCATAACAATTCATCTTTAGTTGCGGCTGCGGTATCCTACTGGTCACGGTTTCGATTTTGTGGACGACCGTTTTTTGTTCAGTTCGATCCTTGTCCGCAGAAGGCCCTCCGTGTACCCGGAGCTGATGCATGCTAAATCTGTCGGTGCCCAATGTCCTCCAGTAGACATGGTAGGGAAGTTAGGAGAGGGGGTGCTATTTCAGGTGTCGTCCTTGTCATTTGACCGAGTTTCAAAATTAAGAGTTCCGTCGCCAATAACACTCGTGTTCCTTCTAGTGTGACGTTAATAAAAACTTAACTAAACAAAACATCTTTATTTTTTATGTTTTCATATTTATATTCACATAAGCTGTTTTTCAATATTGAATTCTAAAAAAATTGCAAAATTTAATTAAATATTCAATAAGATCTATTCCAATCCAATAACATCTAATTGAAGAGACAGCAGAAAATGTTCAACAGAGCTCGATAACTAAGTCTACAGATTATGCAAGATCGTTTTCTATCGAATCACTCTCAATTCGACTGGAACCTATCTTAAAATTAAACTATAAACTTCTAGCTGACAAACTCACTCACATCGAATGATGGGCTTCTCGTATGCGTTAATTTCGACTCCGGCGATCACTTACATGAACCAGAAGTAATTTCTGATTGTATTCACAGCTGATTAACAATGCCCACTTGCACTAATTTTTGCTTTATTATTATCTGTAGGTTTTGCATTAACACTTCTATTCCTTTAAATTTTTTTCACTGATATATATCGCTATCTTTAATTCAATTCATTACACATCTTATCTGCATATAATTTGCCTGATTATGTTTCATTTAGTTGGAAAGGAGTATTAATTTTAAGTAGTTATAATCACAAAAAGTCACCAAGATTAATTACGATAGAACAACGAATAACTAAGAATCACAAATTTTAAGAAGCAGCTTGTCGGTTCGTGAAAAGTCCTGACCTGAATAGGTATATTAAGTCAAACAAAACCGTTAAATAGTTGAAACGTAAATCATTCTACTAGAACATTTTACTGATTTTTAATAAAACATGCCCTTAAATCTTTTGTTTAATATATTATTAATTTCCGCATATAAATCTAAAATATATAGAATATTTTAAGTTAAATTTTGAGGTCGATTTATATATAAATTCACTAGTTCGCGAAAAATGAAGATACTTTTCCGTCGCCAAATAAATCACGTTTTAATAACTTTAGTTTATATATCTTAAGTTCATGAGGAAAATAATTTTTCAAAAAATTATCTTTTTTTTAAGAAAATAAATTGTTTTATTTTCAAAAGTGCATATATTACTGGTTTGTTGATTTGTCGCTAAAACTGAAAATCTGATGTTAGCAAAATTTGCCTCCCCCAACTGAAAAATATTATTATTAAGAGTAGTAATAGAATACCAGAAACAGCTATTCCGTAGATAAAAAATAAAAAATAACAAATAAAAAAATATAAACATAAAAAATAACAATATGACAAGGATATTACCTTAATCCCCTACTTTACATTTTAGACATTTTGAGCACAACCATCATAGTAAGGGAGTGTCATATGTATTCTTCGAAGAATATGTCAAGGTTCCTAATAATTAATTAATTTTTTCCCACATTGGATTGTTTGAATCGCTTTATTCTTTTTACTTTCAATGCTTTTAAATACTAAAATTAATGTTTTTTTCGTACTGTTACGTGCCTGCCCTGAAACGTTACTCTTATAAAGGAGGAAAGACATTTTCAAGGATTTTGTCGATTACCAAGGGAAGCTTAGACAATGATTCCTCAACCTTGGTGATGAATTCAGCGACCATTTTCGTGATGCCACAATTCATTGGAACAGCTATAAATCCAAAGAGATGCGAAGCCTGGGGAATCGCTTGTAAGTTGACCTACTGAAGTGATCGGAACTGACGAAGTGAATTTCCCTATGTCTACCAGGGAATTGGTTGAGACAGACGAAAGCTATCTGACTCCACGCAAAATATTAGTTTTGAGTTTCTGTCCGTAGCGGTAACTAGTAAGCTGAACATTAGTGAAAGCGCTGCTATCAAAGCTTTGTTATCTGTGTTCGTCTTGTCCTAAATATTTGCGAATAAAGCCTCATGTGTCATTGTCCTCCGTGTTGGAATTATTTCACAACTACACCGACACTAGATGCAGTACTTTGTAAATATATATGTATATAATCATTTCTGCTTATATATGGTGTTTGATTCCTGGATAGACTTCTTTTTTGAGGGGGCTTACATATAGATCGGTTTGTAAAAACAGGAAATATACAGTAAACTATGTATTAAATACCAATTTATTATTTTTAATGAAAGTAGTAGTAGTCTAACACCTATGGATGGATACAACTCAAAAATGTGTGAACACAACATTATCTTAATCAATGTATCATTGACAAAATGTTTCACCATTGCTTTAGAAAATGCAACGGTACAATAATGCTGCAATTTATTATCTTCACCCTCAAAACAGCTGTAATAATTAAAAGAAGAGGGATTTGGTTGGTTGTACTTTGAAGACCTATGTGTCGTTATTTTTTTTGTGATTGTAGCTATGTCCCCTAACATAAATACAGAAATACAGGCTCAGATGATTAATTTATTTTCAATTAACAACTTTCATTAATGTAAAAACGTTTCTAGTTCAGTTTCTTAAAGATCTAATTCATCTTCGCTAATTTCATGTATCCACGTACCCTAGTGGTCATGATCACAGACTCGGGAGAGGTATTGCCTTTACAGAGTGGTGGATTCGAACCCTGATGCCACTTATGACCCACCGAGTAGCTGGTCTGATGCGCTTTAAATGATCTGGTAGAGATCCGAAATCCTCCCGTTGTCAGATTGTGAAATTTCGAAAAACTGGGTGTCAACTAAGGTGTCGTGCTCGTCACTTGACGAAGGTTCAAAATTAAAAATTCAACCACCAACAACCCTATTTTGCTTCTTAATACGATGTTAAAAACAATCATAATCTTTAACTTCGTGTTTAGAATATGTATTATATGCATCTCATTTAAGTCTAATTAATCAGTTCATTCGTTTGTCAGTGAAAGTACGGTAGCTAGTTGAGAGAAAGAGCGGCCATGTAACGTCTTATCAAATATTCAGTAATTCAGTCGAAGTTATATCTAATTATCGATAACTTAATTCCAGACTTAACGTGTGACAAAATAGTGAGATGGTCAAAAACAAAATTAAAGAGCAAAAAGAATGGCTCTCAGAAACATTTTTATGATGTTATGTTAAAAAATGAGACAGTTATTTTTAGAAAGAACGAAGAACTATATACATAAGGAGATAAAAGTAGAAGTAGTCAAATATTTAAGCATTCTCGTCTTTTGAGTTTTGGTTAAGAACCTTGCCGAATTCCCAGAGAGTCTCAATTACTCTTACTTTTTTGACATGGATGATAAAAGGATTAAACGGGATTGATATGGTTTTAAGATTGTGTGAATACAAAATTTGAAGTAAAGAAATAATAAAGTACTGAATATGCGAAAGGGGGCCGTAAGGTCTCCACATAATTAGTAAAATTCTTAACTCAAATGAGGTAGATACAATATCATCATCACTTTACAATTATTCTTTATTTTCTAAAATCTTGAATACTAAAATCTCGATATAAAAAGATAAGATAAATAAAACTTTTAGCAGAGTTGGCTAGGTTTTGCAAACGTAGGAATAACGGAAACGTTGGATCAGATTGACCCATGAACCACTGTGGAAACAAATATCACACCCTCTTTCTGTAATAAATTCAAACTAATGCAAGTCAGTTGTTCGCTATGATTCAACTTTAATGTAGCTTGGTGTATAAATAAAGAACTAATGTTTTAGTAAGTTCCTCATAAATGTCTTTGTGGGTCAGATACTCTATTTAGGGTTAAGTATACAAAAGAAAGTCTTTTAGAATGATTACCTTTTCTTTCTTATTTAAAATATGTTAAATTATTAATAGTAGAACCGATAATTGGTCGGAATAATCTGAATATTCTTGATTCATTTCAAATATTTTGTAGATAATGTAAGAATAATATACATAGAAAAGTTAAAATTGAAACATACTTGTGGGTCATTTTTCATGAACACATGTCATTTTATATTTTACTCTTATTAAAAACACTTTTCATTAGTTTATAATAGTAATCACCAACTTCCAACCTTCTTTTGGCCAGCCTTCGGAGCTTTAATACGATGTTAATCTATTTTAGAACATATTATTATGAATGCGCGGATAATTATGTAAAATAGAATACAAATATTGAGTTGTAATGAATAAGAATGATAAGATAACATTGATAAACAGTGAAGAGCTTAATGTTAGGATAATAAAGAAATATTGGAAGGTTTGAACTACGAGATTAGTTGTGTTTTTTCTGATGTTGATGATGTATTAGTTCTGGATCCGGACCCACTTTTTATAGTAATTAGTTGATTAATGTATTGATTAAATTAGAAGCAACAGGAATGTTATGGAAGATGGACCTCGAATTTTGAGCCCCGGTATAATAAGAGGGTGACACCTGTGATGGCACTCATCTCTTTGTACTTCCACTGCGTATTATGAGAGGTAATGGAGCCTTGATAAATCAAATATGCGTTATATGTTTTACATGACGTGTTTCTAGCAACCTTATGACTCGAACCCATGATTCAATGAAAGAAACGTCAGTTAATTCAACTACTTTGAAGAGAAATATCCCACCACCCATCAACCACTAAATATATTGTTGAATAATTCATTTCCAATTATCCTATGTGATAAATGCAAGAATTTGCTTCAAACTCTTGGTTCACGACTTGAATTCTATTTCATCTGGAAGAATAAAGGTAAATTAAGAATTCAATCCTCCAAATATTTATTTAATTGACGACAAAAATTTACTAAATTACGATAGCGTAATTTATTAAAAATATCTACACTGGAGTGCTGCAAGTCTTATTATGAATCATTTGTGAGTTAGCTCTCTTACAAATTCATTTTTATTTTCATTTCAACATTTGGCAAAATGTTTTAAAAATATTATTTATTATTCCTTTTTATTCATATATTTCAATGTCATGGGTCAATATATCTTTCTTCTAATTAAGAAATAGTTAAAATACTTTAACAAATTTCAAACAAATGATTATTAAACTGATTATTTATATTTAATTATGATTGTTTCAATAGTTTTGCCTTAAATGACTTGTTTCTATTCATGCTTTAATCTCAAATAACCTTTGCTATCTCTGTTCTATAAAATTTATTTCTGATTTTTATCTAAATAATTGAAGTCCTATATGAAATTTCTATCTGTGTAATCCTTTAAATATATATATATATTAAAAAATAATTTAAGGCTTATATTTAAATTTTCCCAATACATTCTTGTTTAAGAGAATGATATTTTATTTGAAAACAAATTATATATCTGAAGTTTAGCTTAAATATTTTAAAATATTACTTTAATACTTGAATTTAATCTTCAGCAATTTAAATTTTATTTGAATATATCTGAATTGTTATTTAATTTTCGACCTAATATTTGGAACCTCACATAAGTATTGAATCTGAAACATTTTACCAGTTTATAATATATCAAATCTTATATCAAATCTTAATCAAATCTTATATATATATTAAAGGCAAATTTGTTATCTTATAACAGTATTCTTAACATAATATTTCAATAAAACATGAAACAGAAGTTACAAAAACAGTATATATTTTTCAATAACCGAAAATTATTTAGTTTTTATAACCAGTCAGTTTTCAGATAAATATCTTGAATAAAGTGTAAAATAAGTTTGATTGAAAAATTGAGGCACATTGTGAAGAACTCTTCAATAACATAGACTATTAAAATGGAACTGCTGTAATGGAACTGATTTGATCAAATCTAAAGAACAACAACCACAACTTAAAAAAATTACTTCAATGAGCCTTCTTTTATAGATATATATTTGCGATCACTTCACAAACTAATAATTAAAGAAATAGAACCATTTTATTGGTTTCGTTTACAAGTTAATTTTGGCAAAGAAAGGTATGAAAAATGCAGTTAAAATCGATATTATCATGAGTGTAAATAATATAGTGGTATGTTTTTATTTTGATCAAAGTATAAAAATCAGAGTTGGTGATTTTTAGTTCCACTCATTAGAGTTAGAGAGTTAGTTCCACTCATATGTCACTCAGAGAGTTAGTTCCACTCATATATGTATTATGCGTCAATATAATAAATATATGAGTGGATAATATCATATCCTTTACCATACATTAACTAAAGCTTTTGTGATGGTTTGGATAGTATATATTAAAGACAATTACGAAGGTGAATTTTCTTTTTTATTGGAAGCAGAACATATTCAGATTAAATGTATCATTTTTTTAAAGCAATAAATAAATAAATAGAGTATGGTTAGCTGAAGTTTCATAATACGAATATATATACAAACACATATTTATGTAACATTTGAACATTTTTATTCAGTAGAACTTTCTATATATATTTCGTATCCGAAAGGGCTGTTGAATTTCCATCTAACTGGAATTAATTTATTTTCTATCCTTAACTTCCTTCATTCTGCTAAGATTACTTTCACTATCTTACGTTAACTACCAGTTTCTCGCTAGTAACCTTCCTACCAAATCTCCAATTACACTTATCCTCAATTTTCACTCGTTTTCATATGCATTTCTTAAATTACGTCCACTGCAATTCTATTGTTCATCTAGTATGCGTAATCATGTTTCATTTCGTTTGAAAGGAGCTGGAAATTTAAATATAAATATCAGCAAATAAGCCCATAT
This sequence comes from Nephila pilipes, assembly GCA_019974015.1. Taxonomy (NCBI): domain Eukaryota; kingdom Metazoa; phylum Arthropoda; class Arachnida; order Araneae; family Nephilidae; genus Nephila; species Nephila pilipes. Next base: position 204,226 of record BMAW01017792.1, on the reverse strand, counting down.
GTTACTTGAGGGAATAATCTGTGTTGCACAATATGTATTTTTAATTATAAATAAAAACAATTAAACAAAACTCAATCCCTTCTTTGCTTTCTGACCAACAGTAATTTATATGAAAATATTTATTAGGTAGGAGTTTATATATTTTGGAAAAGAATCGATATGACAGTTCATTAAAAACGTATTTTCACAGTAGTTGATGATTTTAAGCGAACGTATTTTAATAAAAAGCGTGAAGTAAGCTAATAATAATCCGCGGAAAATAGTGCTGCCTTCTTATTTTTTCCACAAATACTGAATTCTTAAATATAAAAATTCCCTGATAATATAAAAAAATTCTACGGGAGAGTATTTTAATGAACAAAATCAAAAATAAGAACACGACATATTTAAATGTAAAAATAATTAACTCAATATTTTAATATTTAAAAGGGATAGAAAAATTCAAAAGAAAATTACTTGAAATTCTACGAACAACTAAAGATGTATAAGAATAATGAAGATACATAAAAATCAAAAATTTTTGTGTGTGATTTTTTTAATTAGTTTATCAGTCTGAAATTTCTCATTTACAAAACATTATTTTTCATCAGACAAATGATTAAATTATATTGCTCTCTGAGTACTGAATATATGTATTGAATATGTTAATTAAAGTTTAGTTTAATATATCAAACGAAATTTGAAGAAATGCATGCAGTTATTTTATGCATTTTCTATAGTGCCGAAGATTACGTTACCCGTCATTGAGATAACATATTTCAAAGGAATGAAGAATGAAAAACTATAACAAAATTATAGTATTAGACTTAATGAAATATTTAATGACTGAGAAGTGTCCCACTACATCAAAAAGTATAGATTAGTTACAGGAAAAAAATATTTGTTCACTGCTAAGATTTCAGATGGAACTTCAGAATTCAAAAACAGTTAAAAAGAAATCTCCTTCAATAATTAAAATAAAAAAAAAAAAAAAACTCGTTTCATTATTGCACTCAAACCTGGTTTTATGCGGCGCATAGGTTTTCGCATGAATAAAAATCATTTGTATTAAAACTTCATAAGAAGCTGTAAAATATGGTGTTTGTAGCAAATTTAAGAAACTATGCGGTAAATAGAAGCATCGTAAAAGAAATTCCGTAAAAAATTGTAACTGGAAACCTCAAGATGTAGTTAGAAATTGATTTTCCTAACATGGCAAGAAGGATATTATATACAGGGAATTTTTTTATGTTTTAAAATATTGTATATTAAATATTACTGATATTAAAATTTCAAAATGCGTAATAAAACTTCTCTTCGTAGTCAAGAATATGGATTTTTGTTTTGTGTACAATGGGTTCAAAACTACTTTTGTCACTTGAAGATGCTATCCCACACTTGTTCAGAGTTATGAATTTTGGTGATATAAAGGAGTCGGTGATTAGTTTTTGGGATGACGGTTATTTAAAAGTCGGATTAGTCGCTTCTATATGAAGCGTCAACCATACCATACAGTATCGTAGCTCATTCAAGAATTTTAAATTATTTCAGAATTGCCTTCGATTGCAAGAAATTTCATTTAATATTCCTAAGTGTTAGTTGAAGGGGAAACAATTGGGGCCAAACTTATAAGGTAATAAAAGTTTTGATGCAACATGAACATAATTTGGTGATGTAGCATGTTTTGAGCTATGAGCTACTTTCTTTTCAAATTACTTTTTTTTATTACTCTTTATTCATATCATGTACTTTCATGGACATTTTAATATATCGCATACAAAGATCTTACATGAACAAAGAAGGGAATAAAAAAGGTATTGAACATAGATTTTAGCCAAAGTATAAAAACATATTATAAACATAAATTTTAATTTTATATTTAGTTTTTAAGGTATTTATTTAATTAACAGTTAATCCATTAGAAATATTAGGGTTATTAGAATTTTCCTATTATCAGTACATTAAAACCACGATACTTACATTTGCAGGCATTTTTTCTTATTTTTTGGATGAAATTACAATTAAACAGTATATAACAATTTTGACTAAAGATATTTGTCAATTGTAAATGTACTGTTTTAATTCTGTTTATACTTATTTCATTTCTGTCTCCCATCCATGTTTTTTCAGTTTAAAATGTTTTTAGTATTGCTAAGTCTCTTTCAGTGAATGACAGAGTTAATCTCTCCAGAAACATATTTTCAGCAGAGTGGTCTATTTTTGATAGACACAGGATTACATTTTTCATATCCAAACCTTTTAGCAAAAATAAAGTATAAGAATAAAAAATATACTTGTATATATTTAGTAAACTGAAGCTTTTTTTTTTTTTATTTCTAAAAACATTCTGCGAAAGGTTGAAGGAAAGATTAAGGAATAAATGTTAAAATATTTCTGAAATTTCTTGCATTTACTTATGGATGCAAGTTTCTAAAATAAAGGAGGGAATAATTTTAATTTATCTGCATTCCAACTTAAATTTTCAAAGATGTATCAAACTGTAAAAAGTAGTTTTATTTCAATTATTTGAATATGAAAATAAAATGAAAAAGTAGATTATAATAGTTATCGCAAAATTTAATAAAGAAATCATTAACAACTAATAAAAAACATCGTCATTTCCTAAATATATTAAGTTTTATTCGTAAAAATATTAATACTTGGTCTTTTTGTATTCTATCTTTTGTTTGAATAAAGTAAGACTTCATAGATATGGATTTATCGAAAAAAAAATATGAAAATGAACTAATTATTTTCACTGATTATATTAAAGAAAAACTGAGATGTTTTAAATAAAAATAAGATCATTTTAGAAATGAAAGTATGAAGGGAAAACCAAATTCTTTGTCAAACTTTGGATGGCCAGGATAAAATTCGGAACATTAAAAGCCACGTGGGGACATTCAGTAAACCTATTGTTAAAAGGCATGTATTTATTTTTGTGACAAATAAAACTCAAAACGTAACTTTTAAAGTCATTTAAATATATACATAAGTGTTGCGGCTATAGAAAAAAAGAAAATACGGAACTATTCACAACAATATGCTTCAAAACTGAAAGAATTCACATAAGGATTACGAATCAGAAAAAAAAAAATTCAAATGAGCGTAATTCATTTTCTTTAATTATTGCACTCATGGCATATTGTTGTCATATTTCCAATTTTTCGCAAACAAATCGATTCTATTTACCACATATCCCCAGTCTTTTTTTTTTTGCTGAGTGTTTTAGAACCCGCAACGCACTAACTAGGTTTGGCAGAAGATTTGTTTTCTTCACATTTTTCTTTTTGATCTGCATTTTCCTAGACCAGTCTGATGCTCTGTGTAATAAAATTTAGAAGTCACTCAATTCGTTGAGAATCTATTATTGGTTTTATTAAGACCCTTCCTAAATCATAAATAATCGTGAAAACACAAGGCATTCATTGTTTGCTTTTATAGAAACCATTTGAAAAAATAAGACTAGTGGCGATCGTGTACAATTAAGTCAGCAGGAATATCCATCCACTATTCAATCAATCAAGATATCTTCTCTTCCTTTGCAAATAATTTTGCCAAGTAGATGAAAAAGCATCTTTAGACGATGCAGAGGTTTAAAATTTTCAAAGAAAAAAGAGTTTTCCCTAACTTTTGCGAATTCAGCAGTTAAATGTGGTTCGGAAAGCTGTTACTAGTTGTTAAAGAAGATACGCTCGAATTTTAAAGTGGAAGTTTAAGTATAGTTTAAATTTAAAAGAATATTTATTTTTTTAAAAAAAACAGAGGATGAATTTAATTTACCACACACACACACACACTTTACACATTGTGTACTTCAGAATAGCGCCACTGACATCTTAAGGTTAGAGTCACTGGCTTACTTGTATAAAATTAAATCTTATTTATTTTGCATTTAAAAGTGGAATGATCATCCAAATACCAGAAGAGGTACATATCAAGCATTGTATGCTTCCTGAGTGTCACAAAAATAGTAATGCAACGGCTTGCACCAAAAACATTTGCAATGCATATCGAAACGCGTTAGACTTTCGTAAATGTCAAAGGTGGTTTCCTAAATTCAAATCCAATAATTTCGATCTTTCCGATTCGTACTGATCAGGGAAACCAACCACTTTAGACAATGACATATTAAGAGAAATCGGAAAGCCAATCCATGTCATACAACAGTCAAACACACTTAACCAACCTTCGACGACCAACATTTGCAGCACATTGGTACAGTAAGATCAGGTATTCGGGTAACTCATAATAACGCTGTCCAAAGAAAACAAAGCTAACAAATCCACAACATGCAACTTATTGTTTCAAAGATACAATACAGAAGCATACTTTGATCACTTGGTCAATGATGAAAAAAAGTTCCACTATGATAATCCAAAACGCAAAAGGCTGTGACTTTCAATAAATGAATCACCAAGAAGTACAGCAAAGACAGGGTATAACCCCAAAAGGGCACTTTTGTGTGTTTGAAGGAGTATTCATGGGGCTGCTCTATTTGAGAGAAAAAGAGAGAGAGAGAAGTGCTGAAACCCCCCCTGGATAAACTCTGAATTCAGACCTTTACAATGGACAAATGGATCGAGTAAATCAAGCTTTAAGTGAAAAGTGTCCACTGATTGTCAACAGAAAAGGTGTTATTATGTTACATGATAAAACAAGACGAATTGTGGATACAATTAATGAATTGGGATGGGATCGATTACATCACCTACCATACTTGCCCAGTATTTCGCCAACAGATTTCCATCTATCTCGATCTCTAAAACCATTTCTAAGAGGCAAAACAATTTGAAAATTCGTATGATATCCAAGATATCATCTACAGATGTTTTGCTCAAAACCCAGTTAATTTTTATCTATCCGGCTTTGAAAAATTGCACTCTAGAGGGCTAAAGTTGTTTATAAAGAGGATGGTTATATCATTGATTAAAAATAAATACCTGATTGAAGTTTATCTGTTTCAATTTAAGGTAGAAAAACAACATTACTTTCCGGTCCCCCGAATATATATATATTTATATATACATACATACATTATATATATGTGTATATATATATATTTCTATCTGTGTGTGTTTATGTGTATGTAAATGTGTCTACTATAAGATAATTCAAGATATACTTAAATATATTATTTGTAATTAATCTCTTTCCTTGCATTTGAATAAGGAATATCCTTAATTGTCTTTAATTTTTAAAATAATTATAGAGTTTTCCGATCAAAAATCCAAAATTTCAAGAGAGTCTATGCTATAAAACTTATCATACTGTTCCTTATAAATTTTTCATATATCGTACGAAATTGTTCGATATCTATTTCAATAAATCCCTAGACCCAAGTACTCAAGTGAAAATATCAAAATATTTTCATTATCTTGCGAAGTGTTCTAGTAATGCGTTATAGTTAACTTAAAACTCCTATATTCTTGCATTAAAAAACTCCTAATTAGAAATATTAGTTGTGCTTAACTGAAGCTAAAGCTCAGAATTTCAAATATTTTATAATTACTAACTGTTATGCTACCCAAGGGAAGAAATAGGTCTGATTGTAAATCATTACATTTCTGGTCCGGCGCAATATTTACTTTCAGACAAATAATTCATTGAAATTTAATTTTACCATATAACAACTTCTGCTCTCTTATTAATTTAATATACGTATAATGTAAAGTTTAATTAAATGGTAAATAAGATCACAAAATGCCCAATGAAGGTATGTCAGAAAAATGCACCTTTTTTCGGTTTCTTCAAGGATTATATACTAGGTAACTCTATCTTACTTTGAAATAACAATTAACGTGCTTCAAACCTAGCTTAGAATTAAATGTAATGTCTAAGTTGTAGCTTAGGAACTCAACCGTCTCACGTCACTTCTCGATTACTGCAAGTTCGACTCCTATTACTACTTACACTAACCGATCTTCCAGCTAGTCTATTTTAATGACAGAAGATAAACTACAGTCATTCACTCCAAATTTTATATTACTATTATCTATGACTACACAGGTATTAGCTATCTCCTTTAACTTTTTCGCTTATATATCTCTATCCTCTTACCAATTAATCACATTTCTTATCAACATTCCATAGCCATGAAATGTTTGATTGGAAATGAATTGGAATATTAAAGAGGAAATCAGAAAGCAAAACCCAGATGTTTGCTAGAGGAATGTTCTCTAACAGCACAACGTTATAAAATTCCTGACACTCATTTACATTCGATGCATCATTTCCGGAAACATTTGATTTAATACTTCAACAATGACGACATGTCTCTGAGACACATGGTTTGTTAAAATCAGGACAAGCAACTGATACCTGCTCGAATCAAGTTATCTCCTCTTCTATTTCTTAGGCTAATAACAATATTTATGTATTTGGCTCAGTGGATATGCTTGTCTCTCGATATGATACAAATCAACCCAACGAAGCGTACAATTTTTTTGCCGTTTTAGCAACAAAAGAGGCAATTGTGTTAGCGAGTGACAAAATAATCTCCCGAACAGCTTTCAAAATATTATCCTAAAAAAAATTCTTACAGGTATGATGTCAGCTTTCTCCAGTAATGAATTTAATTTTCAAAGCAATATCATACTAATTTTCTGATACCTGATTTATTGGATTGAAATAAAATATATACGAAAACATTAATAGGAAGCCACTCAATCCCCTTCCCATGTCAAACATTGAGGTCTGAATCATATCTTAGGAATGGGAATTATGATTTACTTTTAAGCAATTAATTTACATTATCAGGTTTAAAAATTATATAATTTGAAGAAATTCTGAGTTGTGATATATGTTTAAGTATGGAAACACAATAGATAACATTATAAATAAAAACAGTGCCAAATAACGTTTAATTAGTTTTCTTAACATGTTTACACAACACAAACTAAAAATATTAAAGAAAATATTAAACATTTATTTAATAAAATGGTCCCTGATTATGATTCGAATTATCCAGACATATGTCGTCACTGTTATTCATATTACTTTACAACGAAGTCGACTAAAAATTATGAGATTAAAATTGGATTCCATAATAAAAAGGACCCATGTGGTGAACAGGTAGGACAGAATAGTCCTTCTGTAGATCATGCATGTCGTAAGAGGAAACTAAAATGGATACCCAGCGTCTGGGGACATAGCCAAGCACCCAGCGTCTAAGGGAGTATAGCCGGTCACCCTACCACTGGGGATTATATCAGGGAACCGCAACAACTTGTCTTCTTTAGATAAGTACGGGCATCATGACCCCTAGGCCTCCTAGTGATATTTTTTTCTTTCCAATGGGGTGTGCTGTCTTTTGTAAACACGAGTGACGCATCACTGGGTTACTTTAGCAATCATTCTCTTTTTTCGACCTTCTTTCTTGTCAACCAATTCTTGTCTTTTTTTCATTTTTTTCACTTCCAGACCACGGTATAGCCACATCTGGCTCTTGTGCCAATAACATTCATATTGAATCACTCACTCACTAACTCCATAAAAAATAAGTACAATATTTCCCTTTACAACGGTGCTCACTATCAATTTCGCATAATGGCAAAAAAGACAGCCTTTTATTCTACCATTCTATTCGAAACAACTGTGGCATTTCGGAGTCATTCAGGCTAATTCTACAAAAACGTTAATAATCAATTTTGCTAGAAAATAACTTAATTTTTTTCTTAAATTTTAAATATGTAAAATGGTATCTTCTTTGATGACAGAATTACCTTATTATACACAGATGCGCCAAACTTAAGCAACAGGGTTTTTTTTCTCATAATTCCACAAGAAATCATCTGACAGACATGAAACTCAGAAATCAGAGACAGCAATTTATACTGAAATGATGACGAAAGCATGATAGCTTAAAAATAAATACATTGCATATAGTATGGAATCAAACAAAAAAATGTTTTATTGAACTCATAGTATCGTTTCCTTTGATTGTCTGTCCTAGAGAAAGAAAAACAAGATGTTACTTAGTATAGGATAGGCACATCCCATATTGCAACGGTTGCTCCGCACCTTTTCTCCATACTCAGCACCAGATTGTCCAACAGATCTCCAGGTAAGAGCGCCCATTCCTCAATCAGTATCTGATTCAGTTGTTTGGTGTTCCCCGAAGGATATAACTGTGCCTCAAGGAGTTGCCCTAAGGCATCATACACATGTTGTATGGGATTTAAATCAAGGGAGAAAGCTGGGCAATCCATTCGAGCGATATCTTAACTTTTCAGTAGCTTCTGAATATCACCAGTCAAGTGTGGCCGTGCATTGTCATTCTTAAAAAAGAAGTATCGTCCAATAGCACCTCGGAACAGACGCACATGTGGAAGTATCACCTTCTTACAATAGCGATCTCCAGTTACAGAATCTATGTTGAAAAATTGGAGATTAGTCAGCACGCTCAGCATAATGCTATCTCAGATGATAACTCCAGGACCATCGTAAATGTCTCTTTCAGTGATGTTACTAGGATGAAACCACGTCCCGACCTCTTTTCAAATCTACTGGCTTTGAAAATGGCTTGTGGTACTTAAACGACTCTCATCCGTAATGAGGACGACTCCACTGATGAGATGTCCAGTTTTTGTGTTCTTTATACCTTTCTAAACGATGCTGCCGATGGCCAATTTTCAAAGGAATGTAGTGTTTGGACGGATTGGTGAACAGATCGCCTTTATTAAGATGTCTGGTCACAGTAAACTGCGACACTTGTCTCCCTGTTGCTGTACACAATTGCTGAGCAATGGCACTTGCTGACTGGTATCGGGCTCATTTCGCCTGCAGGACAATATATCGGTCATTCACTGCAGCTGGTTTCTTAAGACGGCCACCACTAACCTTTCTAATAGCTATGCCTATGTTTTGGAAGGCTCTCTAAGCTCGCAAAATGGCAATTTTGTTCATTCCGAACTATTCAACTACACCCCTCCCCTCCAGCTTTCCGAACCTTCTTCCAAGTGTGAACTCATTCAGGTGATTTCTTCTAGCTATATTTTCCTGAAGAACTCACTTCCACTTGCAGCGAATGTCTTCAATTGTACCTTTGGTTTTCCTTTTATTGAAGTTTTGAGCTGCGCACCACCGACCGCATGCGTTTTGCATACACTCATTCTGTCTAAGGCGTTTTCTTCATGACATATGCATACGCAACACCTTTCTACAAAATTGTGTGTTTTTTGTACTGATCGAAATAACCTCTTTTCTGCAATTTCATGGCTATCTGCTTAAAATTTACATTGTTGCTGAAGTTTACACATAAGTGTAAATTCTTATAACGATTGAATTGAGTAAAAATATCAAATGAAAGTTAATTAATAATAAAAGTGTGAAAATGTGCTTAGTGACACATATATTTACACATCTACACACACTAAAATATTTACCTAAGCGGTATTAATTTCTAATAGCGTGTCATTACTAACGCATGCTATTAATTTTTAATATGCATTAATTCTAATTACATTATTGTATCTTCCGCTTCGGATAGATATATTTTCTCATTACTATGTTTAAGAGAACTCTACAATAAAACGAATAAGGATTAATCCTAAGACTGAATTAGAAAAACGATGAATCAGAAGAAAAACACAAAGTTCATACATAAGTACTCGTAACCATTTTGGAAAGAATTTGGTGTTAAATTTAACAAGCTGCAAAGCATTGTTTGTTTATATATTCTTCTATGCGTAAGCCACAAGGAATAGCCTACGATTACCCAAGGTCAAAATGAAATGTTTAAATAGTGTATTAAGACCTATTTAGGCTAAATAATAAGCCCTCTATTGGAAAAAAAATATTTTAATTTTATTTGACATCGCTGATTAAAATTTGAGACAGCCGTCATCACGAGAAAAATTTCTCCCATATCACCAAAGTGACATCCGTCTTTCAAGTGTGAATTTCTGTTGCATCAATAATACAACAGACGTCCGGAAGGCGTAGTAACTATGCTCTAAAGAAAACTTTTAATGTACCTTATCGCAGGTATAAAAGCGCACGAAAGGTTTGGGTTTTAGTACCGTCACTACATGTTAATGGCTCAAACGGCAGTACTTAAGTGTTTCATTAATAAACATTTAATGACAAACGATAACTACTTTCTGAACAAACATAAATAATCTACGTTTATTGAACGAATTTTTTTTTTTCTCTTTCACACACTGAATGCTTTATGACTCATACAAAGAACAAAAGAACGGATAATATTCTGTTTCTGCTGGGTAAAATTTGAGATGAACCGCTGTGCTAAAGTAGTTTGTGAGAAAATGATTGTTCTTAATATGTAAAGAGAGATAATTATATGTACTTTATTGGTAGATTTTTATTGTACATGTTTTAACATTAATTAAATGTTTTCTTAAACATAATAGTATTACCTTTGATTTAAATAATGTAATGTGATCAAGAAGTAAATTACAAAGATTAAAAATATTTTAGATGTGATTTTAAAAGGAAATTTTCGTGACTGGATTTGAAATATGAATGTAACTTAACAATGAACTTTATAAAAATATTCAAATATATTTTACATACAAATTACTCAAAATAATTTGTTTTCAAAAGTTTATGGAATAATTTTGGGAAATATAGATAATGCCTTAAATCAAAATAATAATTTCAGTGCTCGAGGATATTGCGTATCATTTTCTAAATAGTAAAATTTCACTACTTTTGATGATTCTTATGCTTTTAAAATAAATTTTGTTCATTTTTAAATGAATCAATTACAATTTGATTTCGCTTGACGGTGATAAATATACTTCATATTCCGGTTTTTATAAAAAGCATATTTTCATTGATTTATATAATAAGGGTTTTCTTAAGTTTTACTATACTCTATGCGTTTTTAATAAATTTTAACTTTTAGTTCTTATTACAGCTTAACTTAATAAATTTTAAGACATATGTTCCTATGAAAACTTATAAATTCATGTAATAATTTCGAAAGAAAGAAAATATATTACTGGAAATGAGACAGTTTTTGTACTATAAGTTTATTTTGTATTTTTAAAAAAATAATTATGTTTCATCAACTAATATCAAAAATCGGATTCTTCATTAAAATATGGACCCTGTAAATTAAAGCCCTCCTAGAGAAAGAGAGAGATATTAAACTTTATTTTTATCATAATAAGCTGTTTAGATGAAAATGCAGTTTATCCCAACCACTTTGAACGATTTTCAAAATCACAAAAGTTTCCACGTCTAAAGCCATCATTGAGCGGAGAACAGGTTAGCCAAATTTGCCGAAATAATCCTGTTACCATGTGCGATTGGACTAAATTGTATTCCAACCAGCTACTTAATAAATTTTGTAAATGATAAAACTTACCTATCGTGGGCAACTGATGCAATTTTATACCATACTAAATGCTTAACTGAAAAGCTTGCAATTAGTAGTTCGTACACGGCAGTGGAAGCCAAAATTAATAAATTAAAGATGCGTAATAAATGAAGCAAAATTATTATCTTAGGTAGGTTATTTCAGCCAAAAGTTATTCAGCTTAGAAAGAAAAGACTAAGGGGGGTAATACCAAAAAACAGTTAAAAACGAAAATTTATATTTCAATTATATTTATGTAATAAATATTTTCAAAGATAATACTGAAAATAGTATAAGTTTTAATCTTTTAAACAAGCTGCCAGCGAATTTCTTTCGCTTAGGAATTTAATATGCAGTCGAAATTTTCTTTTTCAAACGTTTTTCTTCTCCTTTAAAATAATTTTTAACAGATTGAAAACGGGATTATATTAAAAACTGAAGTGATAAATGATCTCCCTCCTAAATTCAATCATTTCAAGAATTTAATCTAATTTTGATTCTTGTTGTTTACATTATTATATTAATTCTTAAGGTTTAAACGAGATATTTCATTATTAATTGACTATCCAGACTACATGAGGTTAAATAAATTACATTTATATATGGCTTTAAGAGAGTGAAGTTATTTTTTAAAGTAATCTAATAAAGCTTAACTAGCTTCATTCTTTCAAAATGTGAACGTTAAAATGAGTATAGCGAAAAATAATTATGAATAGTGGATTAGAATATATATACATTTTCACTATTATGAGACTTTCGAATTGAACGATGTGAAATATCCTTTGAAAATATATATGATACTCATAAATAATGGGAAGTAGTTGATGATATATCATTTTCGTAAAAAAGAGCTGCTCCGTGTTTTTTTATGGGAAAAGTGTTACATAATCGACTAATTTCTCCATTACTCAAATTGAAATAAACAGGTGGAAAATAAAGTCCTAACACAAAGAAGCAATTATGCTCGAAAAACGAAATTTAAGAAGCATGTTTTCACATATGAGATAGGAATTCTGTTCTCATTTCTCGCTAGAAAACTGAGAATGGCGTTAGTAGTGTCCCTACGGCGCATCACGTTTGCTTTAAACACGTGATGTAAATTTCGTGAGCGTTGTTTATCTTCTTGATTGGGTACTAACCACTGTAACAGTGTTAACTGGACAGACAGTCAAAGGAAAAAACCCGGTGTTTCCCAGGAAGTAGGCAATTCACCATCGCAGGTTCATTCGCTAACTCAGGTTCAAGTTAGGAAATTTTGACTGAGCGGAAAATTGATTAGAATTAACCGAGTTTACGCAGTAAGCGAATTTTCATATGTTTTCAGTTTTATGTGTAAGAACACTTTTATGTTTGGATATATTTCAGCTCTTGCGCTGGATAAAATTTCTAAAATTCTATCAATTGCCGTAATAATAATTAATCATTGCATAATAATTCATGTGCCCTAATATCGTGATATCTATGTGCTGCTACCCATCTATATAAACAAGTCTTGTAGTCTTTTGTCGAGTACCGCATTTGAGAAATGTGTTTTTCTACATATGCTAATGTAACTTACATTTTACAATGTATACTTATTTTTATTTAAATGAGAAATTGTCACAATTTTTTTTGACTTGCTATTTCAAAAAAAATAATTGTTTAAATCTTTATTTTAAATTGGTGTAACGTAAAGGTATTTAATAATTATTCTATCAACAAACCATAATAATATCTTCAACATTTATTTGGTTAACGCACATATATTTTTTTATGATTATAAAGATATTTTAATTTAACTGTGATTTTCTAACATTTGAAAAATGTTTATTTTAAGCTCTTGTTTATATAATAATTCAATAAAATAGTTTGAAGATTGCTTACACATTTAATACGTTAATACTTCTTTTTAACAATTGCTTAAATTGTCTGGAAATGTTTATAGGTTCATATAATGAGAATTTTCGAATTTAAATGAATAATTAATGCAAAAGTTCTTATCTAACTTTAAAGATTGAATATTTGAAATGTTGCATTATATCTTCAGAAAGATTCTATCTTATCTTAAGAATTGTTAATGATCAATTTAGAAAATGATTTTCAAAAAAATAATTATTTGTGCATATTGCTGCAGACAAATTTGTAATATTATATTATAATCATATAGTTAGTGACATTCTTAGTGACTTTGATTCTTGAAAAAATTAAAAATGCAATAATATTATAAGAATCATTATAGATCAGTGTTAAATATTTTCATATATGTAAATATTTGTGCGAGTGTGTGTAATCACATTGTGAAACATTGGTACAATTGTTTGCGTGTACCTATCATTTTTTGTGGCATGCAAAAAAAAAAGAATGATCAATTGGATTATTTTTATTTTAGTTGGTTCCAAAATTTAAATAAAAGCAAAAGTATGCTATTTTTAATATGTTTTAATAGAATAACATCATATTATATAAAAATAGTTGAGAAATTTTAAGATTTTTCGGCCACTTTGCTACCTTTTTATAGATGAGATTACACAGAATGATGCTTGAAAAGAATTCTATTTCTTAAGAATGCACAAGTTGTATTAATAAAGTTAATACATCTTAAACTGTTTTTTTTTTAATTTTTGGAATTATATATATATATATATATATATTACACCTTGTAGTCTTAAGATATTTATTTATATTTAAAGTATTCAAGTTTCTCTATTTTCGAAGAATTGTTTTAAATCAGTTTTTCTTTCCAGTAATACTATATAGCGATGATAATGTAAGAAATTATACAGAAGGAATAAAATGTTGTCAAAAAAAATCTTTCTTTCCAATTTATTCTTAATGAATTGAAGTAAATTTCAGATGCTTTAAAACAAAAGTAAGATACTTTAGTATATACTTTTCTTAAAGGACGTGGTTTTAATTTAAACACAAAATTTATGTGTATCTTATGCGTTTAATTGTACAAAAATGTAAATGTTTGGTGTTGAATATTCAAATTTGATTCCCTGCCTTAACTTTAACATTTATTTACACGAAATAAATAATAAATTTATTTTTTTTGTATTCGACACGTGACACAAACATTATATGTATACATAATTCATTAAATAGTAAAAATTCTTATAAATTTTCACAATAGGATAAAGTGAAACATATAATTCTATCCTTAAATTCAGTATGGGAAACATTTTTATTTATAATCTATTTAAATACATTCATTCGTTAAATTCTGGAACTAAATATTTCTTATTCGGTTGACACTGTAAGATAATTCTGATATAATACAAAACAAATGATATTTTTATAGTGTTTATTTACATAATTTAACAACTTTTAAGAAGTACATGAATAATAAATATATATTTTATAGGATAATATGCTCGCATTCTGAGATGAATTGTAAAGTAAAACTGAAGTTCTGGTGTTATCGAATAGAAACAAAAATCACTTTTGCACCCTGCCTAGGCAACAAAATATGTTGTTAAAATGTATTCAAAATTTATAGAATGTAAGTCTTCCTATTCCTCAAAATTATATTTTTCTCCCTATGGTATCATTTCCATTAAGTAAACAATTTTAAAACATAAAAAATATTTTTATAAAAACATTTTTAGTAGTTAACATAAGTTATGATATTTATATGTTATCCATATTGTCAGAATTTCAATTTCTGCACTTCACTTAATATTAAAACATATAAGTAGAAATTGTATTTGATTTAAAAATATTATTTTATAGCACCGTAAGAAAAGAAAAAAAAAAGGGAGAATCTTAAAATTAGAAAATTATTGAATCTGAAATAGTATATAGAATTTACAAATTCATATAACTTTTCAGGTAGCTTAGAATGAATAATACATTTACTCCTATATTTTTTATTCCTTTTTAAAAACATTATAATCAACTTATGATTAAAATGATTTTTTTGCAAAACAAATAAAAAAGAGCTATAATTCGAAGTGCAAAATTACTTCTGTTTAAATCATAAATCAGTATAAATGTTACAACATAATTATGCATGTGAGAAAAAAAGGGTTTATATATAAATGATACTATAATTCAGAAATGAATATTCATGGTTTAACTATTCGCATTTATTTTCAGACGTTTTGAATAATTACAATACTAGAATAAATATTGATACTTTTATTTTTACATGTTAGAATCAACCAATGATCTAATGATGCAAAACGATGTTTGTAAATAAAAAAAATAGTATCTATTTTGAAATACAAACATGTTTAAACAAAACATATAAGTAAGAACAATTCAATAATCGTTAACAGTTTGAAAATATATATAACTTTAAGGCAAAAAATAACTTTAAATTTACATCACAAGTATACAAACAAACGCCTGAAGTATTGATTGCCTTAGCTTAACGAACTACACTTTAATAACGCAATTAAACGAGAATGAAAGAATTATTACATAAAAATATATTAAGATTAACTCTTGTCTAAAATATTTTTGAGTAATGTAAGAAATAGGATAATAACAAGTGCTTTAATCCAGATGAATTTGATGTATAAATATATACAGCTAACACGTAAGCCAATCGGTTGAGATCAGGACGTGTATTTTGACCAATGAGATCGAATCAGTAACCGCTGGCTAAGAGATTCGCAGTTAAGTAACCGGAGATAAAAACATAATGATGAATTAAAGTATATACTGGTGAGTTACTTTTTCTCTTACCCTTGGTTTCTTAGCCCGGTCCAGTTAACAGTGAATACAGGCGTAAAAGTAGAATTCAATCAAGAATGTAACGAAGACGACAGTATTAGCATCTTAATGAACTTAAATCAGAGAATATAATTGATCTT
The DNA here is from genome assembly GCA_019974015.1 of Nephila pilipes. NCBI lineage: Eukaryota > Metazoa > Arthropoda > Arachnida > Araneae > Nephilidae > Nephila > Nephila pilipes. The sequence goes on along the minus strand of BMAW01017792.1, from coordinate 188,122 downwards.
CGAGAAGAGGGATTTTTTCCATGCGATATTGAAGAATATTTGACAACGTGTGCTGTGCATGCATTTCAGTGTCAAAGATCATAGAAAGAGACTGTCTCAAGAAGACACGGGCTCGGATGCATACAGATAACTACTGAGAGGGAAAACCACCGTATTCACCTCATTATACTGCATCTTTGGTAGAAACTGTATCTTCAGTTGGCCCCAGAATGACTGTATCGAATCAATTACTTCTGGAAGAATTCCAAACCAGACATCCGATGGCGTTCTTATTATTGACTCCCAAATTCCTACTATCTGAGAACTCAGTGGTACCAAGCCAGAGCTCCTTGGAGTTCGGAGTGGAGATCTGTTCTATCTGTTCTGATGGCAGCTGTATCTATTTTTGATGCCATTGATGTCCAAATGTTAATGAAAATGAGTCCAGCTGAACACTTGGATCCAAGCTGTCTGCAGCGTAGACACTTTGCGCCTACACCGGGAATTAAGGTCGTGATAAATTTCTTTTGATAGCAGAAAGAATCTTGTTGTTATTTCAAACGCCTTGACGGAAAATCTTACAACAGACTTGTAATTTAACTAGCTTTGCAGCCATTTTTGAACACTAACATATTTAAATTAGCACTTTCCAAAAGGATGATGCTCCTGATATGAAAGCTGTAAAAACTAATGTTCGGAATATCGATAAGTTGTCTTGAGCTTCGAGATCAGCAGATCTTTCTTCGGTCTTGTACGTATGGGAAATTATGAGAAGACAAATCCAATCTCTACTAAAACTAGTATAGACCATGGATGAATTGACTGGCAAGTGATACAGATATTAAATAACGTCCCACAAAATGACATAAGGGTTTGTATGATGTAATTCATGTATATCTGTGTGCCAGAATATAAATCGTGATAACTGCAGTGATTCAAACCGCAATTTCAAATTTGAAAGGGCACACTTTGACCTGTGACATGGAAACTTGAATCAAATTACTATTTTCTCCTGAAAAATGCTTTGTCTAAATTTCATTACTTTAAAATAGGTTCTTCTTGGTGTAGGATTTCCTTTCCACCCTGTGTATCACAGTTTAAATTGGAGAGCAAAAAATTTACTTTACTCTATATACTTCCAGTTTTAAAATCTATAGTAATACCTCTTGTAAGAGGCTCCTCTATTTAAGTTACAATTCTGTTAGCCTCGGTCCCTTTGAATAGTATTTGTATTTAACTCTTGTTGTAAGAAACCTCTATTTAAGGGACATAACACATCGGTCAATAACTCCCGAGTTTAACATTGAAAACAACATTTTTTTTTTACAAAATGTTTTTTATTCATCAACATAACACCTTTTGTTAATCACCTTTTAGTGTGATACAATCGTTCCAACGCTTTTCCAAATCTTTTTTTTTTTTTCGCAAGAAATCTTTTTTGTTGCGAGTAAATAGCGATAAACAGCTTTCTGAATCATCGACTCGTTGCTGTTTTTGTTCCATCGAAAGCAATCGCGGCCGGCACCCACTTGGAAAAAACCTTTTTCACTTCACTTCAAAAAACCTTTTTCAGTAAATACACTTCCATATGATATCTGTGTCATCTCAGCAATCTCACGGAGCTTCACTTTACGATCTTTCATTATAATTTTTGTCACTTCACTCACATTTTCCGGTGTAACGGCTTCCACAGGTCTACCCGAGCGTTCCGCGTCATTTGTGTCGGTACGACCACGTTTAAACTCGGCAAACCACCGACAAATCGTTGCTTTTGATGGACAAGAGTCCGGGTAACATTTTTCAATCCATTGTTTCGCTTGCACGGTGTTTTTACCCATTAAAAAACAATGTTTTATCAGAACACGAAACTCGGTTTTTTCCATTTTTTAAACAAACTACAAAACGACTTTACTCCAACCTCGATAACTCAGCTGTTTCTGGTCCGATCGACTTAAAATTTTGACACGTTTCAAGCAAAGGTTTGTACTCTAGAAAGACCTGGTTACTGGTTTACTACGAGCGCCATCTCTGGGTTAGTCTCGGGAGTTATTGATTGATGTGTTAATGTCTGATCTAGTGAGTATCTCTTATTGAAAACTATTAGTGTATTTGACGATAAGATTATTTTTTAAATATCTTTTTTTTTCCATTTTCAATTACAACTTGTTCTCGTTCGATATTTTAGGTGAAGAGCTAGAAGCGTCCTGTCATGATCACTGTAAGGAAATAGTACTGTATGTATTACTGATTGTCTTTTGACAATGCTATCCATTTAAAATGTCGTCATTGAAAGTGTACTCATATATAATAAGCTATGGATTAATACTGAGTTATTTTCTTAAAAGGAGCATTATCTTTTAACCACTCATCATATTATGCATATTTTCATTTTCTATTCAGTGATACATTACCCTTAGGTTTGGTTTGAATAACCCTTAATTATACATATCTTATAATTTAGCAAAACTGAAGTTCGTGTATTATTATAAATTCGTTATAATATCAATTAACCTTTTGTACCTTCGTAATAATTTAGAAATATTTTTTTATAATATGTTACTTTCAATTTTTTAACTGTCTTAATGGTGTATCCATAAAAAATTGATTAATTCAATCGTTAATTTTCATAGAATGTATACAAATTCATTGAATAACAAAAGTATACTTTTAATATTCTTTTAAATAAAACCCTAAAATATTTTAAACATTTCCTTTTACATTTACCTCAGTTACTTGATATTATTACGAAACCTTTTTGAAATGTGTGGGAATGAAAATCAAGTCAAACTCAGAGGGTAACGACAGCAAATTACATTTTAATCGAAAATATTCAGGGCAGCACTTAAGTAGTTCAACTTGGACAATAACAGTTCATGCAGATACACAACACTTGCACAATTTAGTGATATTGATATCTGAACAAAACACATTTTTAAGTACAGTTACAGTTATAACAACAACATTCAGCTCACCAGCTTATTAATTCTCGCAGTGACCTACCTTTACATTAATACTCTACACTTAATACTCTACACTTCCAGGTTAGGCTCTGACGATTTCCAGCAGATACATGCTGCTTTTCCAGAAATTCGATTGGTACGTTCCATTTCCAAGTGTCGACCACTTTTAGTCGATTTCTCGATCGATATCCGCAACATAGACACTAGAGAGAAACTCATTTCATAATTAAACTGATTCCAAAGACATTCTGAATGAATCCCTGCCTCTTAGACTATTGGCATATTTATATCTCTTCCAGCAGGTCATAAAGTCACAAGGAAAATTCACAGAAGTCCTAACTTTCTTTCTAATCAGTATTTTGCTTAGGTTCCAGCACATTCGGAATCTTCCTATTTGTCGCCTAAGTCAACGAGTTTCTAGCCAAGCCACCAAAATGGACACCAAATTCGTCGCCAAGGCAAGATATAATTACTTAAACTTCAATTGCTGACTGATGAAATCTGTGTATTTTGTTCCTTTCACCACAGAAATCCTTTAAAGTAGCCCCATCTTAAGTTGGTAAAATATCATTAAGGCATGGCAGTAGCCAAGGTGTCTTCATCGTAAACTCGCTGCCAGGGTTGATTTCGTTGAGTCGTGGGTTCAATTCCTGATACTACTTACGACCCACCATGAAGCAGGACTAGTGTTCGTTAAACATGCTTAGTTTCCAAGTTCTCTTGGGATGATATGTAAGTTTGGAAAGAAAAGTACCAGTTCAGGTATCGACCTCGTCATTAACCGAAGCTCAAGATTACATGGTTCATCGCATTAGTTATCTTTGCTGCTTATAAGTGCGATTTCAATAAATAATAAATCAATCAATGATATTCATAAATACAAATCAATTATCTAAATTCATATTTTCTCATTTTTAATGCAAAATTATGTGAAAGAAATACAATTTCGTTCTAATTGCTCTAAAATGCCAACATGTTCTAAAGTAAACTAAACACACGTGTTTTCAAGCGTTTAATGAAATAAAATTAATTTTAAAATCCCTATCTTCTTAATTTAAGCTAATTAAATATTAAATTGCAATAAATGTACTTTTACTTCTGCCACTTATGTATGTTATATACAATCTTATTCTTTTAAAAGGTATTCAACTCAATTATTTTCTTAAAAAAATAGATAGTAGGGAGCCGAGTCTTCGTTCAGGATTAAAAAGCATTTTGGGAACTAATTAGCTCTTAAATTACCGATCTAAATAACTTAATTGAACAAATAAATCTTTAGAATGTTTTACAGTAAATAAACACATTTTTAGTAGAAAATAAGGCAGAATATTTTTTAAAGTCGCCGTATTAGCTGGGTAAAAACTTTGCACCAAAAATAAATGGAGTGAAAATTTATTAAATTCTCTGAAAGGTATTTATTTGAATTTATGTTCATTATTTTGTTTTTCAGGCGGCTTGCTTATATTTTCGCAACAAAGAACTTTTTTATATTTATAAAAGAAAAGAAAATAATACTCGTAAAACCGTGTAAGGGTTACTAATAACGTACTGTATAATTTTTGCTTTGCACTCATTCATCAGTGTAGTTTTCATAGGTTATGACGTGAGAAATTAATGGTTATAGTTAGCATAGTAAGTTACAACCTTTCATGGTTTTTTTTTATTTAACGTTGAGTGTCACTAACAAATTGTGTTATTTATCTATGCCAAAGCTTAGCCGATAATATATTTTAATTGTTTCAGATGAAAGCATTATGTAAATTATATTTATTGTAATTTTCTTCATTGGACAAAATAAACTTATCTTACAGTATATATATATATATATATAAAATGATAGATTTAAAAATTTAAACCTAATTTAAACTGCAATAAAAATTTCTTATCTTATACGACATACACCATAATTTTTTATCAAATACTTTTTTATGTTTTTATAAATTTATTAGTATTTTTCTGCCACAATGGTAGCAAAGTAAGTACATTATTTGTGTAATTCCATTGGTATTTAAATTAATATTTACCATTGCTTTTGGAATAAAATTAAACTAAAAGGAACTATTTTTCTTTTATTAAAAATATTTAACTTTATGCATATATCGTATATATACATATGTATTACAACTTGCTTTAACATCTTATTTCTATTTCATATTGATTTATCTTACGTTTATCGTAATTAACGTTTTCCTGTTTAATGTACTTTGTTTACATTAAAATATAATCTCCGTTTCAATTTCCCCCTTTAATTAGAATAAATACATTTCATCATTCAGTTGCTTGTGATCAATTAATAATTTAAGAACTTTTAATAAAAACTTCTTTTTCTTAATTCATAATATTCATTTTCTACATATATCGTATTAAAAACTAGTTTCTTATACTCAGGGCTTTCTGATTACAAAACGTTCTCTATGATGATAATTTTATCATCATAGAGAACGTTGTATCTCCTGTTGTATTTCTTATTTAATTCATTTTGAAAGAAAGGGAAGTAAATTTATCGAAATAAAGTAGAATATTAAAATATTTTTACTCTTATATTTGTATATTATTGTCCTTGATTTCACTATACGAATGAGCGAATTTGAACAAGAGCTGAAACTTTTTCTAATTTAAATTATAAATTATAGTCAGATTCTATTAACCAGTGGTTAGTTATACGCCGGTCTATTTTCCATGTGGTTTTACTATATCTCTCTCGAAAAGAAATCGCCTCTAACTTCCCTCTTAAATATTGTAAAGTCATACTTCCTATTTTTCTTCCTATGATATTTAGATTATTATTTTGCTCTGTTATTATTAACAATTTCCTTTTGAGAGTAGATGTTAATAACTTTTTTTCTCTCTATTTTATATATATCTTGGCAATGTTAGATATCAAATACCCAATTGACTGAATATACTCTTCTGTAATAGATGTAACATATGCCATACATGTATAGATCACCATTTCTTGGAAAATAATATGTCCTTCTTTGTATAATTTTTGAAAGCTTGTTATTGTCACGATCTCGTTCTGATTGAGATTAGCTGTATGTTCAATCATTTTGAATTAAACGAATTTTGAGAGTGTAATAAAGTTTTATTATTATTATTAAGTAATATGTAACATTAATGTAGAAAGAGTGTTACAAGTATACAAAAGGCTTATACAATCAATGTCATTGAACAAATTCGAAAAGGGATAAATTATGCAAAAATTGCTAGAGAACTTAACATACCTGAGTGGACAGCAGAATATGGATGATTCAAAAATGAGAATAAAATTCGTCAGGTTGTTGATAATGTTGGTAATGATAAAGGAATGACCAAACAATGGGCTACGACAGTGGGAAATACCAATTTTGATAAATGTCTGTTTATTATTATTTTTTTTATTTTTGAGTTATTACTCAATTTATATTACTAGTGAAAATCACAGTTCCCTTAAGAAAATGCAGTAAAATATAGATAGAAACTGTCTCGTGCTAATGAGGATAGACTATTTTTTCAGAATCTGCACTTTTTCATCTTTAAAACTAATTAAAAATTATTATTATTTATTTTATGAAAACGATCCGTTGTAATCTGTTCTGATATTTACAGCATGATTTGCTATATTCAGCAACAAAAGCTACGGACTGATTTGGTTTAATGGCGCATAACCGAAAGTCCATAAACCCTCATCAAACAATCCTTTGCTTTTGTATTCACAACCGTTTTTTCGATCAAATATACAATAAAAATGAAGATCTTTATTGGAAGCGAAAAAGTACTTTCAGCTTCCAAAACACTTAAGATAACAAAACGTTCACCGAAAATGGCATGCTCTTGAGAATACGATATAATAAGGGGTGTTTAATTCAAAAATCCTTAAAGAGAGAAAGGGCCGTCAGATGCTACGAATACCAAAAGAGGTTACATCGAATTTCATCTGCCAATCCTAGAATATTCAATGTTCTTCTCTGCGATGAGTGACTATGAAATAACGTGACTATGCTGCTGCTGAAGAAGTACGCATGCGCCAAACTCCAGCAACCGACCACTGGTTAGCGTGAAGCCTTCTCTTTCGAATGCAGTGTCTCTCGTTTCTATTGACAATGTAATCCTAATGTTGTATGATGAATACGTTTTACAAAGATAAATAAATATAAAAATTTAAAAATCTTAAATAACTTTATACAGTTAATAGCTCATATCATTGAAGATGCAATTTCCAAAAGATCTCGCAATTCCAAAAGATTCTAGAAAAAACATTTAATTTTGCATATATAAATATCAAATATCATTTAAAATGTTAGGTTAAAGATCATATGCCTTCAAATGCCATCAAATGCCTTCTCAAAGCCTCCCACACATGTTCCATGAGAAATAAATCAGGACAGTTTACTGGATTATTCATTCTGCAGATATTCGTACTTTCTAGAAGCTCCTCAATAGCAGAGGTACTGTCAGGATGTACATTGTCATCCAGAAAAACTAAGTCTGGTCTAATGGCCCCTCAAAGCAGACCCACGCGTGAGAGGATAATTTCATAGCAGTGTAGATCTCTGATGACTGAGCTACAGTCGAAAGTATGGAACTCAGTTTGTCCAATTAAGATAATGCTTCTTCACACAAGCACTCTAAGACCACCTTAACAATCTCATTCCCTGATGTTAGAGGGATGATACCGTGTCTCTATTACCCTCCATATCAAATGATCCTGAGAATCAATGATAAAACTAAAACAATTCTCATCAGTAAAGAAAACATAATTATTATTATGAGATGTCCAGTCTTTTTCTTCTTTGACACCACTGTAAAGATTAGTATTAATGGACTGTTGTTAATGGTTTGCAGTGTTAAGGACGACAGGTGAAAATTCTGGTGACAATAAACCGTGATACGTATCATCTGTTTGCCGTATGCAGCTCCTGAGCAATGTTGACCGATTTTTTTTTTTTTTTTTTGGTTGTGGAACGATATATCTGTCTCCTTTTTACCAACCTTTCAAACAGTTCTACTTGTCATTTGGAAGGCTTTTCAGACTCTTAAAACTACACGTTCTTGTGAAACTTTCCTTAAACTACACCCCTCTTCAAGCTTTCCGATTCTTCGATCACTTGTAAAGGAATTCTAATGGTTTCTTGTAGTCATTATTGAGCGTGTGATTTTTCTTGCACTTACAGAGCATCTTGGGAAATTCATTATTCCTCCTTCTTTTTAAATTGCCTTGGTACTGCATTCCACTACCTTACTAGTCTTGATGTCTCATCTGATGTCGTAGTGTACTGAGCTGCATTGGTCGCAAAATGATCTTTTCAATAATTGCATTGTTGTATAAAAATGCACTTGTTGATTAAGTTTTGCTAGTGTATGTATATTAGGAATGAAAGAATTTGTTAAATTATGCAAAGTGATTAATAGAAAATGTGCAATGTATGGCTCTTAAACAACGAGATTGCCTCTGCAACAGTAGAAGTATACATGTGCGTTCGCCAAACATCATCAGTTTACCGTGAAGCCTTCGAATGCAGTGCTCCTCGTTTCTGTAAACAAATAAGTATAGCCATTGTTTTCGTTTGCATTAGAGTAATTCTTTGTTTCGCCAAGAAAATGACAAGTTAACAGCATATTATTGTGAAATGTTACGTAAAACTTGGGAAAACGCTATTGCAACTTTAAATTTATTGAAAGAAGTGTATGGCAATGGATGTTTACTGTTTGTACATGTATTTGATTGGTTTAAACGTTTTCAAGTCGAGAAGACGTTGAAGATGATTTAAACCTGTGTCGCCCTTCCTCATTGAAAATGGATGAAAATTTCAAAAAAATCTGTAATCTGTTTCGATTGGTCCATCGGATAATTATTCGAACGATTGCTAAGACTGTAGGAATTGACAAAGAATCCCCACAGCAAATTTTTGCATCAAAATAATGCACCGGCTCATTTCACGTTATCTGTCAAAAGGTTTCTTGCCAAGTACAGCATCTCATTGGTAGACTATCAATCTTGTTCACCAGATCTTGTACTATGCGACTTCTACCTGTTTGCTAAGGGGAAATCTGCATTAAAAGAAAAAGATTTTTGTCCATTAAAGCTAGGAAGGAGAATTCAGCACGCTTCCTAAAGGTGTAGGCAGAAGAGGATTTCCATCACTATTTCGAACAATGGACGATTCGCATTGAGCATTGTAGTAATAGAGGAAGAGTGTATAATGAAGGTGATACAAAATAGATATGTATAAGATGAAAATAAATTTCCTAAAAAGTCAATCTCGTTATTTAATAACCACACTCGTATACTCATTGAAGTTTAATTATTCAAATACATGTTGTATATCTACTTCAATTTCACACACACACAGACCCACCAATATTTTTTTTTCCTAACAGATTTTGTACGTTCTCAAAATCATTATTTTCTTATTATTAATTATTAATCATTACACTTCATTATTTCGTTTTAGACATAGAAACTTTCTAAGACGAATTGTTTGTAATATACCTGTTTATTAATGTAGAATTAGTCTAGTTATTCGGAAATATCAAATAGCTCCTGAATATGAGGTTTCATTAAAATTTTAATTAACTATGCAGAAAGCGAAAAAAACTGAGAAGAAACTTGATTCAAAACATACTTGTGAGATTATTTCTCATAAAAATTTTACATTACTAAAAAAATAGAATTAAATGTATGATTTATGAAATGTTCATTTCTCATATAACATTTTATTCTACCCCTTCAGCACATTTTAATTAAATTCATAGTAGATTGGTTACCTCATTTGTATTTATTTTAAATGTATTAATAAAATGTAATTTTCTCTTCTTAAATAAACTTGAAAGTTAATTTAATAAACTTCTAAGAAAATTACTTTTCTATTTTCTTCTAATGTTTTATCTTTTGGTTAAGTCTTAGCATTTTAATTTTATAACATGATTAGGTCTATGTTTAATAATAAGGGGAAAGAAATAAGACATTTATAAATTCAATCTTCAGTTTTATAACTCCATGTATTCGCTCGTACTAAATTAGTTATTTTATTAATTTATAAAATTATTATTTACTGCTAACTCAGAACTATTAATGATATAATAAATTATCTTTGTTGCATCTTTGTTGCCGTAAAACTACAGTATTAATCGATTTCATTTGGCTAAATTTTAGTTTATATGGAATGAAATTAGGAAAAATTGTGGTTAATCGTTTATAACCGTTTAAAAAGATTTTAATAATATTATAAATCTTTGCCGTTTGAAAATAAAAATATTTCATCTAGCAAAAATATTTTAAGAAATACAAATATAATTAAAAAAAAAACACTAATATAAAACGGAACATATATTTTTTGTAAGCCTGATTTTTACATGTGGGAGAAATTTTAATATGCAAAAGAGTACTAGAAATAAAATATTTGTTTAAAAAATAAGAAAAAAAATATCATTAAAACAAAACTATTTTTTATTAATTAAATGAACCTTCATATCCCTTAATAACATTACTTTAGGCTAATAATACTCATTTATTTAAAAGACATGGGATATGGAACTCCGTCACTCTGAATTAATTATTTTTAAACAATGAATATAGAGATTATCTATTTGCGTTTAGTAATTAATAAGGCAAAAGGAATCGACTGGTTGGAGAGAGACTTTCGGATCGCAGATGAGAGAGAGAATTAAATTGAATTAATAATAAATTACTCAGAGTTAGAAGAGTATCATTTTGTGCGTTCAATGTATTTATAAAAAAGCTAGACCTTTAATAAAGTCAACGGTTACATAACAACTAAAGCTGAGATATATTAGCGGTACCTCCATAGGTATTGGTTTCAGTAGGTTATATAATGTGAGTGTTTGTAGTAGTTGTGAGTGTGTGGGTTAATATGTTTGTCACAGGTATGACGGACCTGTGTGGAATGTACAAATATTGTATGAGGTATGTGATAAATATTGTTAAATTTCTTATTTAAATACATCGTGAGAAGAATACGGGTGATATCATAAAAGGAATGTACCATTTTATACCGAAACCTCCGATAACATTCCAGAGCATAAAGTGTGCATTGACTTTGTACGGGTCTTTGAAATGTAAATTCAACTAAGAGACCATCGAAAATTAAAATAATCTATTCCATGATCATGGAGATCACATGTTACATACTTAGTTGATAATAAGAGAAATTTACTCAGATAATTTATTCCATTTTCCCAAATATTAGATCTATTTATTATTAACACTTACTCTCTTAACTGTTTTTCAATTATGATATATTTGAATGCAATAAACATAAGATGTACAAAAATAGACAAATTACGTTTTCTATAATGATACCAATTACATTTTAAACAAATGTAACTCGAAAATGAAGTATATTCTATAAGTATATAAAAGTAACCCACAAATTATAGTAATTTAATTTTTATTTACAGGTGTATGATTCCTATTAAAAGATCATCAAATTTTCCGCGAGGAATCTTATCACTAAATTTCGTAAGATATTATTTTTCTTAAAGTAAATAATTTATTGTAGGCAATGCGTATTGTACAAAGCTCTCTTTCATCAACAGGTTAAAAACGGATACTATAAAAGTGTGTTCCCGGATTTTTTTTTACAAAATTATTAAATTTGCATGTAGTTCAAATTTATTAGCACCAGTAATTTTAGATGTTAATTAACCATGTTAATTAAATTGTTTAATTAGCAATTAACGTCATTATCTAATTCCCTTTATTCCAATACTGTTAATACCGTTTTTGTCCAGCTGCAATGATGATTGCGGAATTTATTAAGGACGTCCCTTTTTTAACATGGCACATTAAATGATCAGTACTTAAGTAGTAAAAATTTATTAACACCAGAAATTGTAGATGTTAATTAACTATGTTACTTTTTTGATTAATTATTCTACAAATGTCATTACTTAGTTCCCATTGATCCATTCATGTTATTATCTGTACAGTCTAGCTGCAAAGTGAATTGCATAAGTGATTAATTTTTTTTAACATAGCATATTAAATAAGCTATTTGCAGTTAGTTCAAATTTATCAACAACAATTTAAGATATTAATTAACAATGTAATTACACTAATTATTTTATGTTATTATTCAGTAATCAATTAACGTTAATTTGAATTTTTTTTCCTACTACAATGTGACTTGCGGAAATTATCTTAAAGTTGTCCGTTTCTAAAACACTAAAAATTAAATACGCTGAACAATGTATTCAAACAACTATAACAATGGTTGATTGGATCTACTTTTTTATGACCTTTATATATACTCAATAAAAATGAAAAATAGTAAATATAATTAGCAATTTATTATCGTAGATATTAGAGCAAATTCAGTTTTTCGCCTATTTATTTTTCGAGAATTGTAAGAATGACTTGAAATATATACATTAAAATGCACGTAAAAAGTTAGTTCACATTAAAGCATATTATAATTTAGCTTACTTTGAATAAAATTAGCATTAAAATTGTACAACTTTATGACAATATTTTTTTCGGCTTTGATTTTCTGTAACTTTGATAGAATTCGTGTTCTGAATAAAAAATTAATGACATTATTTTCTGTCCGTGTTCAATTTCGAAAACAAATTTTGACTTATAAAATACAATAACACTTTTTGAAAAATCTTTTTGTACACGCATTACTTATCATCATATGTATTGTAATCGGAAATCTAGCGCATTTGCAATTTGTTTTAATTCTTAAGGAATTGTAATATTTTTTTATCTAGCAGCATTAAGTAGCTATTATTCTTTTCATAAAATGTTGGAATTTATTTCATTGTAAGTCTTGAAAGTATTCTGTATATATCATTATTCTTTTATTATTATCATAATTTAGATTTACCATAATGATGTAGAAACATTTTTACATTATAAAAGAAAATCAGAATGAGATTTTATCCAGTCTCATTCTTTTCAAACATATAACTTTCCACTTCAGGAAACCAATAACAAAATAAGATTTAAATGTCTAGGACGCATTAAAATTTCTCCATTTTAATTTATAATTTGGAATTTAAGTGAAACGAGAGTATATTTGTTTTAAACTTCGCAATTAATTTTCACAATAAAAAGGTTTTTGAAAATGTATTATATGCTGAAGAGAATTCAAAGTGGTAATAATTTGTAAGATAATAAAATTTATGAATTGATTCTAGAATTACAGTTAAATAACATTTTGAACTTTATATAAAATAATCGGAATGGAACTAGGAAAACATTTTCGGTTAGAAAAGTGCATTAGTTTTCTTACAATTTCATGAATTAGTAACAAATCCACTTACGATAATGGGTCAAAATTTAGAAATATTCAATGTATGATCAATGTCTGCTTGAATATGTAAAGAGAAATGTTTATTTAGCATTACAGCGTTTTATATATAAATTTGTCTGTCTGTTTATTCATTTGCCCATTACACAGATCCACAGTACTTATCTAATCCCTCCAAATAATTCAGGATGCTGGTATGAGGTATGATATGAGGCTAAAGCATATTCCCTTTAAAAAATTCAAATCAGTTTTTGTTGATATTTTTCGAATTTCTTCGCTCCATTACATCATAATTATTCTGTGTTCTTCAGCAGATGCAGAGAAAAGAAATCATCTTGACATGAGCTAATATTTTTTTCGATTAAGCTGACGAAAAAAAAAAAAAAAGAATTATCCAGAATAAATATTAAATAGTAAAGAGTAAAAGTACTTACGATATAATTGTATGTAATTGTATAAAAAATTGTTATCGCTCATAAAAAACTTTAATGCTTACAGAAATTAAATAAGAAATAAAGCAATAAGTTGAAACATGTATAAAAATTGCAATTGACTTTGTTAGTTTCCTTTTGATATGTATTACTGTTTTATTTTTTCCTCTGTTAAGTTCTCAAAAAAATAGAGTTATTAAAAATGTATATGAATTACCATACCGAAAGCGTACTTAGAGCCCATGTCTCTATAGAGGTAATTAATATCAAGAAAAACAAATATCTTTGTTCAAATGTTTTATGCATTTTTATTTCTACAAACAAAACCTTCTAAAATACAAAAACGTGTTCGATATTAACAACAAAAAGAACAATATCAGTCTTTTGAACCCTAATCCTACAACATGTATCTTGAATTTATGAACCTCCCTTTTTTTTGAAGACAACATTTTCTCCATAAAAAAAACATGTCAGTCCAAAATGAAATATTTCACTTATTCTGTTCAAAAGAGGTACATTTTATAGAATTATTTTAGCATAATTTGAAGATTGATTGGTTTTATTTAATTCGCAATAGAAGCAACACGAGAGCGATTGGCGACAAACCTCCTAATTTTGAAATTCGGTAAAGTGACGGTGACGACATCTGAGCCGGCACTGCCTTCTTTTAACTTCCATTCCATGTCATTGGGAAGACAGCATAATTTGACATCATAAAAGAATTTTGACTTAAAATAATGGAAACATATTTCATTTTGTTTCAGATCAAATATATATTAATGAAAGGAAGAGGTTGTGTGAGTGAATAGGATTAAATAAAATGTTAATATGGCCCAGTAGCACAAACTTTCATATGATTGGTCATGATGCTGCGCATTTCATAGCTATATGTACGAAATTTACTTTTAGAATTTTTAAAATTAAATGCTGAAGTGACCTATAACAAGATTTTGTCTGCATCACACATAATTCTAGTGCATATTTCCTCACATGCAAACATAATTTAACTTTGGCTGCACTACCAACATCTCTGACTCATATTATGCCACATAACATCATGGTCTATATAGCATCTTACTATTTATACTTATCTATCTTTATATTTTACTCTTTATACTGCAATCTCGTTAAAAAGTGCTGTATTATCCAATATTCGCTCTTTGTACAACTATTAAGTTTTTTTTTTTTTTTGAATAAATATTCCTTAAAAAAGTATTTTTTTAAAAAGAAAATTTTAGACTTGGTAACTTAGCTTATGTGCTATATTTACCTTCTATCAAATGCTGTATTTACTCAACCTGAAACGAGAGATGATTAACTTGTTGTAAGAAGAAACAGGCGGGATCATATGAAAAGGAATAATAATGCCGATAAAGACATCTTACAAGTTCTGTTGATATTCTGAAGCGTTGAGAAATTATACAAATTTTCTCTGAATAGAAATATTTAACATTGTTTATGTAGAAGCTACTCAGATTCCTTATAAATATTTCTTTGTAGTTCAATGTTATCATTATTACTTTATTACACAAAACTAAACTACATTTAATTTGTGTATTTTTTGTATGGTTTAGATAAAATACTCGTATTAGGATGTTTTACTGCACGTGCATGGTTTTGCTTAAAATATATCTCGGTAATTGTCGAAATAAAACCATATATTTTATTAATTTCTAGATAAGTTATCTTGCTCTATATCAAATGTGAACATTCATCAAAATATGTTATGCTTGTTAGCTGTATTGCTTAGAGTTTTTGAATTCAAACTAACAAAGTACAGGTAATTTAACTTGTAAAGTATTAAATATGAACCACATTTTCACTAAGAAAAAAATATATTCAGATAGAAATATAGAGTGAAATGAAATTAATAATAAATAAAGGTTTAGACAAATTATTATCAACACGAAACACGCACACACATCTATATACACACACACACACACACATATATATATATATATTCATATATATATTTATTTATATATATATATATATATATATATATATATATATATTTGTGTGTGAGAGAGAGTGAGTTTTCAAGACTCCACCATTCTCAAGCATCATTAATTTTACATTATATTTTAAACATTAGAGGTTAAATAAACATTTTATATATATATATATAGCTTCTAATGTATTCTATAGTTTTTATCTTAAGTATATAAGGTATAAATAAACTATTTATTTATATTAATAATAAAGATAAGTGTATGTGAAAAGATTTCTGGCTAACACTCGTACCAATTATCTATGTGTTTTCTTTTGTATTTTGCTCCCTTCTAAGACCCTTTCAGAATAAGGAAGAGCTAATCTCATAAGAAGAGTCTTCCAACTCTTTCTTTCAGATGTCAAGAGCTTATGTTTTTCACTTTTTAACTTTCTTTTATAAAAACACGTCGGCATAGGGAAAAAGACGGTATGTGTAATATTTTAAGAACTTCATCATTTTACATTTACATTTAGAAATGTTCTTTCTGTGATTATTTAGATTTAGCTACTGAGTTATTTATTAACTTACGATTGGTTAAATTAATTTGATTGCTTTATTAATGTCACACTGAGAAAAAATACGCTAGTTAACGGTGCCAGTACGCTTAAATTTGAGCGTCGGTTAAGTAACGAGAACGACGGATGATCTGGAATCTCCATCAAACTTCCACAATTCTCTAATGGGGGGGACTTTGGGATAAATGGGACTTTGACTAGATTTAACTCGCATCAGAGAGCCCGAACCCTTTGCTTGGCGAAAACAACGCTAACCGCGACTCCATAATCGTCACCACTAGGCTACTGCAGATATTACGATTGGTCAAATACGCTTTAATAACGGACCTGAAATGACCCAATTCAATTTCATTTTTTGCCCCATTTTTTTAAAAATACAAAAAGGAAAATATTTTTTTTATGCGGCTGAATGACTTAATGCTTAATATAAAAAGAACTTGATAGCATAATTAAATTAATCTGTCACTTATACGATGGATACTTAAAAAAAGAAACCTAAATTTTATCCAGTGTAGGGGCAACGTCTAAGTCAGTTCTCCATTTTTGTGTATCTGTATCATATTAAATAAGGAATTTTTTCTAGCATTTAATTTAACGTGTACTATATTTTTTGATATAATAAAGAATTTAGCTTGCTTCATCGGCTATAAATCTCATTTTATATTATTTAGAATAATCTAGCTCACAAGTAAGAACAATTAAATTTTAAAGGACCCCTTCTTCTCTATAGAGACACAAGATATAAAATACTACTTCATTTTTATAACAATTTTTTTCAGAGTTTTTTTAAAAAAAAATTATATTTATGAAATTCTTAGCAATTTTTTGAAGAAAACGAAAATAAATTAATGTAAATTAAAATGATAAACCAAAAATTTGGATAAAATAACTTATGATACTTAAGCTTAAGCAGATAATTTTACGTAAATCTCCGTTTTTTTAAATTTTGAGTTGCATCAATAATTTAAGAGAAAGCAACTGAACTTTTTTCTAGTGAATATTTATGTAAAATCACCCCAAACTGTGTTTGAGGGGTAAAAGTGTTTAAAAAATTTAAATAATCACAATATCTTGTTAATATTTTTACATTATACAAAAAGCTTTCAAATTGTTATAGAAAATACAATATGTAAACTAACGATATATAGCAAAAATATATGCAATGTGATAATAATAAGTTTATTTTATCCCATGTATCGTCCTAGCAATCAAGTATCTTACCTCTGATAAAACTACATCAATGCAAACTATTTAAATTTAAACAATTCTAATACATGTTGCATCATTCATGAATTATTTCTAGAGATTTATATGATCATGCTCAAAATTTAAGTACATGCATTTCTTTTTAATTTATTGGATAGAGTGTTTCGTAGAAATTTCCAAATACATAACTCGCTAGATTTTCAAATTTCTTTTAATATCAGTTTAAATTTAATTCATTTTAATTTTAAAAAGTTCGTAAGATATTTTCCTTCATAGCATTTTGTGAAATTAATAATAACACATACTGTTAATCCCAGAGATCATTGTGGCAAAGTAAACAGTTCTTTTTTAAACGTAATCTACTTAAAACATAATCATTTTTCTAAGTTATTGAAACAAATATTATCGGAGTATTTTGCAGATTTTCAGTGGGATTTTCAGAATATCATTAAAAATAAAATGTTTTGTAAATACATAGTGGAGTGTAGGGAGAATAAAAGTTTCACAAATAAGCAACATGCAACAGCTGCATGAACTGTATAAAAACTATTTATTTTTTATTTCAAAAGTAAAGGTGAATAACTGTAAATATCATACATATCAATTACTTTCAAACGTTCAAAATTCAAAATTCGAATGTATAAATATGCTGAGGGTGTTCATACGGAATTTTTATTTTTAACAGTAATTGTCAGCTGAACGATAACTGCACTATTAATTTGTGACTTTGGGCTATTTGCTGTTGTCTCATCACTAACGTTGCGGACTTTTTGTAATTTAAAATGCATAAAATTCCAACTTCTCTCCATCCAAATGAAGCGTGATAAGGCAGATTACATGAAAATAAGAAGTGAAAAGAAATAAATAAGTTATAGTGATTTATAAGCTGAATAGATTGGAACGAAAAAGATGAAAGATAGATAATAATGATAAATGATAGATGCTTGTAACTTAATTGGAGTGAATTGTAGCATCTGATCGTTTGTAGTAAAACTGGTTAAAAGTGACTTCTGGTTATTGAGTAAACGCAGCCAAATCTGATGAATTTAAAAAGTGTCTCACTCGGTGTGACTGAATTGGTAAGCACAGTTTTTATTGTTTAATTCTATGCAAGTATTCAGGTTAATTAAGAGACATTTGAGAGAGATCAACCTTGAATATTCTGTGAAAATACTTAATAAACTACGCTGTACTTTTTCTGACATCACTTGAATTGGATTTGTGATTTTATTGACTATTCAATCAAACTTTATACTATATGTAGTGCTAAATAATGGAAGTCAATACAATTTTTCGTATGAAGAAAGAGAATTATTCACTATATTTTGAATACCAAAATTGAGATATCACAACTGTTTTCTCTCATTAAAAGAAATGTCAATGAAAATGTTTAACAATTTTGAATTTCAGTAAGAAATATTTGCTTAAAAAAACATTTTTTGAAATACTTGCAAATTTTGAAATGGCCGAATAGAGAAAAAGAATTTTAATAATTAATTTATTATTTATTACTCGGAATCGTTTCACCCTTAACCTCCTCAGTCCCAGCGTCGTCTGTAGGAGACACTAAAAGACACTTTCAAAAAATACCGCCAAGTTAAATAAAGGGTGCCATTGGTACCCAGAATTAATTAATTTTCTTGTTAATTGATGGTAGTTCTGAAAAAAAAAAATGATTTTTAGTGAACATTTTGCATTCGATGCTTATTTATGATAAAATGAAAATGGTGTTTTCTGAGAGAAGGAAAATTATACGCTTGAGTATCTCTAACTGTTTATATTTTTTTTTATTCGTGTAAATAATTAACTCTGTTGAATTCCTTATACTTGCTGTTTTATATAGATAACATTATTAATTTCTTACTCAAATCCTTCCACTTCTGATTTAGAACGCTGTTATTTCAGTGTCGCCTGTTGGAGACATTGGGTCAATGGCTATCAAAATCATTCGATTTGGAACTATAAATGTGGCATATATTTCACCTTGGAATGATGTTCTTTAATTGCTAACTAAATTCACCAAAAGTAGATATTTAAGGGATACAAGAAATAATCTGTGTCTATGAGAAAATGAAATCAAACATAATTAGTGATCATGGTAATTATGTCTTATTTAAAATTTCCAAGAATTCGAATGTATAGGGTAGAAGAAACTATAACTCCCGTACTCGCATACAACATTGTTTGGAAATCATAACTTTTCAATAAGAAACAACTTAAAATTTAGAGATTATTTAATAGCACAAGATAAGAGAGAGAGAAAAAAAAACAAATGATAAATTTTGGAAATTAGGACTCTTCTGCAAACAGTTCGGACAGGAATATTTTGTGATTCATATTTTAAATTATGCTCATTATGCTAATTATTATGATTTACTCATTAAATTATGGTTAAAGAAATATTTTAAATTAATATAATGTTGTCGCTTTTTCCCAATGTATCTTCCAGGAGACACTTGAATTCTCAAAAATAAAATTTAAAATCAGTTTTTTAACTTTTTTCCAGCACTTTTTCATGTATTTAGAACCGATTGATACATGTATTTAGAACCGATTATAACTATTATGCTTCAAAGTTGAACTTGGGTCTGAGAAGGATAAGGAAACCTGTATATTCTTGAAAATTCCTTTCTGAAAATCTTGCTAAAATAGTTAATTAATATTGCATGATGCTAACATAATAGCAACTTGATTCTTACAACTAAAATTTAAATTTCTAAATTTTATACACATTCAATGAAAATATAGTGGAAAAAGTAATTATACATTGAAATTCACATGCTTTTGAAGGTAATTTTGTTTTCATCATTAGACCCATTTTATTAAGACTTTGATTAAAGAAGAACAACTCCTATACATTGGAATACATGCCTTGATACTTTGGTGCAAATTTCAAATTAACCACGTGAAATAAGAAACAAGGAGAGTTAACTAAAAATATTTTTAAAGTAATGATTCTCAGCAATATCAAGAATAATCATAACAATATATTTTAAATTAAATCGCAATACTCTGAGTCAACATATATTTAAATAAAACAAATAAATGCATATACAAGTATTGAGTACTAATTTATTTTGACTACAATATTGTCAAACACTTCTGAAGTAAGATATGTCAAAGATGTAATATAGACATCTAACTCGACTTCAAATTTCCTTCCGAAATTACTTAAGATTCCCCCAGTGATTACTTCATTCCTTTGCATTCTTCGAATCATTATTTAAAAATAAAAATAATGCTCCAGATAACAAGATGGAAGATCATTAATGCATTGCCATCTTCTCCTGCAAAACTCTTCTTCGTAATCAGCGACTCTTAAGAGCATACGACTTATTAATCCGAGCAATTATTTCAAAACTGTCGAATGGCAACACTTTGCAAGTGATTGCCTTTTGGATTTCCAAGCATTTAGAATTCGAATTCTTAATTAAAACACGAAGAGTCTCAACTTGTTTAGTGTCAAAAGATTCCTTTTCAGTCTGATTACAAGAAGGAATTTGCTTCCGACTGATTATCGAAAGGAAAACATCTTGCTCGTGAAGGAAATAATCAATTTTCTTAATGATCCTTCTGATGAAAGAAAAATATTTGCTTCCAAGAAAGGATGAAAAACTATCTTGGAGTAACATATTGAATTACTTAGAAGCATAAAAGAATGTTACGTTATTTTAATTTCATCAAGTAAACTGTACGGAATGAAAAAAAAGGAATTTCTTTACTCAAAAGAAAGAAAAATCAATTTTCTTAATGATGCTTTTTGATAGAAGAAGAATAATCATATTCTTAAGACTAATGCAAATATACTCGCAAGAATTATGTGGATTATTGTATTGAATCATTTATAAGAAAAGAAGGAACAATAGAATCCTACTTTATTTTAATTTCTTACGTTGCATAGAGAATAATAAAAAGAAAACTTAAATAAAAATCCCAAGAAAATAAACCTTTTTCAGTTGTTTTTCACCTAAGAAATTGCTACTGCTTATTTTTGAATAAAGAATTGAAATTTTTTATAATCTTTATCAAATTCAAGAAAAACAAATAACAATAAAAATAAAACTTACTGATTGAAGAGTATGCAATTATATATTTTAAAATGATCAGATTTTAAACAAATAGAATTCTATAGAACAATCACTTACTGATTCTTAAATACATTTGTACTTTTATTTTTTTTATAAATATATATATATATATATAGTTTAGTTATAGCTTTATATCTATAAAAACATGAAAAAAAATTTTAGCATGGAATTTAGAAAAAAAATAACATAATTCTTCCTAAGTGTTCATATTTCTTCTAAAATGTATAAATACAAGCGTTAGATATAACAAGAAGTTTCATGTAAAAGGTGCAAGAAATATCCCTGCTTAAATGCGAATTTTGAAAACTATAGAATTATATAATTCACTACATTATAAATGCCAATTAATAGTATAATCATTTCAAATTTTATTTTCTACTAAATAAATAATTTAAATTTCCCATCCAAGGAATTAAATTTGTTTTTAATTTATTGAAAGTGTTCTCAGAATTCTTTTTAGTAAGATATAACATTATTCAAGAATGAAAATGGATATGAATTAAACATTTGGAAGCTTCAAATTTTTCAATAAGAATAATATTTAAAGAACAAAACAAAACGAGAACATAAATTCTTAGATTAAATTTAAATTGCTTTCACAAAATGGATCACAAATGTAATTTGGCATTTAAGTTTATTTCTTATTATAAAATATATTAAAAATTTTGTCCCTTAATTCCTTACTTATAAAACAATTCGCTTAAAGTTATCTTACCTCACAATGCTTTGAATTTTATTATTTACGAATATTGAACTTCATATAGGCAATAAACAATAATAAATAAATTTCATTTAAACTTTTAATAAAACATAAAAATGTTTGAATCCAATATTTTTTTATTGTTATTTATAGATATTAATAGTTCTTGACTTTTTAATTTATTGGAAAATATTTAACTAAATTAGTTGCAAAAAATGACTACAACTACGTGAGGGCATAAACATTTTAAAGCATAATTATCTTCCACTTCATAAAATCAGTCAAAATATTCTAAATGGGTCTTATAAATCTTACGATGTTGTATTCCATATTTTTACAGAACACTAGATAGTAAATTATTTAATTTGTATGTGGGTAATGGATGGGAAAAAAGCAGTTAAGGTACTGCATCATCTTTACAAGATTCTACCACAAAAATAAATGAGGTGGAATTTATTAAATCCTCGTTGAAAGGTGTTTATTTTAATTTGTTTTTATTGATCTCTTTTTAGTGGCCCTGTTTATCTCTTCTCGGAGAAACATTTTCTTTTTTATTTAAAATCAACAAAGAGTAAATAGCTTATAGGTTTTAGAAGTGCTGATGTTATTTTTAAGTTTGCATTGTTCTACAGGATTTAACAATGAGCGGTTTAGTGTCTCTAGCTTATACATTTTACGCTAAGTAATTTTAGTAAATATTATTTTTATTTTGAAACGTTTAAGAACTGAATTTATATGATTCGTAAATAAACTAATGTCTGGTTTTGTTTTAAAAGATAAATCCTCAACATATTTCAAACTTTCATGATAATATTAGTGTTTCAAATAAAAAAGAGAAGTGAAAAAATAATATGACATTATTCAAGCATTAATGAAAATATGAAAAAAATTATTGATATTTTTTAACGGGCACGTTCTTCCTTTTTTTCTCTCACTGAAATGACATCAACTAATAATCTTAATAACCGACTTGGTATCAAAATATGAACTTTATTGCGGTAAAATAATATTATTGGATTGTGTTCAAATAAAGGCAAGTTCCTTTTAAATACTTATATTTATCAAGTAGAATTCTGAAATATATTTGTTTTTATAAATTAAAAATTTCAATATATAATATGTACTAAATACATGTTGAAAATCCAAGCTAATTTTACTATTCACAAAAAACAAGTATGACATTGAAGTAGTATTCTTGTTGATCTATCATCAAATCGAAGGAAACTTTCCAAGAATAAAATCCAAGAATCTTGTAGCCGATAAATGCTCTTGCAATTTTTCATCCTAGTACCTTAAGTTCAAAAGAATTATTTCTATTGATATAATGTTCTTTTCTTATTTCTTTCATGTGAGATAATCCGAAATATGTCATAATTTTTCTTCTTGAGGTAACTGTACAATCTCTGTTACTTATAAGTACGTGCCTTTTAGCGAACTTATATATTGTTTCATTTTTTCCGAAATTTCATCATGTATATTTAGAACAATTATTTTTTTAAAAAGAAATGATATTCCATTCTCTGTCTCCACGTGTAAACTGAAATGTTGCCTTTGAATGCCGGCTTGTCCATTCTATTATGCTGGGGAGGGTGCAAACTGGATTAAAAATGACCTTTATATGTCCTAATTGCATCGGGCTGAAAGAAAGTTTTGAAAACTGAATTTGTCTTCAATTTTGCGCAGAATGGTGGTAGTAGGTTTCATATGAAATTGTACAAATAATTTTAAAAGACCGAGTTGGCAATTTTTTTCTCGCATAATTGAATGCTGCAATTGACATACTTTTCAAATAATAAATATTATCTTTATTGATTGAATGAAGAAAAAATCCGGAAATTGAGTTAATTCTTAATCTGAACCAGCAACTTCCATCTTTCATAATTCAACTGTTTTTTTAATTCTAATAAATACTTTAAATAACTTTTAATATTTCGCTTTACTTTAAATAATTTATTTTTATATTTCCTTTAATATTTTAAATAACTTTAATAAATATTATAAAATAATCTTAAACTTTAATACTGCGATATATATGAATAGGCCTTTCTTACAAAATTATGATCCACTATGAGGTTATTTTCATATATAAGTGAGAATAATTATATACAAATTTTTATTTTAATGAAAGAGAATTTTTGAAAACAAAATTTTCTTTTTAATTATTCAGAAAAGCAAAATTTTAAATTTATAATACTTTGAAAGATATAGAAAAATAAAGAATTATTTATCCTTATTATGTACCTGAAGTGCTCGTTGAAAAAGAAAAGAAAAATATCTCTGTTCTTTATAACAAAAGTGTATGTTTTTATTTATTTTCTTAAGTTACCTTTTCATTATAAATGCATTAAAAATCTCAAATGCTTCTTATAGTACTTTCCATTTATCATCAGTTTATTTATGCTAACAGATGTTTAACGGTTAAGGTGTTTCTTTCCACAAAATGCGAAGTCCATTTATATTATAAGTCTCGTGGCTTACGATGCCGTAGTGGATTATATAATTTTCAATGGATTTCACACTATGGAGCAATGAAGGGGATTACAAGATTTATGTTAGGTCTCAAAAACTGCACGTGTAGTGGTTTCGAAGTTTGGCCAACTGGGCTCTAGTCGACTTATCATCGTCCACTATTGTTTTGACCTGAGTGATGCCGAAATATAAGCAATTAATCACCATACAAAAAAAATCATCAGTTAAATTTAAAATGTAAACTGATCTATAAATATATCCAAAACCCATTTATTTTCATGTTTATTTTACTAAATCTTATTTACCAATAATTTGTTTAAGTTAACAGATGTGTTACCATGCTTCATTCCTCATACTCTGAATACAAATTAATTTATAAGCCTCATGGATTATGATGTTCGAGAAAATTTTGTTTTCGAGTTCCCATTTCCGTTGCATGTCACTTTGTAATATGATAAAGCGTATTGCTAGTCTCTTATTACTTGAAAGAATCTGGTTTCGTTGAAGTTATATCAGCTAAGATTTATTTGACCCTATTGTCATCCAAAGCTTAATGTTAATAAACATTTTATAAATAATTATAATATAAAAAACAATAAATAAAATCTAAAACGCAATTTTTAGCCCTATTTACGTTATGAATATACACAACAGCCATTGCATTTTGAAAATATATTTTCTACGAAATTAAATTTATAACCAACCATTAAATTTAATTCTATTGAAACATGTTAAACCATTCAAAACCCTACCAAAAACATAAATTATTAAAAAAAATTGAGTACAATCTTGCATCAACTGATTCTATCAAGTCACTCCAAGGAACTTTATCTAACCTGACCTATTTTATATTCACCGTCATATCTCCAACAAACGATACAAGAAACAGGAAATATTTTATGTGAGAGTCATAAAAGAGCCTTCCGCGCACGAGAAAACCAAAATAATGCTGCAAGAATCGATACTACCACAGAAGCAATTTATCCTGGCAAGTATTTATTGCGATCAAGTAAATTATTAGTATGGGAGCCAATCAGGCGAAGTAAACACCAGGGTGGGGATAATTCTCAGGTTCTCCAATACGTTCTCTGTGTGGTCGTGCTTGGTTCCAAGTGCAATGGCGTGAAGGTGAAATTGATACGGTTACGTGTGTACCAAATATGAATCATAATTAAAGGTTTTGGACCGTGGAAAAAAGTTTTTACGTCTGTCGAAAGGTAGTTTGAAGTATTACCTTAGAAAAATGTATTTATAATCTGTCAGAAGTAGGTGTCAAAAGACTGATGCTTTTGATTTTGTGACAAATTTATTTAGTGCATATTGTATTAAAAAAAACAAAATCATTTATTTAGGTGATTGATAGCCACGAATGAAACACAAAATCGGAAATTTAATAGGTTCTTACAAATTCTCTGGGAAAATTGGTAGTAAAAATTCACTGTTCTTTTAGTTTTAGAACAATCCATTTTGTATTTTGGACTGTTCATATGGTGTTTTGCATACTGCATATTGTAATTGTATACTGTATACAGTTCATATTATATTTTGTACACTTTATAATAATTATATTGTGTTTTGTACACTTCGTACCGAATTATATGCAGTGCATATTGGGTTTTTTATACTTCGAAACGAATTCAATAAAGTGTATTTTGGGTTTCTGATACTTCATTCTGCATTTTGTTTACTTGATATTGTATTTTGTACAGCTCATTTATTCGTTGTATTTTGCATAGTTAATATTACATTTAGTAAAATTTAGTTATATTTTATTCAGATATATTGTACTATGTGCATTAAATTAAAAACAAAATCACACACACATTTGACTCATTTTTTGTTTTCTTAAAAATCCAAAGTACCTCATGAATTCCATTGGAAAATTGAATATAAAATTAGATGTATTTTAATAATTTTGAACAGATTGATTCTATATGAATAATGAAATTTTTTTTCAGATATCCCTGTGTAAAATTATGCATAGTAGAATTTATTATTCACGTATTTCTGCATCCAGTATAGTTTAGTCAAATGTGTATTTAATATTATTCTGTTATTTTTACAAGAGTAACACATTTTTAAATATACAAATACGTATTATATTAAGCATGATTAATGTTTAACCACGTCTATTTAATAGGGATGATATTTCCTTCCTATTCCTTATTTATTCTAAAATTTCAATACAGAATGAGAAATCTTATTATTTATCAAATTTTTATATTTGAAACGGAAATGAGGTAAAATTTCTTTTTCAAGAGAACGTCTGTGAATAATTAATGTATAAGGGTCTGCATAAACAATTTCTGAAACAAAAATTAATGTTACATATAAGTAAAATGTAATGTAAAAAAAAATGCTCAAAGAATGTCAATACATCAGGATCTGTATAAATACTCTAATTAAATTTATTTTTACTCTGTATTTTAAGAATTTAGTGATTGAGTATTCATTTCCATATGAAATACATATTTTATTTCCATATAAGAATTTTAATTTAAATTAAAACACTTAATTTTATGATGAAGGACAATATGCATTCCATTTTATAAGAAAGGAATATTTGCTTCCGTATTTATGTAAGGAAACTAACAAAAAATAAAAAAAAAATATTTTTCGGAGTGTGTCGTTTGAATGATTTGTTTATCTTATTTAAAACTTTCACTAAACAATGAATTTATTTAACATATTTACAAGTATCGCTTATCATATACATTACTTATATAAATATCAACTAATACAAGTTTGAATTCGTAAATTTTATTGTATAATTATTGGTTACAAAAAATCTAGTATTTCATGAAAATATTACAAATCTATTTAATTTAGTTTACATAAAATATTTTTTTTTTTTAATTTTGAAAACTTTTGCTATTGAACAGGATATAAATACATGTTTAAAAATTGTGTCCTGTGTTATCTTATTTATATGATACCTACCTCATAAGTTTTAAACAAATACATTTACTTATTACTCTTCAATAAATAAATGAACAAATTAAAAATATAAATGCTTTAATTAACATACGTTTTTCATATAATTAAAATATTCAAATAATCTTGACATCAAAAAAATGTGTTCAGTAAATAATATGTTTCATCCGTACTATTGAGAAATCTTAACATGTAACATGTTTAATTCTTTTGCGGATTTAATGTTATTCAATGATTTTCTGTATTATCGAAATGAATATTACGAAAATGATAGGAGTACGAAATAAGTACAATTCCTTCATTATCAACATTATTTGGACCAAACACATACCGAGAATAAAGCCAAAGTAAGCAGAAATTGTTTCAATGTCTCCAAACCAAAACGGTTTCATGAAGATTGTCTTAAACTCTTAATAGTTTGACTTTATTTTAATTTTTTTAGTTTGTTCTTACTACACATACATTAAGGCTCTCGCCTACCGGTGACTACGATTTCGTGGACATAATGTTAACCCTATAAACTTTCTACTACCGTTCTTAAATCTTTACTATTTTATCTATTTGATGGCAAAAAGAGCAATAAAAGTACGAAAAAGAATAAAGATTTCTTCTGAGTTACAATTCCCATTTGATTTCTAAAATTATTTTTAACTTTAATTCAAAGATTCGTTTGTAGGGTTTCCGGTCTCTAAAAATATCTAAAAAATATTCAGAAATTGAAGAAAAAATATAATTTTGCAGAAGCCTTCATTATTTTTTGTTATTTCAGATATACTTTTTTATATTCAAATAGATTAATTAGTAAATGACAATAGAATGAGAATAGATTAATTAGTAATTAGAAATTAGAGAATGGGGTATTAGAAATTCCATACGATTAACATTACGTTCTCAAAATCAAAATGAACGGTAGACGGGAGCTTTAAGAAGTTTAATCACTTAACACTTCAGAAATGTTTAATTTTTTTTTATTAGTTTTACTTAAATCCAATAGAAATTTAAAGAGAAATATTGTGACTGAAAATGAAGCTCATTACTGTTGAAAGCTGGCTGTAATTATGATAAATACAAACACAGAAATAATCTTATTTAAATTCCTACTATTAGCTCACACTCTCCCTATATATATCTTGTTCAAATTTTCAATCGTTAATAAAATGCTTTTTATTCATCCACTCAAATTCAAATACATTTTTTTCAACTTGTACTATTTGGCACTTGATGTTAATACAGTTTTTTTTAAATATTAGTTAAATTTAATTGGTTGAAATGCAGTTTAGCCCAATTACTCGGCGTGATTTTAAGAATTACTAAGCTTTACGATTATTTTTGAATGAACGTTAAGTCTATTAAGCGAACCAGGGTAACCACATTTGGCAAAATACCGCCAAATAATTCCTGTCGCCAAGGGTGGTTGGGCTAAACTGCAATTCAACCATTTAATTTACCGGATTAATTTCTTTTAACACTTAATATGTTAACTCTGTCAAATGTATATACATATTTATATTAATTGTAAATATTTAATAAAAAGTAACTAAAATAAAAATTTTCTTTATTGACCTAAGTAGGAATTGATTTAATTTTTTTTATTTTATTTGTTATGTATTAAATAATTCGTGAGATATAAATTAGAATAAACTGAAAAAATTCAATTGCTATTAATTCTAGCTTCACTTTTAATTGCGTAAACTATCTATGATCAACAGATTTATTCAGTATAATAACATATAAATTCAACCTCAAATTAGAAAAAATGATTAACATATTAATGGAAATAATAATATTTGAATATTTTTAAATATGAAAAATCATGTAAATATCAATGTTACGTTTGATATCTTTTATTTTATTTACACACGAATCAAACAATGGTATTATAAAACTTGAAAATAGATATTTTAAAAAATCATTCGTCCTATTTTAAGAAGTCATGAGCAAAGTATGCAAAAGCCACAGGGATCGAATAAATTTATTTAGATTCCCATTCCGAGCTATATCCTTTTAATTCTCTTTAATTGATTTTCTATTCTATTATTTAATTATTTTCCATCATTTTTTTTTTAAATTTCTTGTTTCTTTAGATAAAATGCACGGGTGAATAGAAGTAACGTGAAAAGACTGTGTGCAGAAAGTTAATTCAATTGATCTTTAAGGAAAATTAATTTGGCTTCTTTAATTTCCTTCTTCATCTTTTGAGAATACCTCTCTGCTGGAAGTTCGATCTTGAAGTCATAAAATTGATTAGTTTTGTGATAAAGGTAGAAAGAGAAAGGGAATTTAATAAACAAATAATTAAATTTAAACTTTATCCACGAAGCCTGACTTCTTAATTTTTTAATTAAATGAATGAATTTGTTTTTATAATTTGGCTAAATTCATTATTTTATGAAATTAGTATTCAAAAGGGAAAGTTCTTATAACTGAAAAAAAGCATTTTTTAACAAAATTCAATAATAGATGTTCTTTTCTTATACATCTATCATATCTTATATTAGCATACAATTATGATTTAAGCAATTTATGTGTAACACATTGTGTACTAATTTAAATATGAAAAGTAACAAAAAGAATATATACTCTACAAAGAAAATTATTTCACCGAATAATTAAATGTTATTCAGCAATATACTCTCTGATATTAATGAAGTTATCAATACTAGTTATTAGCTACCATTTGAATTATTAAGTCACGAAAATATCCTTCATAACACGGAATAGAAATGGACACACAATGAAATGATGTTCAACAGAAGTTTTCAATTGGAATAAATTTCGGGTTATAGGACATTTTGAATGATCCTTCCTTATACTGTAGTATTTGATTTTCAGAGTCTTTAAATCAGTTAATGAAAAAAAAAACATCAAGATTGGAAATTATGTTTTTATCCAGTACAGTAATCTTGTGACGTCGGGCTATTCGCGATTTTTTCTTCACTAACCGTAAGGACTTTAATTGAGATTGATTACATGAAAATACATTTTCATGCAATCAATTTTCCAACCAAAATAAAACGTGATTATGTTAATTAGAGGAAGGTGGAAATAAAGTGAAGTGAGTTAGATATGACTGTATACAAGCAAAGGGAAATTTAGAGGATAAAGGACGAGTGGGATTAGTCCTGAGTGTATTGCTCGCTAGAGATAGATGATATCAAGAGTTGGTGACGGTGGTAATTGTCGCTGAGGATTTAATAAATGAAAGTAACCTCGACTGGAAAGGTTTCGGTAAGAGTGTTTTATTGCAATGATATTTGAATCGGTGAATTAATTCAAGGGTCCCCAAAGATAGCGAAACCCCCTTAGGCATTATATTACAGAAATTGATAAATAAATAGTTGTATTAGAATTGACTGGTGTGTCCTTGCGTAGGTTATTGACTTTTAGAGTTAGTTGTATTTGACTGCTTTATGACAAAAACGTTGGGTAGAAGTAGTGTTTCGCCACAATCTGGTATCTGAGAAACACTCCACTCATATAAAATCGCTTAAAAGAAGTATAAATAATGTTTCACATTTCTATAACGTGTAGGAACTGAAAAATGTAGCAATCCAAAGACAATTAATATTTAGTTTTTTCTCTTTGCATTTTCAAGAGTACTTATTTAGTACGCTAAATGGTCCTATTCATTTGTTTCAACATCTGACCTAATTGTGAATCAAAACAAATCTCCTAAATTTAATCTGACAATATAAAAAAAAATGTTTTATTATTTTCTCAAATCTATTCTTGTGGGGGAGAGATAGAGACTGCATACAAGAAAATGTAAAGCAATGTTCTTAAACTTCATACATAGCTATAAAATTTTTGTTTACAACATTTTGAAAAAAAAATATGAAGTATAAACCACGATTGTATTAAACCAGTCTCATACCATATATAACTCACATTTTAAAGATATAGCTTTGAAGTAGTTTTCCAAACATTACAAAAATTAATTTTCACCAGGGAAATATAGAAATGTACTATTTGCTTAAACATTAAATATTACATTTATGAAAATTTCATTATGCATATATAAAAAAATATTCTTCGTATTCAAGAACGCATTTCTTTCAAAGATCTACCTCGTAATTGTGCAGAGTTCGACATTTCTGGTGATATAGCTTAATCAGTTATCTGTAATAGTAACAATGCTTGTTGTTTAGCATTTTGTATATCCACTAACCATACATACAAGACATATAGTTTGTAACCAGACATACAAGATCGAAGCTTATTCTGTGATATTAGAGCTCTAACAGAATTGATATTTGAAAAATGAAGATATAATATCTAATGGACCATCTATTGGTTTCTTTTTAAATTATTTTTTTATTACTTTCTTTAAACATTTTATAAATATTACTTGACTTTTTTACAAACCGAATAAGAAATTCGTACAAAAAAGGCGTTAAAAACTTTAAAAAAGTAGAAAAAAATTGGTAGTAATGAAAGTACGTTTGATTGTATCATTTACTTAAACATTATTATAATGTTACAGAGTCACATAGGAAAAAATATTGGCAACAATTATCAAATTTACATATAGCTAAAATATTCAGTTGGTCAGTTCCTATTTTTTCTCGAAAAGATCAATCCCTTTTCTAATTTTTTTTTCTTTAAAATTTTGTCTTAGAAAATGTTCTAAGTTTATTTTATATATATAACTTTTGGTTACGTATTTAGTTCTTATTCTGGTCAATATTTTCCTAAGAACTACACTCACATGAAATCAAAGCAACATAGACAGAAACACTGGTGAGTTCCTATTTCTTGCAATGTTCAGCCAAAATCGGAATTAGTTTCATCTCTACCGTCAAGCTTGATTCTTCAACATATTGCTTAAACTTCATATATATTAGATGATAATTCATATTACAGAAGAAAAAATAAGGTGTAAAGGATTTAGAAAGATAATGATAAAAGTGTTTTATATGAAAGAAATTGCTGTATACGAATAATTTGGGCACACCATTGTGTTAATTATATTATGATCACCCCAAACTCAGAAATAATAATACACCTGATTATTATCTTATTCAGTTAAATAAATCAAAACCTGGCCATATCTTACAAAGAATGTTAAGTAATGTCATCAGTACATGAATTTATCTTAATAATCTCTCGAAGATTCCTCACGAGGTAAAATGCAGCTGGATAATTTTCTATTACAGTTGTCCTTATTACTGTCTCATGATATTTTTACATCAAGTATGCAACCAAATATACATTGTAAACACAACTGAAGAAGCATTTTTCACTTATAATTATGAAATACTTTAAATAGCCTTTCAAGAGATACTGTTGTGAGGTTCGCTATTTCTGATAAAGCTTATTTTACTATGTTTGAACTTGTTCTGTCCATTATACTTTTTTCTTGTAATCCTACATTCATTTCTAAGCAGCAGGGTTTGCAAGTACATTATAGATGATTTTAAACTAGAATCTTCTTAATTTTCTTATAAAATTGCTCTCAGTAGTATGTGAAAGAAGAGTTTTGGTTTTGCCATAAATAAGATATTTGTACAAGGGATAATCCGAAAAACATTTCGTCACTTTTCTAAGGGGTATATGATATATCAGGTGAAATAAATGCCATAAAATTCCACACCCCTCGCTGGTTTAACATCGGAAGTATCATCAGTGGAGGAGGCATGACATATGCATAGAGTGACGAAGTATAGAAAGTAGCAGCAGGCCAGTGTTCCCTAGGTTATTCCAGCATAAATGATGAAGATAGACAGACATTTTCTGACAACAGAGTGGACAATTGAAGAACATTCTGCTATCTAGTATGCATGGACACATGAGACTAGTATGACCATCATCCATGAACGCCTACTGACCATGTATGGAGAACTGCTCATGTTTCATCAAATGCTAAGTGTCTGGTTTTGCATGTTCAGTGAAGGAAGATAGAGTGAAACGGATGAAAATTGAAGTGGAAGTCCCTCCAAATCCACGGATGAAAGTAACATTGTTAGAGTAGAGGATATGATGTTAGGGAAAGACGCAAAACGGGGCCAGACGTAGGTCCATCACTTCGTATTAGGGGTGCTCAGGCCGATCCAAAACAATGTTGAGGTATTGCAGGCTGTATGTTAATTTCTTACTTCACAGGGTACTAGGTTTTACCACAGTGGTTTCTTCGAACTAAGACAAATATCTCATTGTTTATTGAGACTATGTCGAAAAATAGTGCAATGTGCACAACTATGATGACATGGTTTATTTTTTTAGCAATAAAGTTTATGTATGAAAAAAATAATGAACTTCTCCCTCTCTCTCTCTTACTTTCAGAACATCCCTCATATTTTATCTAATAGTAAATTATATTTATTTGAATCTCGATGCAGCTGAATCTTAGGTAGAATCTATTGATTTGAAAATTTATTTACTTGCAACTTGCAATTAACTACAACTTCAAGTTTGCCGATTATTTTAACCTTCAATAGATTTTATATTATTCACCTCAAACTGTAAGTTTTATTATGTACTGCTTTTTAAAAAATAGGTACAATGCCATTTAGTTGTGAGTCTATGTATGAGAGTATGTTCACGAGTCCTAAAATTGTGGCGGCCTGAGTGGTCAAATATGTAATGGGCATTGTTCTTTCCTTCGAGTAGTGAATTCTAGTCTTGTTTCCTTACAAGATTTATTGTATAATGGGGCTGATGAACGTTTAATCTCCAAATCCTTCCATTTACATGATGAGAAAATCAGAAGAGTGGATGCTATCCCTGGTGATGCCCCCTCGTCTCTTGATCGATGTTCAAAGTCACTAGGTCCAACATCAAAAAACCTCATGTTGATTCTCGGGTGACGTTAATAAATAATTAATCAATCATGCAAATTAAAACTGCAACAATTTATTAACCCTGAGAATGAAATATATTTGCTCTATGAGATTGCATGTACCTGAGCTTTGACGCTAGAATTTTATATGACCAGATTTGTAATGAAAGAGTATTAACTGTTATGCAAATACATTTAAACATCCATATTGGTTATTATTTTAGTCAATGAAAAAATGGTCACTCGATCACTTCTCAAAATAAAGTGTTTTCGGAACACCCTTTCTGTCATATTCCTTATAAATAAATATATAAATGAGTGAGTGCCTGAGCGAGCAAGTGTGTGTGGAGTAAGTAGATGTGTGAGTGAGAAAAGTGATTGAGCATGTGCATATGTGAGTGAATTAGTAAATCAGAACGTGAGTAAGATGGTGAGTCAGTGAATGAATAATTGAGTGCTTGCATGAATTTATGTATCAAATATAATATCTGTAAATAATTTTAGTTCAATATATCCTTCTACAAAAATAATAAAAATAATAATCTGGATATCCTTCTTTCAAGTAGTTACTGTCAAGATTTACTGGAATAATTCAAATTGTTTTTCAGAAAATTGGGGCGAAACGGAAGATTAATTCCTCCCACCTCTGGGATTCGAAAGCGAGGTAAATGTTTTACCCTGTTTATTTTCGTATATAGTATGAATATATTTTGCAGTAACTTCATCTAGATCAATGAAGTTTTAATCAATGTTAAAGTTTAAAATTATTTACATTTTAATAATTATCAAAAACTTCTCTAGTATTTGTGTAAAACTTTTACTTCTGTTAATGCCTTGAGTATCAGTTTATTGTTTATTACTCATAAATAACAGTTGTCCTATTTATATAGCATGCATTTTCCCTTCAAAAGCTCAAGTTTATCCGTGTAAAACATTTCGTTCATGTTTCTTAAATGGTGATTTTTTTGTATCACGATAAATAAAAAATTCGGAAGAAACTGAATAAGCATAATTTCAATATCTTTCGAACGTATGTTTAGATTCACATGTGAATTTTTTCACCATTATTTGGTTTATAATAATGTCAAGAATTCAGCTTTCAAGAAGTAAACATGACACATCATAATAAAAAGTAATTTCTCTATTTGTTTTAATTAACTATCTAACAAAATTTAGTAAATAAATTTTTCTGCACAAAAAATTTCCAATTTATGTTCTTCCAATATTCTAATCATAATACTGACAACAAGTTAATAGATCACAGACAGTTCTCTTTTCTTTTTCTTAGCTTCCTTCACTTTTTTGCTACAATTCAACAAAAAAAAAAGAAAAAAAAATTCCCCAAATCAATGAAATGGAACCCATCTTTACTAATTACGCGTCCCTTTCGAGCAGTCCTGGTGCAGAATTATTAATGCTGAACAGTGGGAAAAATGTTTCCTATTCATAATTAAAGTGTCTTTTTCCCAGTCGATACTTCGGGAACCAATAGAAACTGAGTAAGATGTTCCGCGGTTTTAACATCTTAATCAGAGATGTTTATCGTTTTTTCGATTAGTTCTTCGGGTTCTTCAAAGGAATACATGGATACATATAAGTCGTGAAAGAGCTTAGTCGATATGCAGATAATGAAGTTTGTTTTTAAGTTTGCGGTTTTCTCCATTGATTGTATTAATTTATGTTTTGGTTCTTTTTTTTAAATTTTGTTTCATAGATGTTATTTTTAGTTTTTATGCCTTCCTGAGAGTATATGGAATTGCTTGTATTTCACTTATACTGAAATTTCGCTTATACTTGTACACTGAAGATGCAATGTACTGACTTTGATTTAATTACACAAATTAGCTATGCAAGTACTTCACTTTTTCTACATCCACATGGAATATACTGATGACAGGGCTGTGAAATATTTTCACGCATAAAATGCACCAGAAAGTTTAATTTACTTATGATATAATAGATGAATAAATCTTTGGATACAAAACTTTACTGCTATTTGATTATATCCTATATAGACTAATCCTGGTATTGAAACATACTGTTGTCAAATGATCATGGTTAAGAGATTTGCGAACAGTGATGATCGAACTCAGTCGCGTGTTTGAATTCATTTCCTTCCACGTGTTAAATAATAAGAGGAGATGATGTATTCTAATTCTAAATTCTATTCTATATGAGACTAAATTCTAAATGGTTAGTGTAGAAGTTAAGAAGTGAAGAGAAGTACTGGTCTAACTGCCATTCTAATTGTCACTAAATAGGGTACGCGTCAAATTTCCCTCAATTTGGCGAGTTGCATCTGAGAGACACAGTTCGCATTTTAATGACGCAAAATATTTCGAATAACTTTTAAAGAAAATATGTATAAATGTTTCGGCTCCAGGCAACACCTCTCTACATTTGAATCTTCTATCGCCTTTATTTCTTTTTTATTTATTACAATAACATAACGTATATAGTAAATATTAGGTGCAAAATATAAAATTTATAATATAAAATTATATAAATAAAAAAAAATATAAAATATATAATATAAAATTTAAATGCAAAATATAAAATTTAAATGCAAAATATAAAATTTAAATGCAAAATATAAAATTTATGATTGCGTTTACAATTATAAAATAAAAATAAGCTAAAGTACAAAATATAACATTGAAATACAAAAAAACAAAAAAAAGTTCTACAAGATGATGATTTGCAAATGGAAAAATACACTTATTTAGTCATCAGATCATATTCAATTTTATATTCCTTGATGAACAATTTTTGTACATCCTAGGAGCATTCTACGAACAAAATATTATTGTACATTTTGTATAGTAATATTGCGTCATTCTAGATTTCTTAGTTGCATATTATGCAGGAAAACTTGTTCACTTATTTCTTCAATAGCAATTTTTTTTTTTGCGTGATTTTCATGTCCTCGGTATTATTAAGCAAAGTATTGTTTTGAACTCGTCTTTATTCGGAAGATTCCGAGCCATAAAAATGAAATGGCAGGACAGCGCTATGAGGTGCGTGCATCTGACAGATTCAGGGCTTCGAATGAACGACAAACGCTGGAGCTGTTATTGAAGAAAAACATTTAGAACTACACTCCTGAGTAGAACGCGATCCAATAGGCAGTTACAGTGAAAATTAAAGTTTTGGAAATCGAGTTTTCGGAAAAAAATAAGTATTTTTAAGGACAGCGTCTGAGAGATCAGGCCCGCCCGATGGAATGTTATCTGGTCAAGGTTCAAAATTGAATATCTGTCTCCAGAACCTCATAGAACACCATTAAGGGGTCATATGACTATTAAATGGCACATGTTATTCGTTATTTCCATAATAATACATTTGTTAATTAATCGCAGATCATTTTTCTTAGGGGGTTTGTTGTTTATTCGCACCTTTGATGTTCATGCATCCTTTGGAAGACCTTCACTTACCTCAAGTGGTGGGCGTTCCATTGCTTAAGAACAATTTGCAGCGACGCTCTTCAACGTAAAAAGGCCTTACTCAACCAGCCCGGAGAGATATCTTTTCGGCTTGATTGGTAGGCCCGTCGCCTTCGGATCCCTTGGTCCAGGGTTCGAATCTGCGCTGCCGTTTCGCGACCGCCTCAAATTTAAATAGCT
This sequence comes from Nephila pilipes, assembly GCA_019974015.1. Classification (NCBI taxonomy): domain Eukaryota; kingdom Metazoa; phylum Arthropoda; class Arachnida; order Araneae; family Nephilidae; genus Nephila; species Nephila pilipes. Next base: position 150,187 of record BMAW01017792.1, on the reverse strand, counting down.
TATCAACATAATATCTATGTATTCATAACATGTTCGACAATTTTTGTGTATGATGTAAGCATTAAACATAATAAATACTAAATACTTTATATAAAACCTAAAAATATTATTTATACATTCCATGAAAAAAATAGAAGGACAACATACAATTGAATGAAAATACACTTGATTTTCAAATTCCCAAAATGATTTGTCTTCATTTTTTGACTTCTAATTTCAAAATGTATTATATCATTGCAACTCAGAAGACATAAAAATATGAATCGTACTAAATTTAATTTTATAAAAACATTATGACTAAAGAGTATGTAGGAAAAGGTATGAGAATATATTCTAAATTAATTAACATTTCTTTCAAAAATGAAGAAAATAATCTTTCTCTTTAAATACTCGAAAAACCTAGAGGTTATTGTTTCTTAAGTGTTTATGGATTTTTTGTATCAAGTTTGATATCTATCACAAGAACCTGTTTATAATTATATTGAGAGCCCTTTTATAAACTTTTGGGTTTAAGATAATCCATAAATTTTCTACTGGATTCGGATCAACACTCTTAATCTTTCATTGAATCAAAATTGCTAAAATAGCTTCATAACAGAGTTTTACACTCTTAGTTGTGTGTATGGAAATGTTATTCAGTTGAAAACAATTGTCTTATAAAGCGCGAGAGGGGTATCTCAAATAAAAAAAATCCCTGATATATCAACAACAAATTTAGCCCTGCCAATTGGCCTCAGTCGTGTTCCACGCTTACTTAATCGCGAGTTAAACGAACCTCAAGTTACAGTATTAATAAAAACTGAGCGATAATATAAATTTTCTGCGTTATGTTTATATTCTTGTGTATTATTTTCAATTATTATAAAAATACTTATACAAGAGAAAAATATTTATAAATCTTGAAATGTTACCAATTCTTAATGGTAAGTATAGCTAATCTTACTAACCGCTAGATATTAAGAATAATATCTCACAAAAAAAGGAGAAAAAAATTAAATTGGAATTTTATGCTTTCAGAGAAATGGTGCTTTGTATTCAGTTCAAACATTCAAATCAAAAATAGGTAAATAAAAAGTATTAAAATGGTCCACCCTCTCTAAGCTGCAAATTACAAGTGATGCATTTGAAAGAAAACATTTTGCTCATTTTCGCTCTGTTATATTTTTATCTTCTCTCTTTCGTGAAGGAAATCATTGTACGCACTTTACGATTAGGAAACTTGCGAGCTCAGGTTTCGTTAAAAAATTGATCCTCTACCCATGCGATTCTTTTTTTCTAGGTTTTGGGGAGCAAACACATTTTGACTTAATTCTTACTCATGTTTCTAATTTACCTCACTCGGAGTAAAAGTTTCTTATACTAGACACGTTTATCCCACGGTATATAAAAAGGTAAGAGAAAATAAGGTGTTAAGTCTTATCTTAGAAGGAAGTCCTGGCGTTTTCGGAAAAAAATTTAGGGTCTAAATCATCTAAAAAGAAATCCATTAGAAAACGTAGAGTTCAATAGACTCGAGAGTTAGCTCGGAGTTCGACTGTATTTGTCGAAAACTATTTTGTAGAAGATAAATACTATTATTGTAGCTCCCTTTGATGCAAATGCCCCTCAAATCATTCATATATTCCCAGCGTATGAGCAATTAGAAAAACACTTATTTAACTTTTTTTGGTAGGTGTGAAATAATGTAAGGAATTATTTTGTTCTTTTCTTCTTTTCTCATTTCTAACAAATAATAGCTAAATTTGTCTTAAATGGCAAGAGGTAGCTGTTATATAACGAGACTGACGCTCTAAAACATTTTATGTTGATCGCATACAAGTTTGTTTACTATTATTTTCAATGTACCTCTACAACGTTCTGCAATGTTCTATGCGAATTTTCCTTTCTTCGAAACAGCGTTGGACGCCTTCTTCTGTCAGGTCTTTCAGGATGCGTGATGCTCTCTCTATCACATTTTCAACAGACTCAAATCTTTCTCAATTTAGTCCAGATTTTACCTTTGGAAACAGATAGAGTTCGCATGGGTGAAGGTCCATCAAATAAGGTGAATGGTCTAACAATGGGTTGTGATTAGAAACTTCTTCATAGATGATGTGGAATGAGCCGACTTATTGTCTTGGTGGAAAATTTTCCCGTTAGGATTCTTGGTCAATTCCTACAATCTCAATAATCTCTGGAAATGCTTATAAGTAGCTGAGATCAAACCAGATTACAGATATTTTCAATATTGTCATTAATATTTTACGTGGGGGGGGGAGCAACCAGGGCGAGAAATCCTCTTCAACGACTTCTCGACGATCTGACGATCTTGAAAACTCTTCTAACATTCAAAACCGTGCATGTAATAAACACTGAGTGCTATGCACTTCTTTCAATAAATTATAAGTTTCAGTAATAGTTTTTCCAAGCTTCATGTGAAATTTCACAACAATTTGTTACTCTTTTGTTACACTTATCAATTTTCTAGAGGAAAAAAAATATAAGTCTAATGCGAATGAAGGAACTGCTTTACGGGTTTATTTACAGAAGCGAGAGGCACTGCTTTCAAAATAGAAGGTTTCACGCTAAACAGCAGCAAATTTCATTTTTTTTACTTTCTTTCCCTCTTTTTTTTTAATTAAACCTAAGATTTCGAATTATATTGAAGCAGTACACTTACAAATTACTATAAACATGTTCTTGTAAAATGTTTCATTTTAATAGATGATAGCAACATACTGAATTTAACAAATTCTTTTTAAGTGTTTTATTTAAAGTTTTCTTCAGTTCTTAAATTTGTAAGTATTTCCTTCGGTTAGTATACAGTCAAATCACCATTCAAATCTGATAGTAAGTAAACATTTCAACCATTAATTTTTTCGTTGCTTCTAACGCTATAAAATAATTTAAAAATTAATTATTTATTCGATCAATCCACAAGATAATACGCTGGAGGTAAATAAATATCATATATATACATATATATGTGTATACATATATATCTGATACATTAAGATCATTAAATCACAAACTAGATAATTAACTTAAAATAAGTATTTAAAAATGTGAAAATACGTTATCTATGTAAATTTCAGTCCTGAACATTAAAGGGGGTGATATTGCTCACAATCACTGTTCAAAGCTATTTATTTTAATTTAACTTTTATTTATTTTGAGTCGGTGTCTTAATGTTTTCAAAGGGAAGAAAGTTTATTTAAAGTAGGAATAGAGAGAAGGATGTTAGCTCTATGTAGTTGGTATCAAAAGCTGAAATAATAACGCTCAAATAATAAGTGCTTTGGCTTCAACATTTCTATTATTTAAATTATTGTTGATAATAACTACAATCTCTGGGATTTTTGTTCTTGGGATAAGAAGTTTTTTTTAATTTTAAGACTTTTTATTAGTTTTATTTTTTTTATCTTTTTTTTTTTAATTTAACTGGTGACAAACTGCAATTATTAGAATTAATGCACTAAATTTATTGTTTTTATTTGCTTATTTTAATTTCAAGAAATAAAAATAAATCTTAATATTTTCTTAATGGAATAGGACATTTATATTATTTTCTATATATATTAAGAACTCTCAATTTATTCGAATGCAGTGAAAGAATTCAAGTACTATACACAATACTATTTATATTTTTCAATTAAAAATTTTAACTATCGGAAAAATAATTATAATTATATTTTAAAATAGCCCAAAGTAAATAAGTTAGTTACTTAAAAAATTTAAAGATGTGTGGCAGATTTATAATTTAAAATAAAATAAAATCGGTTCTTACTTTGCATTTCCATTTCATTAATTTTTGGACTCTATAAAATAAATTACATAAAAATGTATGTTTAAAATAGTTTTCTTGTGTGAATAAATTGAATGGCAAGAACAAATATACTTGACTCTCACTTATCAAAAGCATTGCATTTCTTCTTCACAGAAATGGTTCGTAAAACGATAATACTGATTTAAGTGTTACAACTATCCATATAAGATAGATGTCATACTCTCAAACAAGTTTGGATTTGGTATTCAACCTCTGAATGTATTTTGTTTCCAATTCACCATCCACTGGAAGAGTGATTGTATGTATTCTCATATTTAGCACTTGAAAGCATATCCTCTAGGGGATACAGTCTTCCCTGAGGAACGATTAACAATGATGTAGCACGAATACTACCATTTGATACGTGATCTGTTCAAACAATTCCACAAATAAGGAAATTTATATTACCTATAAAATAAATCGAAAATAAGTCACTGGATCTCAGCACATATCACAATAGATGGCAACGAATGTACAGATTTGTTAGCACGAAATGTAAACCTGACTTTTATCATTCCATTGGTTGATGCAAACACGGTAGATAAGAACTGCCCTCTGAGGAAACTCATAATTGAAATGCAATTGTAAGACTTAGAATAATTCACCACCTGGGCATGAAAAAAAAATTCATCGGGACAACATAAAATTTGTATGATGTGCAGAAACTATCCGAATATTCTATTGATTTCAGATAATATTTGTAGTTGTGCGACAATATTATTATTTCAATTGTGAATATTACTCGGTCCTAATAATTATTTCTCCACAAAGAACTTCTTTAACAGCCTGAGGAGCCTGATTTAGCAGAGACTTCCATTTAGACCTTTGACATTATTTAAATTATAGTCAGCATTATCGATGATGTAACAAGAAGAATAACAACATTGTCAGATAAAGGTTCAGCAATCATTTTCTATGGGGTTATATGAAGGTGAATTGTAATTCTTTAAGTATTACGAAGTTAAAACCAAGATAAAACTGAATAAAATTTATTCTGCCTAATAATTGGTGCTTCTGTAATTAATGTTGTAATTTTCTGTTATTAATGTTATTTTTTTTTGCTCTCAGGAAACTGTAGATTGAAGTAACCCACGGTATGAAGAATATGGAGTTCAAAATCAGCCGAGTTTTTCAATAACAGTCTTTGAATTGTAAAGAAATTCATTGAAAATTATATAACTCTAAATGGAGACTATGTAGTAATGTCTTAAAAATAATAAATAAAAATTTAAGAATTTATCTCGATTATTTTTAATAACTTGACGATACCTTCGGGATGATAATTAAAACTTTAGGATTCAGCAAGTTACACTTCAAACAATATTCTCCAAAAACTGAACAAATCAACATTATTCGTTGCAATTTGTATATACGGATAAATTAATCTGTACAATTAATTTTATTCATATTTCTTGGCTATTTCTGAGTATTGATGAATGCTTAATGTATTCCCTCTATAATTTCAAATACCATAAATTTGTCTCTCATTTTCATTAAACTTTTAATTTTTTGACTCTTTAATGTTATGTTTAATTGTGTAAAACTAAATTTATTAATATGACTTCTGTAACAATCTTTATTTGTTAGAGTACTGGTGTGTGGCAACAAAACCTGCTGCTTAGCTTGCATTTTTAATAGAAAATGGATATTTGAAGTTAAATATTCAGACGTTCTGATTTAGTTCTATGTTTGTTTCAAAAGCAATAAAAAATGTTCTGTATAATGAAAAGAAGATTGTTAAATGTATTTACCAGCCTATATGATTATTTAACGGGAAATGCACAAATTGTACTTTCCTATTGTTTTTTTGTTTAAAGTTTATGTTGATGTTAAATATACTGCTCTAAAGTCTATAATAATCAAAACTATTATCATATATTCTTAGATCTTGACTATATAAGTATAGCTTAAAAATAATTTGCAATAAAGGATTTTTTTTGAAACGGAACTAAATATTTCTTTGGTAATTTAACTCCCACATATGTTCCATTATTAAGACTTTAATCCCAGAATTAAAGCTTTATTCATTTTTTCCTTAACAAAAATACATAAATGAAAACCTAAATGTAAGGAGCATTAAAAATCTGCTACAAATGTATTAGAAGTATTTACTTTCATATATTTATCTTTTTATTACTTGTCCAATTTATTAGAATTGGAATTTATAATTTTTTTATACATTAAAATAGTTTGTGTTAAAGAAATCGAAAAAGGATGCAAAGATAAAATAACATTGCAAAGCAAATGTTAAATGCAAATTTTACGTAAACACTGTTTGCAGAAAATAAAAAGAATAAATAAAGTGTATTAGAATAATACAAAGCAACTTTAATTCACTACAACATCAAAATCGTGTATCTTCGAAACGTGCAAAGAAAATATCCAAGTTATGAAGAAAATTTTCAAATAACTTGATAAAAGAATCGACGATTGATAAATTAACCCCGCTTGTAAAATCATTTGACAGTTTTAATTTTTTTTAAGCTTTTAATTCTTTTCACGATGGTATAATGAATTTACAAAAAGGCAATACTTTTTGTATTTAGCATTTAACATTATTAAATAAGTTATTTTATAATATATTACAAGTATATCTTATATATAATTTATGATACGATTATAAATATTTTTTTTAATTAATTTCTATTTTACGTGAATTAATGATGAAAATCAATATTTTTTTCAACAATTGCTCAGCGTCAAATTTTCTTGGGATCCATTTAACAACTTTATATTGATTCTCCAATGATTTAATTCCTTAATTTTAGTCCTACGTCAAAAATGCATTGTTATGCATTATAAAAGTAACCGTTGTAATATAAAGATATATTTGAGACTTATAGATATCGGTACGTGTAATAATTAATGTATTTCTAATCTATATTTGGTTAAAGTAATGGTATAGCAAATAAAATATTATCCTAAAAATAGATATATTTTCTGTTTATCTTGTAGATAATTCAGTTAACAATTTGCGATGCGTAAAATATTAAAAATCAATTATCGATCTTACTTTTAAACATCACACATAATGACAAAAGTAAATACTGGAGGAAGTGAATAATTAAACTTTATTATTCATTTTATATCACTTGTGTGCTCCTTTTTGACTGGATTTAAATTTGAATAACATATTCATTAAAAGTCTCAATTTTCTATTCATTCCCTAAACAAGACTTCAAGAAATTGCTGAATAGAATATTTTTTACAAAATATACCTGTAGGGAAAATTAATTTTCATTTATTCCTGTTTCTTCGAACTTTCTGATTAAAGTCCAATATTTAGAAAATTGATTACTTTTATACTATGTTATAAATAAATTGTGCTTGGAGGAATTAGTTGGACGGCTTAGCTTTTATCTGATTGGCATAATTACTTATTTTTGTTTGAATAAGATGAATGATTTGATTTAAAAACGAGTTAGTAAGAAAAAAAGAATCAAAGAAACACTGAATATGTGAAGATTGAATTTTTTTTACTATTCGTACTTTTTCAGCATTTCTTATTCCACTTTTGCTTCAATACGCATACATTAATATCTGTTAATTCGTACTTTTTAAGCAAATCATTTGTAACGATTCTTAAATTTTGTATAACTGTATTTTTTCATTAAAATTGATTCATTCCATAAGCAAAACAAAGAGGTTCTTAAATTTATGCAAATGAATATATTTAAACCTCTCTAAAAATATTTCTTTCAATACTTAGTTGCATTATAAATGTAATATTCTAACTTCCCGAGAAAAGTGTGTCCTAATTAAAGTATATTGCCGACATAATACATAATATGCAAATTTTCTGCAAAGAATGCCAATTAATTAGCTTAAATAGTTAACATAACACTTTAATTTCCTTAGAAAAATGCAATCTGTGAAGCATCTGTGAATCTAACATAAATTTCTAATTTTCTGCTAAGAATGCAAGTTAATTAACGTAAGTCACGAACATACTATCTTAATTCCTGAATGAATTCAAATTAATTAGAGCAGTTATCTAACATATTGTTCTAATTTGCTGCGAAGAATACATGATAATTATTAAATATAACTTACATAACATTCTAATTTCCTGAGGAGAATGCCGTCTAATTAGCGTAGATAGCTATTATGATGTTCTAATTCTATGCGAAGAATGCAGGTTAATTAGCGCATGCATAACTAACATAACAGATTAATTTTCGAAAAAAATGTAATATAATTAGCTCATATAGATATTACAATATTATAATTCTTGTGAATAATGCAGATTGATTAAACATAAATAGCTTACATTCTAATTTTTTGAGAAGGCTACAAGTAATTAGCGTAAACATCTAACACAACATTTCGGGTCTTCAGCTTGCAAACACCCTAATTTAGTAGGATTGATATATGTCAAAACTATCTTTGCTCGAAGTCATTGCATTATTAGAGATTGAATGTGAAGAGATTGAATGCTGAGTCTGGTGTCAACTTTGTCTTTTAATCGTGGCTAAAAATGCCACCGTTGCGTTACGCAAAGTATTGAGTCCCGAGGAAATACGTAGATAACCTCATTCAAAACATTCTGCTGAAGGGATCGTCCTTTACTGTACCCAAAAACTTGTCAACATCGATTTTTCTTAGTGAAGGTCTGGGAAACATTTAAAAAAATATGGACGTTAAAGTCATCCTTTGGTTACTGATATCGCATATATCACATGCGTCACCTGTACAGCAAAGCTCATGAAATAAAACTTTGATTGAGATTTCGTTATATAGATATTTTAGGCAATGGACAAGAGTATACTGATGCGAGATCAGCAACGAATCCTCTGCTGCTAGGAATCTTGTTTTATGGATGGTATAAAATATTTCATATCTAAAGCCAATGAAATGGCATGGCAGGAAACGGGAAATCTTCGAACTTTGCCTGAGGATTCGAAGAGCAGATTTCAAATTGACTCATCTTCACATAGGGCAAACTCGTTTTATTCATAAACATCTGTTGTTTGAAGAGAGTGCTTCCAAGTTTTCTTCCTGTCATGTCCCACACATTGTATATCCAATTTGCGTAGATTGTCCATTTTTTTTATGATAATCGTATGAGACTTTTAATAATCTATTTAAACCTGTGTCTGACTAGGTAGGGGGAATATTTCACTATAAGTTATTTGTATTTTTATATAAATTTGGCTATATTTACACAATATTTGATATTGTAAACCAGAGATTTTATCTGGATCTTGCAACCTCAACACTAATCACTCACACCATCAATAGCTTACTGTTATGCATATTTTGGACAAAAAAATCGCCTAAAACTCATTTTTTTAAAAAATTAATTCATATTTTATTGCACTTACTTCCTTTTTCCGAAGCGCCATGCTGAAAGACTCATTAGCTACTTAAAGAGAAATTGTAATCCATCATCTGAAATGTGACTCCCGTCTACCACTTATTTTTGAAATCAAGAAGGTAAAATTAATCATATGGATTACATACTGTCCTCTTCAGTTCTAAACTTGTTTTCATTTTAATGAAATAAAGTGTATTTGAATGATATAAAAATAATGAAGATTGATTTTTTTTATAACATTGTTTCTTTGTTTCCTGAACAATAATTTGGAAATATTTTCGTAGATAAGAAATTATATATAGTTTAACATAATATACAATAAGTTACAATGATTAAATCAAAAATTCGAAATACGAGTAATTTAAACATTTGAAATGTAAATTACAGTAACTGTGAAAAAATCTTTAACTATCAAGTAGATAAAAAAAAGAGAGTTTTAGGGACATTAAACATATTCACAATAGGACTTTGGGTCAAAATATTATCAAGCTTTCTTGCTTAAATACATGCACATTTATAAAATCCAGATAAATCTTTTTAGTATAATAATTCACAGATTATTGATTTAATACGCACAATACTCTTCTTACGAGCAAAACTATTCTAAGAAAATTTCGTTTCCGCTGTTTTAAAATTACTGCATCATGAATTTCTCTGACCAAAAAGGCTCTAAAATAGACATTTTTTTTAACACTGCTAAACATAATATCACAAAATGTTATATAACAATACACCTGAAACTTTATATGTATATCTAGCTCAAAAACTTATATATATATGGAATAACCTATTCTTGAGATTAAATATTGAGTAGAAATGTTTTTATATTGCAACAAAATAAAAATTACAAGGAATTTTAAAGAAAATTTCAGTGTGCAGAACTCGAATTTTCATAACTTCCTATGTAAGGGCTATATTCGCTAAATAATTGTTGATTCCTTAGATAGGAATTTATATTGTGTCCTTCTATTCACAAAATATCAATATATTCATTTTCTTTTGAGTGACTTTTTTACGGAATGTCTTAATTTTTGCTTGCATTTGTATAAAATGCCCTTTTTGTGACAGTAAAAATATACACTAATAAAATTTTTCTCGGGTGTTTTTCTAATTTTGAAGCAACTTAAAGTCATAAAGTATGCATTTGTATTCAAAATTTACGTTATATATATATGCCACAAATTGTTTTTGAATCTATACTTTTACTTTTATATGTAAATGTAACTTATTGTTCACATTGAAAACCCCTTCCATATAGAATTGGCATTTGTGTTTATTTAAGTCCTGCATATCTAAGGCTCCAAAACATGACACAGATTAGTAAATAATAGCCTTTAAGTGATTAAAAGATTCACATCAAGATATTCATAATATTTCTTGGTTTCATACGAAGTAATAAGACGTTTACTGAAATAAATCATATAGGTATTTCGGGAATTTTTTAGCATTACATTATTTCTTTGAAACTCGATGTATTTAGATGTAAGATAAGGAAATTGACCTACCTGAATAAACATTATCTATGGAAATGATTCAGGGCAAGGTATGTGAAAACAACCTTCATAAAAGCATGATAACTTCTCCCGTAGAAAATGAAAATTTCGCCTTATTTAGATTTAGCTACTTTTTATAATAGATTATCGGTATTTTAAACCTATTTGCATCAATAGAAAAAAAGGAAAATTATGCAATATCACCAAAAAATTGTTTCTACTGTATACACATAAGAATATTTCAAAAATATACCAACAAAAAACAAATGGCGTACACCAAGAATTTTTAATTTTATTTCATTCAAAAAAGTTGTGCATTGAAAATACTTTGAGAAATTAAATTTTATAGCTTTACACAATGTAATATTAATAGAAATTATTAATATACATATCCATATTACAATTATTGCACTCATGAGTTGTTTAAATAGGTATAAGAACATTGACTAGTAAACCTTGATGGTATTGATAAACATGGTGTAATTTCTCGAGTTGATGATACTTTTAATTTTGGCTTACTTTGCCTAATTGTTTCATCTGCTAATTTTTGCTTCAAGCCGTAAAATGCTCTATTTTTATGAATAGTTTTGAAAATAACCTAACTGATCAAAAGAATCAATTCAAGGCTATAAAAAATTGCATTTTGTAAACCTTCTAAAATCGTATCGTAAATTCGAGTTTGCTTAGAATTTGATCTGCTCTATCAGCCCCCCCCCCTTCCCCATCCAGGCTTTTCTTGTTATTTTTTTCTGTTCCTATCTCTGCAAACTTCAAGTTATACATTGCTGAAAACATTAAAACATATTTTTATAACTTACCACTCAAAATTACTTTGCACTTTGATCTCTATCACTATTGGCATTGTCAATAATATGTTGGAATTTAAAGTGTGTTGAAAATAGGCAATAATACGTCTACGTTTTGTAAACTAATCTTCGAATCAAAACTCTCCATTTTTATGTTTTTGTACTATCACCTTCGTAAGAATATGGTATTTAATCTGTTTACAATCGTAAATTTTCCCTAATTTCGTGAATGTGTGCTTTGCCTATGCGTGCTAACGTTTAGTTCCTATGAGTAAGAAACTAGCCTGTATATGTGTTCTTTGGTGATATTCGCCCGGAAAATTCCGCTCTTTGGTGATAATGCTCTAGAAAATTACCTGCGTATCTGAGCTCTTATAATAATGGCTAGGAAAGTACCGCGTGTATTTACGCTTTGGCATAATGGTCTGGAAAATTCTTTATATATATATAGATAGATAGATACATAGATAGATTCTACATTCTTTACTTTATGTTATTTTTAAAATGTCATTCTCTAATTTACTTACTCAGACTTTGTTGCGTTATCTACAATCCCTTGACAAAATTATTTTCATCAATTAAAATTCTTGAAGGTGTCAAATTGATTGTAGAAATCGATAGTGGCTTACTAATCTACAAAAAGTTTTATTTTTATTTCAGGTAATGAAACAAAATTATAAGTCTAAGTAGGAAATACACAGGTGCTGAAAAATATTTTTACTGAACCATCATTGTTTTCAAATAGAATCAGAGGCAATTGCTTATATATAACATATATATAAATTTAATTCTCATAATAGGTTTCTCTTATTGCATTTTCTTAATTTTAATTTACTTATATTCCCAAGACTATTCTATCTTAAAGATACTATTACATTTTATGAAGAAGGAAGCAATTACATAAAATTTCGAAAATGTTACGTAGCAGTTCGCTTTCATCATGATTCAAAAATACTTTTATATAGAGACTTAGACTACAAAAATGTTTTTCAATTTATAAGTTGTCATTCATCAGCCAAATCTTTCAAACTTCAATTACACTTACAAGGCATTGATTCTTAATGAAATTTCTTTTCATATATGTTTTTAACATATTTAGTTGTTAATGGATATTAAGCACACAAAAAGTAATATGATACATAACAATGGATTATAAGCAGTTTTCCTTTAATTAATCTTGAAAACTTTTTTAATTTAGAATTACGCAAAATGAAACCTCGTTCCGTACGCACGTGCCATAAAACACGTGCCGTACTCGAATCAGATAAACTAATGAAATGCAATGAATTGAATAGATGAAACGGATATGTAAGTGAAGCTTAACTAAATATAGGAAAAGTTGAAAGTTGGCGGATAGAGGATTACTCTATTAATAAAGTGTAGTCCAATTGACGTGTGCGAACCTATTTCGAGCAAACAAACTTTTATGAAGAATCTCCTGGAGTGACTGGATGTCGATAAACTAACTATAACCATCAGTGTTTAGGATTAAATTCACAAGTAACTGGACAATGGAGTAAGAGATTCAAATGTTTAGTATAAAAAATTTGAATGTGGTTGTGTTGAGGGTTAGAAGACAAAATAGAGCATTGTGATAAGAGAAGAAATTAAATTAAACTAAAAATCATTATCATCTATTTCATTTTCATTGATTATTTGTGTATTCAAACTTTGACTCGATGTCTATCTGGTAAACGATGGCTTCAGAAAAGTAAAACAGGAAGGTGTTACAGATCAAATAAGACAGTCTTGTGAAGAAGAGCTTGATTCTAAGCTTTCATTTAAATAAATTTTAACAGAAATAAATATAAGCAAATTTCAGACAAAAGATTAAGTACTAATCTGTTTTAAAAGTTGACCTAGTTGTACTGATTAATTTAATTCCTGTTATAATTCGTACTACAAGAATCTAGTTCAAAGTTTCACTATCCTTAATCATTCACGTAATTACAGCTTCCGTATACCAACAGTTTTGAATTCAGAAATGCAGTATTACTCCTATGGAGCTATTACAGATCTTCTTGAACCCAGAGTATGGTTAACTGTAAAGAAATAAAACATATTTGAAACAGTAAAAAGCAAAAAAAATTCTGATTCTATTTATTTTTCTACTCAAAAGAGAATCATTGCCTTTTGAATAAGTCGTTTATTTTTAAAAGATATTTATGAAAGTTTGAAAAAGAAACTTGCTAAAATCGACGGGGGATTATATTTATTATCTTTTGAGCCTAAAGTTTCAAATATTTATAGCTCAATACAGATTAAATTATTTTTATCATTTTTTTCTCTCTTTGGGTTAATTTGCTTTCTCACTTCAAGAATAATTTTAAAAAATTATCTATATCATTTAAATTAACACAAACCTTTTTTGGAATGCTTGATTGGTGAAAGAGATTAAGGGAATCATGAAAATTTCAGGATTGGTTGAAATGTAGAAAAGGAATCAATCAAGCGGACGGTAAGTAGATGGAAACAGAGAGCTGCTGAGGTAAATGATGTTTCTGAAATATGAGTTTTATGATTTCATTGACTATATAATGTGGAAACTCTGAATATAGGTTTACAATTCTGATATGAGTCATATCATTTGAAAATGATACAAAATAGAAAGAATGTGAATTCGTAATACGTTGAAATAAAACATACAATTGGAAAGGCTTCAAAATTAGCAATCAAAATAAGAAGTCAATTGAAAAATAAATTCCACTTTTTAAAAATAAATGTAGCAAATTTTATTCAAAACTATCAATAATTCTAATAAATGTACCTACTGTAATCACACAACTATTAGATGAAACCCAATACGTTTATAAATATATTAATTTGGTTATAAATATTAAAGTTTGGATATAAATCCAAATAGTACTATCATTTAAGGGCTATTGTTTTTAAGAAACTAAGCAATGATATCTTTATATCGTTAAGTTCTGAACCTGCACACAGATGCACTTATATATATTGGCCCCAAAAAAATCGTCTGGAAGAAAGACATTTTAATTATGGAAAGAAACCATTTTCCCGTTCCTCCACATTAATAACGTTGTACTTGGTGGCAGCTACTGATGAAATGCCCCATTTCATTCATAGTAGATAAGGTTCATATTTTGTCCTTTTGGTATAAAGAAAAATAACAGGTTTCTATGGAAATAAATAATAATCAATATTAATTTATTGTTAATAATTGTCTTACACGAGCATATATTTTAGACAGGAGTTATTTTATAATTTTAACTAAGACAAATATTTAAAAAAGTAATTTGATTAAAAATTTTATTTAAATATCATTATACATAATTACATTATTACTATAAAAATACACATTCGTCATTAATTAAAAATTACAGCCAATTTAAAACTAAACAGCTTAAACATCATAGCAAAAATCAAGAGAAAAGAGTAAAAATAAAACAAAAAGTAGACATAGTAGAATTTAATACTGCTCCACACTTTGGAGTGAAAAATGTGTTTGAACTAATATTACGGATCCAGCAATCTCATTTTCAGTAATTATGTTATCAATGTGTATCTAGACACTTGAAAAAATAAACGAAAATAAAAAAAAACGATCATAAATTCAACAATAGAAATAATAAAACTAATACATTACTACCAAAGTAAAAAAAATGAACTTAAAATTTATCTATATATTTAAAACACGATTACAAAAATATATGATATTATCACAATAAATCACTTATTACTAAAAATAATTCAAGCAACTGGATGTGTTTTATTTAGCATATTGATACATATTTACGTACATAATAACACAACGATGTGAATTACAGTTATTAATACTAATTGTTTAGTTTCTCGAAGCCTTAGAATAAGTAAACCTTAGTATAGAGGTAATAAAGTTCAGTTTACTGAGTTCTAGAAAGGCTACCTTCAAAAAGTCAAAAATTGTGTAACTCTACATCCTGACATTGTTAGGAAATCTTAGAATTGGTAAATATATTATATTTGCTATCTATATTACATTTATTAAAAATGAAAAATATACAATACCAAGAGTTGATAGTTAAAACTTTACGTACAGCTAGGTACTTAAATCTTTAGCTTCTTGAAGCAAACAAATGAATATTTATAGTTGTAATTTACAGCCTTATATACATTAGACTAAATTAATGTGCAAAATAAACTTTATCTTGGTATCTAGATTACTTCTTTATAATAGTTAAAACTATATGACACTCCATCATATGTCTTTTTTTGTGAATATATTCCATAAGAAACAGATGATAAAGCATTTTTTTAAATATTAGAGAGCAAATCTAATTAGATTTCAACGTTTTTTACATGGAAAAGAAATTTGGGCATTTCTTTTGCAACTCAGGTTATTAACAAGACGTGTGTAAATCATATCATACACTTAATCCAATGAGTATCTGTACTTTATTTTATATTTATAAATAGCCATAACGAAATATAATTAATATCAAAATAGAAAAAAGGCTCTCTATAACCAGATGAGTAAAATATAATTTTATTAATATAAATGGAACTTATTCTTTACCATAATAATATCAATAACAGACTCTTAAAAGTATGTGAAATGTTTTTTTTTTAAAAAAAATCAGCTTAAAGTACCTTTTTTTCATAAATGTTTCATAAAGTAGTAAATAGTTATGTTTCAAAAATAATTAAAACATTGAATTGAATTCAAATGTTAGCAGTATGTGCCATATTTAATTCGAACTAAACTAATTAAAATATCAATCATATATTAAATAAATTCTTAAGAAATTATATTATTAGTTTTTTATTAATTCTTCCTAGACTGTACAAGCCAAAATGCATTTTTGTTGCTTAATTCGAATGGATTATTTATAAATAGAAAACATTTTATCATATATTTCACGTTGGACAATTATTTTTATTTTATATAATTCTAGAATGAGCTCAATTACTTACATCTTTCAAACCTTTCTCTGGATGTCAATTTCCCTTCGACAAAGATAGAGTAAGACGCTTTCATTTTACATTGAAAACTTTACTTTGTAATCAACGATTCTCCAGTCCAGGCAACTTATTAATTCGAATAATTACTTAAAAGTTCTCGAATGGTATCATCTCCATAACGACTATATGTTCACGAGCATGTAGATGACACCTCCATACCTTTTGAAGTTGAATACTTTATTCTAAACACACCGGAAAGTTTTAACATATTCGTTTGGCCTTAAAATTGCTCTCGGCGTTTCATTACTTGAATTCTGATAACAAGAAGTTATTTGTTTTGCTACAGAAAACTATTCTCAAAATTCAAGCTCACTGTTTAGAAACGAAGCAGTTACTTCCATTTTCTTAATTAATAGGAACTGAAGTCTAAACTCAAACATGTTTCAGAGCTTAATTAAGAAAATATCATACGTGTTGAACAGTCTGGATACAAATTTTTTTTTTCTGGTATTTTAATTTCATTATTATTTTACTAAAGAATTCCAACGTGTTATTAAAACTGCTTTAACGTTCCAATAACGTCTGTAATGTTCAATGGTTAGAGGATTATATTATTACACCATGGAAATTTAATTGTACTTTGCCAGCAGGATTAATGAATAGAATACTTATGTGTCTAGATACGTGGATAAATGTTTATTTGTTAAAATAAATTAGTTTATTATTAATTAGGATATTTTTACTTTCTTAGCTAGATTTTTTATTAGTTTATTATTAGTTAAGAGTTTTATTTGTTTATTATTAGTTAAGAGTTTTATTTGTTTATTATTAGTTAACCCGTTTCCGCCCAGCGTCATATTTATAGGATAGTTCATTTTCCTCATTATAAATAAAGCTATTCAACGTTTTGCCGATTCTTTTTCTACCCCTTGAAGAGTAATGGTTTCACCCTACTTACTTAAACCGATTTGAACCGGATGGAAGCATTTTTCAGCCAGCTGCAGACACTTAAACTTCGCCATTTTCATGATTTTTTCTTGCTGAATTTCATTGTAATCGTACGATAAGGTTTTAAAGGTAAGTTTAAATATTTTTTCAGAATTTATATTTCAGATATTCTATTAACATATATCATATAACATTTTACAACTATTTTACTTTTATTAGTTTTAATTACAAATTTAAACTACTGTCCTAAAAATAGGACGCTGGGCGGATTCGTTAAATTTTCTGATATTTAGTTTATTTCATAGGTGCTCAAGATGTCGCGGAAAAAAGTTTTTAAAACTGCCGAGGAAGCTGTAGAATATCTATTTTTGGAGGAATTAGAGTCCGAAATGATTGTTTTGCCACCTGAAGTAGATGAATTAACAGATGAAGGAGGTTTTGATGACTCTGAAACTCTTGACCCATCTGTAAGAGACGTAATTTGTCCTATAATTTGTAAGTTGACCTAAGAAAGAGTGGATTTCGAGCAACAGGAACAATAAGAAGTAACAGAATACCTCATTGTCAACTTGAAATTGATTCTTCTTTCAAATAGACTAGCCGTGGTTCACATGATTTCTACTTTGATGTGAAAATAAAATTACTGCTGTAAAATGGAATGATAACAAATGCGTTACACTTGCGACAAATTTTGACATAATTGAGCCACTAACATCTGTTTCAAGGCATGAAAAGGGAAAAGATGAAAAAAATAAAATCGAACAGCCATGTCTCGTAAACAATTGTAACAAAAACATGGGTGGAATAGAATCTCATGATTGGCTTTTAGAGAAACATACCAAAAGAATCTGTGGAAAAAAATGGTATTGGCCAATTATTACCCAAATTGTAGACATGGCTGTTGTAAATACCTGCGTTATTTACAACATGGTAAATGCAGAGAAAAAGAGTATCAAAGAAATAAGGAGACATATTGCAATAGCCTATCTAAAAAAAGGCAACACAGCACAAATACAAATCGGTATACCAAGTTATACAATTTCATCTCGAGTGATGGAAATAGACACTGTTAGACGTGATGGAGTTGGCCATATAATTAGTAAAAGAGAAAAACAAAGACGATGTCAAATGTAAAATTGTTCGGGAAAACTTCTTACATTTTGCATGAAATGTAATGTAACTCTATGAACAAAATGTTTTCCAAATTACCATACATAGTGTGAATATGTTTAAACTTAATAAAAATTGTCATATTTATTTGTGTTTGATTTTATTTTGCATTAAGTATTAAAGTTCAATTGTTTGGGAACAGAAACATAATCAAGTAATTTAAAACAAAGGAGAAGTACTAAGTGTTCAAAAACTTCCATATCCGCCCAGCGTTCTATTTATAGGAAAGTAATTATTTCGGATCCTAAATTAATGGTGTGGAGTTTAATTGCATATTATATTTAATTTAAGTGTTTAGAACATATTTTTAAAAGTTTTTAACAAAATTTCAATTTTAAATTAAGTTGGGCGTTAACGGGTTAAATCAATTATTAATCTTTGATACTTTTTTGCTCAGTTAATATCCGCGATAGCTGAACGATTATAGTCAAGTGCTCGTGGTTCGCAATTTTCGTCCATTTTTGAATTCAATTTCTGATGTCACTAAGTACACGCCATATTGCGGGGCTAATGCTCTTTTGATTCTTCTGAGGCTTCCAGTCCTCACATTATCCTGATTTGAAGAGTGAGGGAGAATTTATATGAATCGTGAGGAGTGAAGTGCTTGCTCTAATGTCGTCCTCATCACTTGACAGAGGCTGAAAATGTTCAGGTCGACTACCAAATACCTTATTTTATTCCAAATAACATGTTTTATTGCACATTTCTTATCCGGTCATAGGCCTCCAATTCTTCCGTAAATTGTTTCATTTTCAAAGAAAATATGCTCTGTGAAAAACTGGTAATCAAAATCGAGTACAAAGTTCTCACTTTTAAATATTTCACATATTTCACATCCCCATTTGTACAACACAGCTTATACAATGAGGTATCATTTCAAATATAGGAAGTTTTACTATGCGTAAAGGTACATAATTAAATAGAATATTTACTTCTTTCAAATCAACAACATCTCATTAAGTTACTAAATATATCAGGTTATACGCTTAACAGCAATACAAAATACATGCTAGTTGTCAGAAAACTAGCCAAACAAAAAAATTTTAAATTTTGCGAATTGATATTAATAACTAAATTGATTGCGATTGATATTAATAACTAAAGTTATTGCGATTGATATTGATAACTAAAGTTATTGCGATTGATATTAATAACAAAAAAGAGTGCATATTAAATGACAAAACTGACAAAAGTTACAATTAAATCAAACAATTTTGAATTGTAAAATTTTAACTACAATAGGTAAAAAGAAAAACATTTTGAATATAATAAAAATTGAAAACTTGACCAATCAGTCAAAGACAGATATCAATGAATTTCATTCAGCTTGTAGTTATCGCCTAGTATCTTGCGTTCATCCCCTCCAATACATAAAAACATTTTATTAAGGAAGTATAATAATTTCATAAAATATTCCTACCTATATATGTTTTTACCAAAAGTATTAATACGATATTTTTGTAGAATATTGATGTTGGATGGATCACCCTCTCCTAACTTAACAGAAATTTTATGATTTACTTTATGTTCCACTATAATAGCCGCAGTTACAATGTTTTGGTGTTTTTGATGTTTGCACATGTTGCTTAAAGTTTAATTCATTTTTAAATAATTCGAGATAAAAACCAACGTTTTTAAAAACAACGTTTTTATATAATGACAAAGTATATTAATTATTATACATTAAATTCAAAACAAACTCGTGATAAACACATAAAAAAATTAATTGTAATTTCAATTTAATCAATCATTTATTGAATATTTTTTACTGAAAAATTTTACAGCACATACAAGCCTTTCCTTCTTAGTTTCCAAATATTTTTGGATTACCAGATCTAACACCGTGGAGGTGAGGTGAGGCTAATTTGAGTATGATTGGCTAAGTGTAGATAAATCTACATGTATTACACGTCATACTCTTCTAGACCCAAAAACGTGGACAAAACACAAACTAACTTTACTAAATAAATACGAATGGAGCAAATAAAAGTTATGCATCTAATAATTTTTACTAATTCATGATTTAGAGTCGACATGTCTATCATTTAAATTCTACTTTCTTAGTACTTCTGAAATGCTGTACATCAAATTCTAGAAAACAAAATTTTTAACTTTAAAATTTACTTAAAAAGACACATTTGTGAACGTTTTAAGAAAATTCGTAATATAAAATCAAAACAGGCATTTGAAGGTTTGTAAGTCATTCTATTAAAACTGGGTACCAGAATTCAGAAAAAATTATTGTGATAAGACACGGCCCCAAATATTGGAAACTTTCTTTCTTGCGAATGATTACTGACTAAAAGTCAGAAACTATTACTATCTCGGAGATAGTAAAGGGGTGACAGTATCTCCCCTTTGTGAGTACAATAGTTTTACGATACCTCATGCGGCGTATGGGGAAATTCCCAATGTTCCCCGAGAGGGAAAGAAATTTTTTCCTCAAAGCGCCGAGTGGAAGGGATATTTTGACTTATTAAAATTATTGAAATATTAATTAAAACTTGTCGCAAATGTCTAAATATTGTATTGTTAGGCAAGTAAGAACGATTCCCAAAGTTTCAAAGTTCTAGTAAGGTGGGAAGTTGGTTAAATTAGCGATCGAAAATTTAATGACACACACACACACCAAGTGAAATTCAGAAAAACGTTTTCAAATCAGATTGATTATCACTAATATAAGTTTTGGTATGTGTCTTGTTATTCAAAATATTCAGAATTTAATTGCTGCACTTCATTTTACTTGAAAACATATGAGTAAGATCTATATTTGATTAATAAATATTACATTGCGAAAAACAAAAAAAGAATTAATGCTAGCAAATGATTATTAAATTTGAAATAGTATAGAGGATTTACACATTCACATATTTTTTTTAAATACTGTTGATTCGTTTTTAATGCATTATAATCAACTTATAATTTAATTAACTTATTTGTTTGCAAAACACTTTAATTCAAGGTACAAAATTGCACCTGTTTGAATCAAAAATCATAAGAAATAAATATAAAGTTTTAAATAAATATAAATACAAAGTGTTAAGTAAATATAAACATAAATATAAAGTCTGATAAATATAAAGTGTTTATACATAAAATATATTGAAATTCAGAAGATCTTAATTACACTTTAACAGTTCGCATGTATTTTTCAGAAGGTTTAGAATATTTACAATACTAAAATAAATATTGGGGACTTTATCTTTAAAATGTTAGAATCAACCGATGACTAAGGATGATAACAATATTTATATGTAAATAATTTGAAATACAAAATAAGCTTAATCAAAACACAAACTGAAATAGCCGTTAACAGCTCAAAAATACATCTGTTTAAGGCAGAAAATAATTTAAAGTTTATATCGGAAGTGTGCAAACAAACGCCAGAAGCAAGTTTAAATAGGCTTACTGAGCAACATTTTAACTACACAATTAAACGAGAATAAGTTTATAGATGTATCAAAATATACTGAGATTATTTCCTATCGAATGTAAATAATTGAATAATGCAAAAATATGATAATATTAAAAAATGTTAATCGTAATAAAGTGGCTGTACAAGACGTAAGCAACTAGCAAATAGAGAAATCCGATGTCAATTTTGTCCACTAAACTAATGTTTTTAATATTACTTAAATTTAATATGATGGTAAAGTTAGTAATTTTACTCAAATTATTTACCACTAATTTAATGATATGGTGAATGTGATAAATGTTTACCTTATTTCGGCAGATTATTTAAAAAAAATTAGTGTAAAATGTTTTATGCAATTTACTTAGATACTTAAGTCATACGTATTCATTTTAAAATTCATGTGTTCTTCCGCGTGTAGTGTCGTAAATACGAAATATAGTTCGAAATATATAGACGAATCGTATTTATTTTTGAACCCCAAATATATTAAAAGACGTAGCCAGTATATATAAGGAGCTTTTGTAGTCCTTAATATCCATAATAATTTTTTGAGAGTGTGGATTTACATATATTTTTGTTTTTGAATGCATGCAATATTTTATATTCGATAAAGGCATACGTTCAAATCTGATACAAATATACTCATTTCAAAATGAGTACGTCTGGGTATTCATTTTTAAGTATTTTTTTTTCTCCGTGTACATAAGTTTTTAAGGTTCTTTTGTAGACGCAGACCAGTACATGCTTTCTCTTGTACCATTACCAACAATTTTCAATTAAATTGCACTATTGGTGAAATAAAACTTATTTCGCTGAAGTCTATGTGTGGAAATTCCAATTTGTATTTCAATCTAAGATACTGCATCTCATAAATTTACTGATCCAATATCTAAGGTTGCTTATATATATATATATATATATATATATATTATAAACATTTTTACACTTTGTTTTCGGCCGTCTGGTTTGTTAACTATTTTCCTCTTCTCTTAGCCAAGACTTTTTATTGCCTTTCGAGTTTTGACGACGAATCGATTTTCTGATGAGAGATAGCATTGGGGCCTGTTTTATTCAATGAATTCATCTTTATTTTGATTATGCTTTTGGATTCAAACACTATATTTTACAATGTGTACTATTTCTTAATTTTTTTAAAAAAAAATCGTGTTTCCTTTATTATCTATTAATTTCGGTTATATAATTAAAATCCTAAGAAAATATTGTTTTAGTTAACCCAAAAATGTCGTACCTAACCACTTTTCAAACGTTAATCTTGTTTTCGTGAAAATTTTTATGTCTGGTTTCACCAGTGACGAACTTAATATTCAAAAATACGTCATAATAAATTTCCTGGAATTTTTTTTTATTTGATTGAAATAAAATGTATTCAATATATGCTGCTTTCACCACTAATGAACTAAATCTACAAAAATATGTTATAATAAATTTAACCACCCCATTTTTATTGGATTGAAGTAAAACAAATATAAAAATAAAGTTTTTTCATTAACTTATTGATTTATGTTTTATTTTATATCATATAAAAACTGAAATCAAGATATGATTGAAAATAAATCATATTATTCAGAGTTTTAAGCTTCAAGAAATTTAAACTACGTCTTTTAATTTTGGATTCCTTCTTCAACTGTTTTGGTGTCAAATGATTTTAATATTGATTTACTATTATTGGAAACTCAAAGGGTTATTTTTTTTTGGTGGATCACTTTTGGCGAACGAGATCGCTTTTCAATTTTTTATCATGCGCTTCAATTTTAATTACATTTAGCTTAAATATATTCCACATAACAATTTATCGATTCCTTTAACTTTAATATCGGAAAAGTTTACTATTGTCAATCTCTCGATATTCCAATGTTTGCATTACTTTTTATATTTAATTAAATAATTAATAGATAATTATATAAAAGCGCACCATGTGTGGCTAAATATGTTCTTTGCAAAACATTGCCATCGAACTCTTAAGAAATGTTTTTTCCTCTTGTTTTTAAACTTCTCTTCAGTATTGTATAATAAGGGAATCAATATATTAATTTGTAAGTGACATTATGTGTTATATGTAAGTTTTCGGTTTTCCGTTGATGTCTCTTCCGTCGATCTGTCTTAGAATTCCTTTTGCCCGGGATTCGATATGGGAAATGCTTTTTAAGTAGCTGCTACATATGATGATAAAAAATACTTAATCAACAATGCTCATATATTAAATTTATTTGACACGTTCATAGTAAAACTTTGTATTGAATGTAACAATTCCTATTAATTTACAACATATAACTACTTCACTTTGATACCAAAAGAAATTTAACATGCAATCTGGTTTTAAATTCGTGCAAGCTTGGGCTATTTTTTCAAATAATAAATTATTTATTTACATGAAGGCTTATTCTGTTTTTTTTCATGGTTGTACTATGTAGGTTCGTGAACATATATGTTTAATGTAGTGTTTTATTTTTATATAAATAATGATAGGTCTGTTCCAGATAGTCAATATATTTCAGTGAATAAATATTGTTTTTTAGTTTCCAAGAAATGATAATAAGTATTTCAAAGGGTGCGTTTTGTGTTATTTTACAGTACGTTAAAAAATTTTACTTATTATTAGTGAAAATATTACACATATCTTAGATAACAGATTTTATTTTTCTTATTTTAAATCTATTGAGTAACGGCAAAATTATTATTCAAATTATGTTTATTATATGAGACATCAAAGTTTATTACATATTGTCTTTTTTCAATAAAGATTTAGAATATTTAAATAGTTATTTAAAACCTCTTCTAAAATTTTATGCTATAATTCAAAGAACTTGAACATTCAAATAAATTTAGACTGTATTCATTAAGAATTACGAAAAAGAA
This sequence comes from Nephila pilipes, assembly GCA_019974015.1. Lineage (NCBI taxonomy): Eukaryota > Metazoa > Arthropoda > Arachnida > Araneae > Nephilidae > Nephila > Nephila pilipes. Next base: position 125,454 of record BMAW01017792.1, on the reverse strand, counting down.
TATTATTTTTTAAAATGCTTTTTTACATACTGCTACGAACATATTTATTCTAAATTAAATCAAAGATTAAATTAAAGTCATTGATTTTCATACAAAGTGCTAATATTTACTGTCCAGTATTTAAAAACTTCCGAATCCAATGAACCGCATTATTTTATTTGAGATTGTTGTTGTTAGGAACATTTTATAAACACTTAAAGTGTAATTTTTCTCTCGAATAACTGGCTGAAATAATATAATTGGTTAAATAAATTTTACGGATGTGATATATTTCATTTCTTACCGAACACTGTACAGCAAATTGGGCAATTTATATAAGGATAGTGTAGTGGAAACAACTTTACAGGGACAACACTGCCTTTTCAAAATCTTGCCGAGGAAAATTAATGGGGTGGAAATTATTAAATCCTCGTTGAACAGAATTTATTTTTATTTTCATTTACTTGTTTTTAGTGGCCTGTTTATCATTTCTCGAAGAAACATTTTTCTGCTTTACGAAACAGAAAATATTACATGCAGCTTGGTTGAGGGGTAGCTTAAGACTATTAATAATCCTGTATGCTTATGTATGTCTGATCATTAAAAGACTCAGTTTTTCTGAAGGGTTAAAGACTGATGATAATATTAACTATAAATAACTCGATGTCTAAGCCAAAATTTCCCATTGTTGTTTTATAATAAATAGTAGAGAACTACAAAGTGGTCATATATATATATATATATATATATATATATATATATATATATATATATATAAAATATGTGTTTTTTTTAACAAAGAATACATAGTGCACAATTCACAATATTTAACAATCTAAGAATATCCAACACCGAAGCAAAACTGTTTGTAAAAAAAAAACTAAATATTTAAGGATGTGACATTGGGCTAAAGTTTTTCGTTAGAAAACTTTATTGTGTTATAAAGTTTTCTCTTCACTTATCTTGGAGACTTTTAACTAAGAATTATTGCTTTTTCTGAACAACCTTCAGAAAATGCAATCAGTCAAACAAAATTGAAACCTGAATATTTAAATTACAAGCATGTAGAAATAAAGTGAAGCGAGGGAGATAGCAATTATATTAATTAAGCTTGATACACACGAAAGAGGACGAGTGGTTCTAGCGTTTGGAAATTGTTCCAGAGTCAAAGACGGGGCCGAGAATTGTTACAAGTTATCGGCTGCATAGCGAAAGTTAGAAGTCAAGACAGCCTCAACTTCACGGTATTGGTTTGATATTGGTATATCAAGTTAATATATTTAGGGCGATATTTTTGAAGAGCCGGTTACATTTGCAGTTATATTAGCTATTTGTCAATAAACATAGTTTTGAAACCTGTGTAATATCTTCTTGAACGCTTTATTGACTTTTAGTGTTAATAGCTTGAGATTCACTATGGCACAAGAGGCTCACAGGAATAGTTCGCCGTCACAAGGATATCATAAGAATCAACTGAATATTTTTACAAACCAGAGACAAATTTACATAAATAATCAAACAGCAAAAAACTAAAACTCAAAACTTCAAAACAAACTATTAAGGAACCAAACAATTTAAAATAAAACAAAATGATAGGAAAGCAAAGCTTAGAAAAAGGGAAAGATTATATTTAATACTGTTTCCTACTTTTGAAGGGAATAATACATTTTTACACTGTTAATTACTAATAAAACCTTTACACATCAATAAATTGCATTAAAAAATTATTGTAATACACCAAAAATCAGCAAACCGAGAAAATCAACCACAGAAAATGGAAAGTAAATATTGTAATCATATCACATTTCATTGCAAACAACCGTAATACACATAACTAAGCATCATAAATATTAGTAAAGCGATTAAAAATCTAAATAAAAAAAAGGAATATTAATTAAACCAAAATTTAATGGAAACATGTAATCATTCTAAGACGAAATGCGATATGAAAAATAATTACCAATGACGTATGAGAAAAATTATTGAAATGTTTATAAGACTAATAAACATCTACAGAAAGAAATTAATTATTTTTCCTATAAAAATTTTATACACACACACACAGAGAGAGAGAGAGAGAGAGAGAATTTTTATAGGAATTGATAATTAATTTCTTTCTGAAGTTGTTTTCTTTTCAATAGAGACGATTCATTTTTGCGTTTGCGAGCTCTTAAATAGTTTTAAAAACTTCTGAAAACCGGAAATACAGGATTATCAGTTTAAGTGAGTACCCGTTAGTTTTTCTTATTACCCTTAAATCTGACGGATGTGGCAACTATTGGAACACTGAAGTATAATTGTTTGAACCTTGATTAAGTGTGGAAGACAATTTGCAATACTGTTGGACTGTTACAACTTTAATTTTGAGGTAAAACATAAATGAAGACTCCTTAATTTACTTAATTCTGTGATAATTTTATTTTTGAAAAACATAATTTAATTCAAAATTCTTACATTATCGTTCCTTACCGTAAAAAATTAAAATGTTCATTATAATTTTGAATGCAAACACGAACACGTCGAACCAAGTTTTTTGGCAAACTTCGCAACATTGTTGGTGTTGTTGAAGAGATTTCTTCAATTATAATTAGTTTTAATTCATCGATGTTTTCAGGATTCCTCTGGAAAGTACTGTTTTTGCGATAACCACACAAAAACTCTAGCTGGGTCTTGTGATTTTGGTCAACCAGAGGCCTATTGAAATTAAATGTTCATCAAAAAATTCCTTAAGCACTTACATTGTTAGATCTCACGTGAGTTGAGTGAGTTGAGAGAACCATTATTGCTGACACCAGCAATAATGGTTCGGTATCTCCAGTAAAGCAATGGAAGCTTGTATGTCCGAGTACACTTCGGAATTCATTAAAATCAAATAATCAGTTCCTGTAGACAATTTGTACTGCTGTCATTCATATTCTTGTGAAATAAGCTTTCTAAAATAAAAGAAATAGTAAAAACGTTGAAAGTAGCCAACGATTTACTCCAATCATTTTAGAAAATCGGATTAAAAATTGCTATTGATGTTCACGCAAATTTACGTTTAAAAAACGATTTTTTACTTTTAGAAAGTAAAAAAAAGATACCAGTACATTAAATATAGACATATTCAATAAATTATGATGTTGAAAGTCTTGCTACATATATTATGTGGATAATACAAAAAACAAAAGTGTACTTTTTTAAATTGATCACCCTGTATAAACTAAATTTTTGCCCCGAGTCCGTACTGACTGACATGTTCCGATATTGACAGCTCCTCTGTAAAGATTGTACTACTTCTTCAACAAAGCACCAATTAGCGATTTTTCGTTGCTCCACAAAACAGTCTGTACAGCGCTTAAGAAAATTGTTGTATTCAAATCTGGCAAGCTACGATTTATTCAGGTGGCTTGCTCTTTTTTCTAAATTCTGAGAAAGGGCATGAAATAACTTCGAAGACTTTTTATTCCTAAAAGTATTAAAATTAGAGAATGATGTCATCAGTGTCGGATCGTTAATTTGCATAATCACTTTTCATTTGGTCAGGAAAGAACTGGACACTTAAAAGCAATATTATAAAGATTAACCAGAAATTAGTTATGGGATAGTATATTAGTAGCTCATGCTACAATATACTCGCTCTGTGGGAGAATGAAGAAGTCGTTATTTACAAGATAAATATTTCGAGATAAAAACCAACGGTTTTAAAAACAACGTTTTTATATAGTGGCAAAGTTTATTAAAAAAGTTATTGAAATATTAAAAAAAACTGATCTCAAATATCTGAATATTGCATTGTTAGGCAAGTAAGAATGGTTCCCAAAATTTCAGAGCTCTAGCTTGATGGGAAGTTGGTTAAATTAACTATTGAAAATTTGATGACACACTGATACACACACAGACAAACACACACCAAGTGAAAAACATAAAAACGTTAAAACTAACTAAAATTAAGTAGTACAAAGAGTGGAAGTAAGGAATGTAGTTTAACCCAACCACGTTTGGCGAAAAGAATAATTTGGCAGTATTTTGCCAAATGTGGCTACCCTAGTTCGTTTTACGGACTTAACGTTCAGCCAAAAAAATCACCACGTTTGGTGCCAATTTTTGAAATCGTGCCAAGTGGTTGACTGAACAGCATTATTAAAGAAAATATTAGTTAAAACTTGTCGCAAATGTTCAAATATTGCATTGTTAGGCGAGTAAGAGCGATTCCCAAAGTTTCAGAGCTCTACTTAATGGGAAGTTGGTTAAATTAACGATCGAAAATTTGATGACACACATACCAAGTGAAATGCATAAAAATGTTTTAATAGAATATTTCACTAATATTGCATTTTCTATTGTTAATATACTCTACCTTGATTTTCAGATTTTGATAGCTCAAAATAAAAACTTATTTTCACAAATTTTAGGAGCTTGTTAATTGGAAGAATGACTTTCGGCACTCTTTGTACTATTTTTCAATTCTTGTTTAAAATGACTGATTTAGTTATAAATAAGTTTTACAAGCAAGTAAAAAAATATGTGAAAAGATTTAAGTTAAGATCAGCAATTATGGAGTCCTTTCGAAAAGAAACATGATATTCAATGAGTCTACTCTTAAATTTCTAACCCTTTTAATAAGGCAAGATCATCAGTACCTTTTACGAAAAAAAGTAATTTTTCTCTTCATCAGAATACTTTTTTCATAAAACGAAATTACATTTTTCTTAATAAAACTGCGTATATTTAATCAATAATAATAACATTTAATTATTCTTTACTATTAGAAAGTGTATAACTTTTAGGTATTTCATTATATTGAAAATTAGAATGAATGGTAAAATAAATCAAAACAATGAAAGTTTTGAAGCAAACCTTATTTTTAATATATTTCTGATTTAAAAAATATTCTATCCATTACATTATTGTAATTATTCAAAGGGTTTGTAATTTGAGTCAAATAACTTATACAATCCTATTTTTTCCCTGTTTATTCTAGGGAAATAAATGTGTAATTTCTTTTTGCTATTCTTAAAGTTAATAAAAACACATATAACTTTTTCTTATATCGTAATTTAGGTGTGCATCTTAACAACTATTAAGATTTACTTTGCGAAAATATTCATTCCATTCAACAAATATTCCACACCATACTAATATGTTAAGACTCAGTTGCTAAGCAACAGCAGTTGATTATATCCCACCTTCCAAACAAACCAACCCATAAAACATTTTTATCGAATTCGACATCTTGCATATTCATAATCGTATCCCCACTAACGATATAAGAAACAGGAAACACTATATCTGGAAGCCATAAAAATCTCTTTTTGCCTAGGAAAGTTCTAAAAGAATTTTCCTGGGTTCTCCCCCAATCGATATCGTTACGTGAAAGGTATCGTAGCAAGTGTTTATTTCGAACAAATCATCAGTGGGGAAACCAATCAGACGGAATAAAAACATTTGTAGATAATTTACTCAGTTCCATCTATACATTTCCTGAAGATGTATTGGGGGCTTATTTCTCTGTGCAAATGACCCTGTTCCTCTTAGTGATGCTCGAAATATGAATTTCAGACTGCTAGAGATGTTTTCCACAGAAAGAGGCTATGGATATTTATAATCGAAGAGTAAAGCTCATTTTATAATGAATTTGTACTAATAGCTACTTAAAGACTTAAATAAAATTAATAAAAGGCTACATTTTATATGAATGTATAATTCATTAATTTCATTAAATAAGTCTTGAGTTAACAGTACACCTTCGAAGAATATTTTCTGAATTTACCTAAATGCCTATTTTGGGACCTTATATTAATTTAATCTCAAACAAATACCATAGAAAAGACTTGCTGGTGTATATTTATTTTTCCGAGAGGGTATTTTATGTAAATATGAGTACAACTTAAGATTTTCTGCAAAACATGGTCACTTAAAAGAAAATAAATATATTGACATTTTGTAAATTAAATAATACAAAATAAAACTTTATCTAGATAATAGATATTATTTTGATAATGTAGCCTTTAAGCAGGAAGATATGGCAGTTCGAGTTCTGAACACTGGCAGTTTCATAAAAATCCTTTGCGATTTTCGCTTATTTGTAATGTAAAAAATTATTTACTCAATATAAAATCAGAACAAAATTATATGCAATGTACACGTATCAAAACACACACACACACACACATATATATATATATATATAAATGTGTGTGTATATATATATATAGTTGTATGTGTGTGTGTGTCTGTGTATGTATATATATATATATATATATATATATATAAGTTTTAGGTTCATAGATGCATAACATTTTGAGATACTGTGTTTTGCAATAATGAAAAATGTCAGTATCTGAGCATTTTCGGTTACAGAAACTCACAGTGCATTAATACTAAAACTGCTGAAACGTAGCTTCAAAAGAAGATTGAAACAAAATTAAAACATAGTTTTAAAGATAAAAGATTGTACTTTATTGTGAGATCAAAAATTTTTTAAAAAAATCTATATTGTGTTTCGAAGCTCTACCATTACCATAAGATGTCGCTGATAGATCATTCTCTCTCAACTTAAATATATATATATATATATATATATATATATATATCTTCACCCCCTTCTCTTTTCGTCCAGTGTAGCTTAACTCTAAACGCCAGAGTACGTTCCAATGCCCATCGCCGATATGCGATAAACTTGGGTTGTAATCTATCTTTCTCCCAGGAACTAGTATATTCGAAAATAAACTGTACAAAGTAATATTGTAAGTACTCTACATATTGACTATTCATAAAATAAAATAATGATTCACCTCCGAGTCTCACCATTGAACTCGTAAAGGCCAACATTGAGCATTTCCCCTAGACTCTGAAGAACGAGGCGGTGTCTTGTCCAGACGGATATCTCTTATATGTATATGATATATATATATATATATGTAATGATTTAACTTTAATTCAATAATTACCCTAAATAATAAATTAACTTTCTATTCTAT
>BMAW01017792.1:72284-118503 GCA_019974015.1 Nephila pilipes | reverse complement strand
TTTGATATTATGTTACTTTACAAAAGTCGATAGGAATAATGTTACATATATATATATATATATATATATATATATTAAGCTCGTTAAATGTAAGACTTATAAAATTTCATAGAACTTTGATTAAAAGGTGAATAAAATTATTTTTCAAATATTATTGTTCTCAATAAATGTCAGAATTTTAGAAGTATGTTACGAGAGATTAATGCATTTATTCATTTAATATTCTTCATTCTAATGAAATCCTTTTTACATTCATGTTGAGTAAATATTGATTTTATATTACTTCAATTACAATTTATTTCGAACTATTTTACTGCCTTCACCGCATTGAAAAATGGTAAATGTAATTGAAGGGATTCTTCAGAAGCAAGTTCATGTCTATTTAAATCTTTCTCTCCACTTTCGTAAGTTTTAATTTTCGACTTTTTTTTTATTTATTATATCATTAGCTGGAATGCCTGTTCATCTCATGAGAGAAATTTTGAAAAGCCACCATGGTGAAAAACTTTGTCGGTACTATAGATTGACCAAGCTATGTGCATGGAGATAGATGTAGTATTCGTTAGAGCTATGAGTAGCAAACATAATCTTCCAATGTAACGAGTAATAAATCATAAGTTCACTTACTGAGAGTGTAATTAAATAATACATAAACTCCCTTTATTCGTATTTTCATCACTAAAAGCATTTAAGTTGTTTAATTACGGTTGAGGATTTGTGTAAAACATTCAGACTTATATTATATTCGGACCGGAATAATAGCCAATGTGTTTCTCTATTTTTAAACTGATTCCTATGATTCCTAAAAGTCAAATTACATTTAAAGAATTTTTAAAATTCTTTAAAAGTAATATGAAAGAATTGTGAACAAAAAACATTTGGAAAATGTGTAACATCTGCAGTAAAACACGGAACGAACGTGAAAAAAAGGAGAGGAGAATCACTAAAAAATTGAAAAACAAATGGGAAGCTGTATACTGACGGGTCTTTCCCCACGTCACAGAAGCATCCTAAGAATTTGAAATGATTCTATCAATAATATGTATTTTATAAAAAAGACAGACAAACACACATATAAATAAATTTTCAAATTTGTATATCGTAAAATGATTGAGCATCTTTTGAATCGAAGAAAGATCCACGCAATTAAAAAAAAAGGTTTTTTTCCTATCAAATATAATTTATTCAGATAATCTCTAGAAATTAATCTACTTTCTCTTTTCACAGGAGCAAATGACACACACATATGAAATTATATGATAGAACAGATTCGAAGTTCGTTCAATATCTGAACATAACCATTAAAATCACTATAACGCTTGAAAACATATTTGTCTGCATATATACCTTCCCTAAAGCAAGCAGTGGATACTTCAAAGGATATCCTGAAGGTCTTCAGGGACTAATCTCTCGTCTTGTGGGTTCTAAATTTGTCACCAAATATAATGACTTGGCAACATTGATGATCAAATCTGTCGCTAAGGTAACCCTTACCTATACAACGTTATTTATGCGCACTGTATAACAAAAAAAATCGACATACAGCGAAGTTGCCCGATTGTAATAAAATTTCATATGCAAAGACATTGGGACCAAACATGCTAACAATTAAACTTTGGTGTCCAAAGAATGAATAGCGGGAGCTCCAAAGCATTGGAACATGTGTATATAAGGAGCGATTATCAATCGGATGGTAAAAATTTGGTTACATTTCTACCGTGTATATCTTACGTAAACTGTATCAATGGCTTCAAAGAATAAATGCACATTATCTGCAGATGTCAATTTAAAAAAGTCACGCTATAAGAATGAAAGAGTCTGTTTGATGAATGGAATAATCGCTCGACACATGGTTTGAAGCAATGCGGCAATTAGACTATGCTGCCAAGAATGGATCAATAACAACAAATATCAGCATCAAAATGGCAGCAATAGATCAAGAAAAACAGCAGAACTGGAAGACAAACTGTCATAACAGCTAATTTAGCAGGAGATTCGTCGTTATCATCTATCCAACGTGTGGTCTGCACACATCTATCCAGCATGACCCTCGACATACGACTGAGAGATCAGAAATTATGCTTGCGCCGACAGTTACAATGCTTACCTTTCCCGCTTGTACACTGTCTATTTCGATTACAGTGGTGTCGACTTCAATGAACTAACATCTGCGTTAACAGGGAGCGTACAGTTTAGTGACATTTTCGGATGTGTCTCGATGACAAATGCAGATGTGTCCTAAGACGTCCCAGAGAGAGTGAGGTTCATGCTCTTACTATCGCACGCCACAGAGGCCCACAAAAATCATTATTGTCTGGTATGTCATCTCATTTGATAGCCAGACCCCTTTGGTAGTCATTTCTGGCACAGTAACAGCACAGCGGTACTTAGACGGCATTCTACGACTGATTGTGTTACCGTCCTTTAGTGACACCCAGGACATACTTTTCAAAAAATTAATACCCGCTGCACACGTCACGTGTTACTCTGAAATGTCCTCGAGCATTTCCTACTCTTCCTTTGCCAGCTAGGTTAACTGATCATTCTCCCATTGAGCACATTCGGGACTTTATGGAAAGGCGATTGAAACCATCTCGAAGTATTGACGATTTAGCCCAACAGGTGGAGATAATTAGGTACAAAATTCCTCTGGACACCATCTGGGAATTTTATTCGCTTATGCCACACAGGGTGACAGCTTCCCACCTGGCCACAAGTGGACCAATTCCTTATTGACATCCTCCATTTGTAGCGGTCCAACTATGAAGTAAATCATACAATTGTTCTGAAATTTGAATCGTTCTTTTTCTGTGTATTTTCTGCACATCCAACAAATTTATCGCAATCAGACAACTCCTTCTTGGTACGTCATTTTATTGGTATAGAGTGTATTTTTGCAACCCACACATCCGCGCGCATTATTTACTTACGTAAGTGATCTTTCTGGTTATAATAATTATTCTGCAGGGAAACAACAAATTCAAACATTTGGGTAGTAATTTTACTATGTGTATGATTTTATTAGTTATTTTTGTTTTGACTTTTTTCCAGCGAGATTCAATTATGTCTCCAAATTCTATGCAAATGCATGTTCTAGCATTTCGATGCAAACCTGCTCTCTAAGTATCTGAGGAAAAAGTCTGTGTCAAAAATACCTCAGTTCTATTTCTTATGGGCTGATTTTGATAGGTCGAAACTAAGTTTCAGTTATAGTTTGTTGTATTTTCTGCTTGCATAAAATATTTTCATTTTTAATCAATACAATCAATTTAATGCAATTGGAAGTTTAAATTTATCGTACCACTCGAGCTGAAAAATTTAATCACGTTTGAAGAGTAAGAAACAATTTTTTTAGTCTGATTCCTTATAAGTAATCGTTGAAACTTGAGTATATTTTTAAGAAATTAATTAAAGGATTTTACCAGGGTCTATTAATAGTCAAAAGAGGAAGATGAAAGGAATGTGTTTTGTTTCAAGTAATTGCAAATTTAAAGGCGTGAAAAGTTTTTGTAATCAATTTTCCTGACATTTTTCCTCAGAAAAGTTCCATTTCGAAGAATATTGAAGCAATTAATTTTATTTTAAATAAATAATATCAGAATGATTTAATAATGTGAAACGTTCACCTAATATCATCATTAACCAAATATTATATTTGAGAATTCTACTATTCTTAATAGCAACAAATTGTCGAGTAGATGAACTGTATCCAAGTCCAGTCGACTTCAGAATCAGATAAACATTCTTAGACTAACACTCTACTTTTCTCGTTCCCACATAGTGTGTTCATCAATCACAATAATTCCATAATCTAGCTATCTCATATTACCTCTCTGTAATCACTCTATCTCATATTACCTTTCAGTAATCTCTCTATCTCAGATTACCTCTTTGTAATCTCTCTATCTCATTAAGTATATTTGTTACATAGTGATGCTAATGTATATAAATCAAGTATTTCATAAGACGAGGTTCTCATATTAAAAAACGTAGTAAAGTGAAGCGATTGTTATTAACATTGAGCATTGAGAAGCAATACGAGGATTATTGGCGAAGAGCTCGTAATTTTGAGCATACGTCATGTGACGAAGATGACCACGATAAAATAAGCAAGCCTCTCCATTTCAAAAATTCTACATTGCTTTAACGGAAGGACTTGAAACTTCAAACAGACTCAGCATACAATAATCCCGCTATACAGCGGGTCTTTTGTGGCATCAGGGTTCGAACCCAAGACTCGAAGAAAACAACGCCATCCGCGAGTTTACCACATACCCATAAACATCGTAGGAAGGCAACTCTAGTGCCTAATTATGTTTTCTTCTCGATTCACTGCAACATTTTATTTTAGATGGATCAGAAAAATATACTAAACCGAGGCAAAAATAAAATTATCGAAGATGTAAGCATCTCATAATAATCATTATTTATGAATATATAAATATTTAATAATAATACACGCATTGTAGATATATAATATTAAAGACAATCAATCATTACTTTTCGACGCCTCTATAAAAATGTTACAATAAATCAAGTTTAAATGCACAACTTTAATTTTGTAAATTAAATTTGCTTTGAAATTGTTATGACTGCTTACCTAAAAATGTTCAATGAATTTTATGAAAATGCCAAAGTACCGAGAGATTAGTGGATTTAGTAAGTCAACAATGTGCAAGCGTTATTAATATTTTATGAATCAACCTAGACAATATAATGGATCAAATATTAATACAAAGATCCATTTGTGTGCTTTAAATCTAATTAAAGTAGACAAAGATATTATGCGTGTACCTAAACACACCAAAATCTATCCACTTTTTTAAACGCTCTGCGTCAAACTAAAGAAAAGATGAAAGCGCCGAATAAATTAACTTAAATATTCATTTTGTGCTATTCCGCTAATTCTTTTTAATTGAATTGAAATTTGATTAATTAATTCTTTTCACAAAGTTTCTTTTTTCTCTTTTAATCCCTAGACAAAACTTTAAGAAGTCGCTTAATAGAAAATTTATTCAATATACCTTAGGTGAAATTAATTCTCCATTTTACTCTCGCTTCTGGTGATATTCTTTTTTTTCCTGTTTGGTTTCCAATATTAAGTTCATGAAATCGATTAGTTTAATACTCTCTAAAACAATAAAGAAAGTGAATCTATAAAATTATAGTCATATTCAGGGCTTTATGCATTTAATTCTATTCCTTTAGGTAAGTAATTTAATTTCACTGCTTGTTTAGAGGATACATTTTCGTAGCAAAGAATAAAAAAAAGTGAGAAAAACCAAACATTACATAAGTTCAAACACTATTCAACTAAAAAAAATAGTATAAGTTATTAAATTTAAATTTTATGAAAGTTATATTTCATACAAGTCAAAAGAAAAGCAGAAGAATTTCAAATGCATTATAATAGTGAAAATAAAGGTAATTTGACATAGAAACTAACTGCATTGACACTTAATAACTGTAAAAGATTTGGTAAATTAAATGTGAACGCATATCATTGCGTCAAGAACACATCAGATACAGTATCGTCACCAATTAGAGTTATGAGAGAACGTTCGAGAAGTGTTTCACTAAGATTGTACTCAAATGATCATTTCTATAATATGATTGGTTTCTCCTTTACCAAAATTTCCTGAAACACTATCCTACACAGAGTTTCAAATTCCCAACCATAGACATATAACAAATATTTGACTTGATACGAACTTGAATGTAGCTGGGTACTTGAAGAAAGAAAATTCCATGTGTGGGGGTATCGCTCTTTGCGTGAAACCTATTAACCGGTTCGTGTGAGATCATTTATAGTATATGTTTACTAGTAACATAGACGGATGCATCCAGAACAGAACAATGCTTAGTAATATGGTTCTTACTGGCAGAATGTGAACTTAATGCGCAGGGGCTTCTTTTACAACAAGTGGTCATTCTTCTTGATAACGCTCGGCTTAATACACCTATCCCATGAAATCCAGACTATAATACACATATTGTTTTGAGAAGTGTTAGAACACCCTGCATGTAACCCAGATGTTACCTTGTGATTTTTACATTTTGAACTTTTACATTTTTTTTTTTTTTTTTGTAGAAAAAAACTTTACAAGGGGTAGTTTTCATTCGGACGTCGTAATGAAGGTAGCAGGTTGCGACATCTTCAAAAAAACCACCTCATTCATTCTGGACTAAAAGAGCTGAACTGTTGTCGAAATGATAGCTCCAGTATTTCAGCAATCATGATGATTTATTTTTTAAATTTCCAATCAGGGTATGAATTCGTTTCAGCATGCCCGCTTTTTATTTAGGCAATCCTTGAATAAACAAACAAAAAAAAAACACTTTAATGTAATTCAGCCATTCCAAGCAATAAACTCTGACTTCACATCTACTTCTTATTATTAACCTCCATTTGAAGCTTGAAATATCTGTTCAATACTAATAAAGTTTATTCTAAAAAATAAAAAAAAAATTAAAAAATAAATAACTGAATATAAATAGTGTCGTTGTTATTGAATTTATTGAATGGTTCAGCTTTATCAAGGATGAGCTAAATAAATTTTCACAAACTAAGATATTTAGAAGTATCAATTATGCACACAAATAAAAATTTCTGTAATGTTTTTTTTTGTTTATCCTATATGTATTCATTTATGTGCATTTTATCAGTAACTGCTCATTAAATATTGTTTACGATATTTCTTTTTTCTAAAACCGATGCCATATTATTTTCATGAGTTTCTTGTGTTTCTATATATTATGTTTCATTCAATACAGTATTCCTTCAAGAACGTAATATTCAATTTTCTTTAAAAAAAGGAGTATAAGTTTCCTTCAATAAGGATATATTACATATATTTAATTATATTTATTACTACAAAATTTCAGCATGTATGCATTAAGTACTTAATATAAATTCTGGTATTTTAAATCTTAAGTATTAAATTATTTCTTTTGAAATCTAAAACCAGACAGGAGAAAACTAGTTTTTCATTTTATTACTTTAATTAAGTTAAGCTTAATTATTGAGTTAAAGACCTATAGGCTTTACTACATTTCAAATTATTTTACAGCATTTACGATTAAATTGTACTTATGCAACGAAATCTGTTTTAATAAAATATTTATGAACCTGTAAGAAACTACTTCTACTTGGAATAAAAAAATATTATTTTTCTTGTTTCAATATACTGATCATAATATACCATCAAACCCTTCAGTAACTCACGCAACGTTCTCTATTGCATCCTTCACTTTTTTTCCTTCAATTTAACGAAGAAAGAAAATTAAAAACTCCTTCAATCAATAAAGTGGTTCCTTCCTTTACTAATTACCGTCCTCGTCGGGAGTCCGGGTGTGGAATTATTAATGCGTATCAGCAAGAAAAATATTTCCTATCCATAATTAAAGTCACTCTTTTCCATTCAATATTTCGGGAACCAATAGATACGAGGAAGTTCTTCCTTGGAGTTATCATCTTAATCAGAGATGCTTATCGTTTTTTCGATTTTTTTTAGAATCTTCAACTAAATGTATGTTTATTAATACTGTGAAAGGCTCCGGTAGATAAACTAATAAGGAAGCAGTTGGTATCGGTAAAATAAGTGGAATGCGGTCTTTGTATTTTTTATGGATTTATTATTTATGTTTCAGAGGCGCTAAACTTATTTCGTAAATATTTCCTATACTTTGCTTGAATCCTTCGGAATGATTTTGGCTGTTCGTTGCCCCGAATAAGATTCGAATTTACCGTGTTGTTTCTATTATAATATTACGTATTCCAAACTTCTAGAATTGCATGTCAAGTACATGTCAGACATGTGGAATACATTTATCTCCTTACATGACAGTTTTTGAATTTTTTCATGTAGCAATTGTTTTCATAGTTCAAACTCTTAGGAAATCTGGTCTAATTATAATTTTCTTTTGAAAATCCTGGTTCATCAGTTCAATTACTGTTTCAAATCCCCAAACACCGAAGTCTATGTCCACGATACTATGATCTCAAATAAATCTAAATCAATTAAAAGATTAAAGAGATAAATCTGGTTTTGAGAGTCCCAGATAATGCAGGTCACATATAATAAAGATCTAATGCAAAATAACATTTGGGGCATATTTAAAAAATACTTAGCTCTATTGGAATGAGTCAATGATGTGAGATATTCATTGAAGAAGCGAGTCAAGTCTGTGTTCTCTTGTATGTTGCACTGAAAAGTATAACACGTTACTGGTAAAGTGTTATATCAGTACAAAGGCTTATATTGTGGCATAGTGACTATGTCTTAATATTAAAATTTATAATATAATTCCATAAGTGTTAGAGGGTATCTTTGATCCAATAAGTGAATACTTTACTTCATTAATTTTAATTAATGAATGAATACGTTAATATATACGTCAATATATTTAATTAATGATTTAATATGTTACTTTCTACTATTACAAAATAGAATATTGATTACATAGCTCGATATATACTTATTCCTTTCTTATGGAACGATGGAAAACGAACGTAAATTCAGTACAGAAACGTGAAATGTATTTCTACAGGAACTATTGAGAAACTTTAAAATGGAAACACTTAACCATAGTAAGTGTTATAACTTATAGTGAGTGTTGGCTGAAATTGCACGAAATAGAAGCTACAGAGTGGTGTAATAATAAATGGATCAACCAGTTGTATTCCCAACATCACGACAGCCCTAACTTAACATCTTGGACTTAAGATTCTTTAATACTACTTTAAGTTATAATATCAGCATAGGTCGGCTGTAGTGACGCATTTCTTTCATTATTTCATTCTACGCTTATATTAAAGTCTCTAATTAAATAGTCAATAAATTCAAGACTCAAAATGAATATACGTTAAAGAATAACAATATAATTTATTAGCTCGTAATACAGATAATGCTAGATCTCTCTTTTTTTCTCGAATAACCTCTTAATTAAGTTAATGTAAGTTTATGTTCAAATAATAAAGACTTAACTTAACCAGTCACTTTTTCTGATGTACCCACTTGTGGATTATCTCAGAAGCAACTCTTATTATTCTTACTAAGCGTCACTTTAATCCAAAGAATTAATTAATCCTATCTACGATTATCTATCAGCTAGTCATACTCCTCTATCCCCCTCCTCTATCATTTGAGTTCTATTTCACTTATATATTACTATATCTGATTCAATTCACTACACTTCTTATATTGCTATAATTTACCTACTCAAGCTTCATTTTGGCTGGGAAGGATTTGTAATTTTATTCAATTCAATTTTTCAAAAAGTACCCGAAATTAGTGAAAAAAAAAATCATGAATTGCCCAACATCACGTGTTTATGCGTCACCAATGCTTGAAGTATCAAAACATTTATTTTAAACAATATTTTCCTTTGCAGAGGGTCATGGAATACAATAAGAAGATTTTTGGAGAGAAATAAATAAAATCGGCAATGCAAGAAGTAGGTAATGCTTCAATCTCTAAACAATTACCAGAATTCCTAACATGTGCTAGGTAATCCATTAATGTGACCTTTAAAGCAATAAATATTTTTAGAAATTTTTATTATATAATATTAAAAAATACAAGTATAATAAATACTTATGGTACTCATGTAGTTGTATCGTTTTTATTAAATTATAATTACACATTCAAAAATTAGTGGTAAAGCAGAAAATACTTTGATTTTTAAAATGGAACAATAATTTCGATGCAAATAATTTATGCAAATAGGGCAATCTTTTCAATGCGGAGAGAGTAAAATATTCCTTCAGGATAAGAAGAAAACAGTTTAATCCAATATTAATTAAAAATGGCACTATAGTATTTATAATACATACATTACATACATGCATACATACATACATACATGACATACATAAACTTAAATATACAGGTGAAGAAAATTAGTCTTATTATGAATTATACAACATTAAAATTAATTAGAATCCTAATGTAACTTCTTCAATACTTAAAAAAATTATATGATTTACGTAAAAAGAAAGCAAATTAGCTAATAATTATCTGGATTACATTACTAGATGAAAAGTCTGTATTTTTTTAACTGTTAAGAAATATTTATTTTATAATTATTCTCAAAATATCAGAACCTTAAAATTCGTATAGGTTAATTATACCTTACAGGTTACCCCTATAATATAAAAAATAGAAAATAATTGTATGCATGTTTCGTCTAATTAATAAATTCCTCCTTAATTCTACTAGAAACTAAAACATTCATTAGGAAATGATTTCTAATTAAATGGGGTAATGACTTTTTTCATCATATCCACTCTATCTTGAATAATTACTTAGTGGATTACATCTTTTAGGCATGATGTAATCTTAATATTTATCTCTTTCTAATTAAGTCATTAATTTTCTCCAAATAAATGTAAACTCTTAATTTTACTCATAACTTCAACTGTGCAGGGCCTTAACAGAATAATTTTAATTTTTCCGACAAATAGTAAATGGGTATTTCTTAACTTTGTATCCTATCCCTGTTTAGTTGACATAAGGTAAGATTTACTTAAGTCTAATTACAATTCTCTTATTAGAAGTAATTATATCAAAGAATTTGTATTAAAAAATAACATTTGATATTGTATGAAATTTTTGGAGGATATGAATTTATATTAAACGATTCTTTTTTTCCATTTTAAATGTAATATATTTCATATTTGTTGAAGGAAATTTGAGGTAATTATATATTTGGAATATTTCTGCATCCCAAATACCACTTCTTTTAATATCTATCTTACTAACTTGGATTACATATAGGAAAAATCATTTTAGCAGTAAATATATCCTAGTTTAGTCTACAAAAAAAAAAAAAAAAAAAAAAAAAACCAGAAGCTCATATATCAGATATTCAAGATACGACTGATCTGACGAGTGATGTTTCGTCATTTCTTTTTTTTTTTTTTTTTTTTTGACTGTCTGACATCATGATTTTTACTCAAATATAGTTTGACAAGATGATGCTAAAACCCCTGAGCGTTTCGGCTCTAAATCTTCGTATTCAGGGAGCCCACTTTTTGACATGACATTGGTTTTTTTCGAGCCCAGAACTGCGTTTTGTTTATTGAATAATTGGATTTAGAATAATTTAGAATAAAGTTTCATGTTAAATATGTGAGAAAAGTTAAAAAGTAGAATTAAAGTTTAAAATTTAGATTTAGAAAATTCGTGGTGAAATTTGCGTTTATAGTTAAGTTTATTGAGATGAAGAGTAGGAGTGGGGCTGAGAGGGATATTTCAGCTGACCAGTGGGGGTGCTGCCTTTCATGAGTGGAAATTTGATCGAAAAGAGTTTTAGAGTGTGGTAGTTAGTAGGAGGAAAGTGTTGCGATTGGTCTATTAGTTGAGAAGGGGTGGGTGAGGTGTTTGTTACAGGAAAAACTGTGTATAGGAAAGGATTTCTTGGATTTAGTAGTTATTTAAAAGAAAATTTTTAGGTCTTTTAATGGAGGGATCAGGGGCATGGCGATAAATGTTTATTAGTATATTGTTATTGATGGTCATGAGATTATTAAAAAATTTTGTGACTCAAATATCCTGGGGGTGCCGGTTTGCTGTTACTCTTTTTTTGTCACTCTGCGCATGCGTCATTCCATCTTTCATCCTTGAACGAGCAACGGGCTTGGATTCTAATGCAAGTTACTTAATTAACCTGGTGTATTATTTGCTCATTCAAAAAATGATGAAACTTACTCACTGAAAATTTCTCGTATGTAAGAAACACTCTGCTAAAAATATCAGCAAATTACCCTTTTTATAGCAGCAAGAACCCTATTCACTCGTATATCATCGATTCTCAACATGTGGAACGCACTTTATTAAAGAGGACAAGAACATATGGAAAACAAAAATATTAGTAAGAAAATTATTAGTTCACTGAACAGAAAGCAAAATTAAATGCAATCTGACATAATTAAGAATAAAATACACATTTATAATGGTATAATACAATCGTAAATAGATTTGTATCAGTACCGTGCAATATATTCAATATGTAACTTATCAGTACTTAATTGATATTAAATTATGTAATTATTAGTGACTCCCTTGCTCATGTCTTTTAGAGAACAAGTTTCTCCGAAGGAAGGTTCATTACTATAAAGGCAGACACTCCTTATTTTATTTTCTATATTTAATTGAGTTTTATATTTTGTCTTCAAAGTAGTACCCGTAGAAAATCCGGTTTCGCAAAAGTAAGATATAAAAAAAGAAAAATAGTATACGAAATGAACTCGTTATAAGTGAAAAAAATCTCATAATTCAACTCCGTCCTGAATTCATTAAGGGATTTCTAACTTAATTCTCATTTTATTTCGCCATTTGCCGTGAAGTTAACGAAGATTTCTCATACGGCAATTGAAAGACTTTCGGAAGTACTTTGAAGTGGATCAAGTTATTTATCCACTCGTAAATTGCTACCGAATGGTAGTCAGCAAGAAAATACTTTTTAAATTATTTGCCAGTATGGTTAAATGATTTTCAATGGTTTTCAAAACAACATTCACATGTTGTTTTTCAGCCTTGCAATTTTAAATACATCCATCCACATTTAAAAGTATTTTTAGGGTTTTTTTTGTTTACATATATGATACCACAAATAAAATTTCCTATAAAATTCTTTAATTTAAACACTTGTATCGAACATATATTGTGGATTTCAGTTCTAAGGATTTCATTGCCTAATTTATGAACAGGTTTTGAAAACATCTCACGTGCCAACCTTCACGCCTCGAAATAAAACTGTATAACGCTGAATGTACTTTATTCATGTATTTACAAAATGCAGAATAATAAGTTTGATAATATAGGTCTCATCTTTGCCTCGTTCATGTAATGATTTAAATTAACATTACACTTTGGAAAAAAAAATTGAATTAATGTAAATTTTGCGTTCAAATGCATATTTTAAGACCTTATGGAGCTACATAATTTGAAAAATATACAAGAAAAGTTTTGTTAGGGTATATTTTTCTCGTCGAATTGGCCTTTAATACCAAAATTTAGAATTTCTGCAAAACATGGTAACTCAAAAGAAAATTAATAATTAATTTTGTAAATTGAATATTTCAGAATAGTACCTTTTCTAGGGAAAATACCTATATTGGTAATATAGCCCTTATATAGAATTGTAGCCCTTACGAAGTAGTAAATGATAGTAATTTTCCCTCCACTCTAATAAAAAATACATATATACTCATTATAATATCTCAAGAATAGTCTATTCTATGTATAAGTTATTGAATAACATATATATAAAATTAAGGTTCATTCTTACTTAACACTAAGTGATATTTTGTTTCACATTAAAAAAAATTGTCGTTTTTAGATAATTTCCCCCCAAAATAATTTATAATCGAGTAATGTATTACAATAACTGTCATTCAGCTTCTATATAAGATAGAAACAAGATTTAAACAAATTTTTAAAGGAAATATTGACTTCTAAAACGAGTTCAAAATTATAAAAATCGGTATCCCAACCAAAACTTGTGTTTTAAAGGAGTAATGTCACCTAGAAATAACAAATAATAAGAATGGTGTTGCTTTAAATTCCATTGGTTTGTAAAAATGTAATTCCCTACAGTTGACATAAAATTAGAAAATCGTACATAGGGAGCAAAATCAGCATGTTTATTGCTATCTGTTGCCTCAACAAGATAACTAGAAAAAAAATTGTCAAGTAACTTCTTTAAATTCCGATGCTTTACATCTTTATCTGTAATCACCAATTAGACGGGTAACATTATCATTTGATACAGATATGGAATGATTTGTTTAGCAAAATCATCCACATTCTCCCTTGCTGCTTACGAAATACACTGGTTTTCAAAATTAAGAGAATATTTCGATTTGGTTGATTATTCCCAAAACTACTGAACAAATTTTATTGAAATTTGGTGTGCACAAAGGGTTGATATAATACAAAAAAATATTCATTCAACAGTTATAATGCACACTCATGATAGTGCGTAACACTCATCGAAGTCACAAGGCATGAAACAGCAGTTGCACATAAGAAAAAGAAGGAAAAAAAATTAATAGGAGGTATGGTTCCCTCTTACAGATATATAGCTCTCGCACCATGATTTTATGCAGGAAATAAGGGAGTTTATGAGTTCCTGTGAAGATTTTTCCCACACTTTCATCAACGCTGTTATCAGGTCTTAGATGGTTCTCGAAAAGGACTAGCAAATTCCAATTGCCCTCCCCAGAACGTAGCAGGTATGCTCTACAAGATTGAAGCCTGTACTACGAAGCTACAAACGATTATTTAAGCTCTCAAAACCATATATCAAGGTTGCCATGCAAAATATATTGAAAAATATCTGACATTATTAAATATATGGTAGTCTGAAGACATTGGACATTGGTAAATTTGGTAAATGCTCTGCGTGTGTGACATTGGTAATTAAGTTAAATTAATATATAATTTGAACCATCTTCGAACAAACATTCTTATTGGAAAAAGATATTTCTTAAAAGGAATACATTTAATTTTTTTTTTTCATTTTTGATTAAAAGGATTATCTAATATATAATGACGGTAGTATCCTCCACGTTATTATTTCCCCAAATTATCCATTCAGAAAGCATACTTTAGTTACAGATGGGAATATTTTTATAACTTTCCCTTGTTTCTAATTCACACTTTAATACAACTATCAGTAACTGACTTTCTTACTTGTAATCGGCATTTTAATCATTAGCCTCCATCATTCGTCCTATTAGCATAAAGGGAAAAAGTAAATATTTCAATAAATAAGTACGTTAGATTAAGCCTAAGGCTTCAATTTCCATAACGTTTTATTTCTTACCCAATTGTCATAATCCTTGTCGCTTAAAAAGTACCTTGCTATCCATATACACAAAGCATTATTTACATTTCTACAGAATGTACATCCCTTTCCATGATCAAAACATCACTAGTAAGACACACAAGTCACAGAAGAATTGCAGTGGTTGTTATTGACACCAGTTCTTAATGAAGTTTTTTTTATCTCCTCATTAGAACAAACATGATGCCCCTTTAAGTGATCTTTCATCTTTGTAAGAGGTAAAAGTCGTAATGTTCAAGGTTGTGTATAATTGGTTCATTAGTTGATTGTTAGCATCTCGAAAGCAACACAATGGCTATTAATCTCGTACTTCAGAATTCTGAACCTCGATCAAGTGACGAGGTCGACACCTGAACTGGCAGCTTTCCATACTTCCTCACCACACCAGAGGATAGATTTAGTGCATCGATAGAATTAACATATAACACCGCGATACAACTTCGTGATATCAGAACTCAAAACTCAGGATTGAATGGGAAAAAAAGGTCAGTTACGTGTTTGCGATCATGACCACATGTCACCACTCCGCTGGAAGCAATCATACTTAGTCACTTAAATCTTATCTTCGTATCTAGGTCGTCATCTCCTTCAGGTCTCAGATAGGTACCTTCAATGGTACCTTAGAATAGAAAAAATCAAAATATCAGTTAATTGGCATGTGTGGGTTTGGGATACAACTAAATTTCTGTAAATAAAACTGTTACAGTTATAAAAATATTTTTTGTTCAATAAAAATTCGTAGTTTGTGTTATAAGATATTGAATTATATATATCTTACGAAGAATTAATTAATGTGAGTGAATGAACTGAATTATTTTCTTTCAATTTATTATTTAGGAGTAGATATGGAGTGCGATTTGAGTAGATAATAGAAAAAATATGCTGTTTAGGACTAATTTAGATTTAATTTTTCCTATCTACAATTTCTATTCACAAATTCATTTTTATTCTCCAATATTTGAGGGGTTGGAGGAATTCAGTATGACTTAATATTGCATTACTATTAAACAAATAACAATTACTTAAGCTTGAGTCTCTTCATTTAGGGATTTTGGCAATAAATATGCTATAGCTCACAATTGTACATCGGCCATACTGAAACTCGGCGTGGATTAATTTTGCATTTAGAAGGGTAGTTTCACTTTTTGTGCGTCATTCTATATCAGAACCGTTTCATATAAGGGAGCTAACAACTAAATAAATGAACACATGAAAGTTTTCTCCCTTGTATTGCAATTTTTCCTCTGATTTATTATTTATTATGAGAGTTTAAAATGCCACTTTAATATTTTCAACTGTTAAAATAAAAAAAAATTATTTTCTTACTCGATTTTTTTCAAAATATACAGCATTTAAAAATATTATGTATATAAAAATATTTTATAATAATGCATGTAGTTTCCTTTTAATGTTATTTAAGCACTCAATACAGTATTTGTTATTGTAAAATAAACATTTTGATCATTAAATGTATTTAAATTCGGTTTAGTCACACATTTAATAACCTTCAAAAGGCAAAAAAAAAAAAAAAAAATTCCGAAGTGTTTTACATCCCTTTAATTATTACATGGGTCGTTCAATAAGTCCTTAGAACATCCAAGAGATAGCGCTCATAGCATCGAAAATGGTTTGTTTATAATAAACCATAACTCACAATACAGCTGTCTAATTCTCAGTTTCCTGTATTCGGGATCATAACGCTTTTCAAACCTAAAAAATTATTCGTCATAACTTTTCCGGCACATGACATTATCCTTGGTTTCTATGGAGAGGATTCATATGAAACAACCCTTTGTTTTGATTGTTGCTTGAGTTTCGGTATACGTTGTTGAATGTAGGTCTCATAACGGTGAAGGCTGGGAGCAAATTGACGTCGGCAATTTGAGGCGGCAGCAGTCAATTAGAAATACATTTTGAGCCACCCACATAATTTAAATGCTATCAACGATATTTACTAAATTTATAATTTAATGAAAAAAAATATATTAGTTAAACAATACCAATTTTTTTTCCATTTTATTGCATTATGAAAAAAATAATAACAATTAAAAATCCTATATTTTTTTTTATCTACCATTAAATATAAGTACATTCCCGTAAGAAATTAAAAACTTAAACAAACTCATTTGTGTTACTTTCCCCTTTAACTATGTGAATTGCTTATAGACGTTTCTTAATTTTAGGTTGTGAAAGCTATTTTCAATATAAATTCTAAATTAATGAATTTAATTATTAAATAAAATATAGTAAATGATAATTGAATAAAAACAGAGAACTATCTTTTTTATTTAGTTATGACACATCTATTGATAAAAATTAAATTCCACACAAACTATCCAACTAAAACAAAAAGGACTAAACCTTTTTCCATTAACAGAAGAAAAAGTCTTAATTTAGTTTCACTTTCATTTTGGCTTAATTTGCGTTTCTTTAGTTATTAAAACTAATAACACAGCCGTTTTTATATATTATTGACAATTTTCCTGGTTTAATCTTTTTTTTTAATTTTTTTTTCTAAGAAAAACAATTAATTTAAAATATATATCTAATTTCTTTTCTTATTCGAATTAATGTAGAATGTAAATAATAACAATTTTCATGAAATATGTGGTTTATAAGGTGACAGAAACTGACTGTTATACATAGTTCCACTTTATTTAACTTTCAAAATCAAAATTAATTATATATAATGTTTCTAAAAAGTTAACCTCCTTATTTCCAGCTTACAAAATATAATAAATCTAAAAACTATCTAGTGGTATTAATCTTTGAGGTAAAATCGTCTGCATCATACGCAAATAATTAAAAGCATGAAAAACATTTTAATCAAAAATCTTTTTCACCATACGTAAATAAAAAATAATACTATCAGACAGCTGCACCATCTGTCACGAATTATTTTGGTAAGGATTTAGCAAAGCAGATTGAAAATAAACTTATTCACCTCTACGCTATTTTTGTGCCTGTCAATTTTTTCCTCTTTCGAATGTAAATATCTTTACTAAATCCCTTTCAGCACACGGTAGAGTTAATCTTCCCGAACTTCTCTTAAGTAAAGTACGGTCCATCCATTTCTTTTGACAGACTCGGGATTACGCCTTTTGGTTCCGAGATTTCCGCTTATAAAGAATGTTCGTATGGAACAAAAAATGGTTACATATATTTAGTAAACAGTACCGTTATATTTTGGAAGTTCTAAGAGAGAGCTTAGGAACTACTGTGGAATAAACATGCCTAAATTGTTCTGAAAATCCATGTTCTATTTCTCAAAGTAGTAGTGTGTTCATAAAAAAAAAAAAAAAAAAAAAAAAAAAAAGAACATTAATACACTTCACATCTTCCATGAATGAGTTTTATAAAGAGAAATTTTTTCTTCTAGAATTTCATAATGGCACATATCGAACCAAAAGAGGAACTTTTTGAGTTGGAGTACAAAATCACGGAATATTTTTAAGCTTTATCAAATATCCACTTAAATGAAACTAAAATGAAATATTAAACATTAACTACAACTTTATCTTCAAATTCTTAGATAGAATATAAATTTAATTACTAGCACATTAATGCTCAAGTATAATTTTGCAATGTCTAAAGAGTTATTGAAACTGTGCCACAGTTAAGTAGCTAAGTAGATTATTATATATATGCAATTTGTTACATACATTTATTTTAGAGATTAACTGTCCTTTGAATTATGTCATTTAATATGATCTTCTTCCGCTCCAGAAAGTCTACTTCTACTAAGGAGCTTATAATCATTTTCAGAAGTTACAAGTAGGTATGCAAATATGCTCAACACAGATGTGAATTTCGTAATTCATCTGCATAACAATAAAGGTTATCTTAGATGCAATCGGTTGCAATCAATAAAGGTTATCTTAGATTAATTATTATCACCACACATAAAACATCACGAAGGCTGTTGATAGAGGATCTCGTAGTTATGAATGCAGATGAAGTGACGAGGATGACACCGGAGTTAGTACTTCATTGTCCTAGCTTCCACACCACGCCAGCATGAGTACTAGAGTCTTGAACAATTTAACGGCAATATAGATGTAGATTGGAAGGGTAAATTTTTGTGGAGTATTATTGTGAGTATGAAAACGGATTTTATCTTGTGAAATAAATAATTTTTAATAAAAAAGTTTACTATTTCCTAATGTTACTTGCACGTTTAGAATTTTTTTTCCCAAATTTCTGTTTATTTGTTTCTTAGTTTTTGCAGTTGGCTTCAAGTTTATGTTTATTTTTGTTTTGTCTCTCAACTTGATTATTCATAACTTGACTGAGATTCAAAATTATGAGGTCAGTCACTTATAGCCCATATGTTGAACCTAATGCGACGTTAATAAAAAATGAAACTAAACAATTTCATAAATACAAACATTTTTTTTTTAAGTTAAAAAAGTATTTTTGAAGTTTTTTTTTTACATATTTCTGTTCCTTTTCCCTTAGAAATCTCGTATTAAATAAGATTGTAAAAAATAAAATGTTTGTCAGCATAAAATAATTTTATAAACACAGGTGAACTTCAAATGTTAGTTCTTTCCTTCCGACTAAAGTGTTTGACGTCATTGATTGTTTATTAAATTTACACTAAGAAGCAACACTATGGGTATAGCCGACAGATGTCATAATTTTGAGCATCGACCTCGAGGATGGCCACTGAGATAGCACCGCCAACTCCAAACATCCACACCATATCAATGATAGATTCAGGGGCTTTTACAACATTTATCGTATATCAGACCCTATACATGGTTGGTATCAAAGCTAGAATCTACGACTTGACGAGAACAACGCCTTCTGTGAGTCCATAACCCTCATCACTAGGATACTGCCAGCAAATATTAGCTGTAAGTAATATTCAGTAATAATGCCGATGATTTTGCGTTTCGGTTAATTGAATTTTTAAGTCAAATATTCTGTTTTTGCCCCGGAAAATGAGTGTCATTTCATACAATAATACATTACACAGTACAATGGAATGGTAAAAAATTCCCTTGCTTATTTAGATGTATGCTGATGCAATTTTTAAAGATAGAACTTAATCTGCATTTAAGGATAAGTAATGATGTTGTTTAACTGAAATCCTAAGCAAAACTATAGTGCTGTAAAAATAAGCAAATGTTTGCTTATAATTTCATTGGATATTATTCATATGATTTTATTATAGAGCATCAGAATTTCCCACTGCTTCAGTCACAGATATATATAAAATGTTTTTTTCAAAATTCATTGAAATGAAAACTCTAATAAATAATAAAAAAATAATACAAAATAAGCTTCAACTAAATTAGAAGTGAGTATTCATTTAAAATTCAGCTTCCTCCGAAAAAATTGAACTCCGATGTAACTTTCTACAAAACTTTTTTATCCCTTCACAATTAAGACACTTGGGGTTAAAGGTTTTATTGATTCTAAGTAATTATCTCAAAAATGTTTCTTAGCAACATCTTAATAGTAAAAACTGGCTTCTCAATAACATGTGCTGTTTAAATACTTATACAGGGAGTTTTAAAATTCACGAACAAAAATTATATTTATCATAAGTGACAGAAAACATTTGAAGAAGCAGTTTTCACCATATAATACATAGGAGGAAATAAACATTGAACCGCTGGACAATGCTGTAATGGAAAACATAAGAGCGAGGTTTCTTTCTCATCATCATTTTTATCATAGATTTCGGGAGGCCTAACCTTTTCCTGAATACTGTACGTCGCCATGCCTCTTGATTTCGTACGATTCGTAGAAATAATGGTGTATAAGAAAACTCGAGCTTTATGATTTCCTTTACAGCTTGGTACAGAGGTTCCTCACTTGCTCTCCACCTATGCATTGTAGGTCTTTGGTTGCTTTCTTAGATGTTTTAAATCACCGCTTAAATTTTTGCCCATGAATTTTGAAACACTCTGAATATCTAAGCAATATTATTTAAAATTAATAATGTGAATAACCTCTTATTCTCTTCGGCTTTTATCGCTTATGAATGATAACTGTATTAATATCATACTTGAAGAAAAAATTAGGTTAAAGAATGTTTCCTAATTGTGAACATCAACCAAATTGCAAGAATGACACCTGAACTTACTTCCCACACCCCAATCTTCTGCATTTTTCTAATTTGATGTCTTGAAACCTTGAGATGTTCAACGTGAATAATGTCTACTACTACACTGCTCAAAACAATTAAAGGATATTGAGGTTTTGGGTGGATTAAGTGGCTGGTGAATTGTTTATATGATTGACACATGATCGACAGACGTGGTAGGCTATATAAGAAAAAAAATCAAGCATGTATAGCAGAAAAAAATGCATTTTAATTAGCATTTAGACACAAAAGGAAAAAAACACAATTTGCGCATTCGAGAAAAAACGAATAAAAAAGGGGTATTTACTTGAAAGAAAAACGTTTTTAATAGGGGGCATGGTTTCCCCGGACGGACAGCATCGCCGAACAACTTTGAGGCATGGAGTCAATGAGGCTATTTATGAGGAGCTGGGGTATTCTATCGCACTCCACCAGGAGAGTTCTTTCCAGTTCTTGAAGATTTCGGGGGGAAGGGGTAGGCGGCTAGCAATTCTTCGGTCTAAAATGTCTCAAACGTGTTCTATTGGGTTCTTGTCCGGAGAACATGCTGGCCATTCCAATCGTACGATTCCCACCTCGAAAAAGAAATCACCCTCTAAGTTGGCACGATGTGGCCTTCAGTTGTCGTCCATTAAGTTGAAGTGATCTCCAATTGCTGCATCGTACGGGACTACAATAAGTCTTAAGATCTCATCCCTGTATCGGCGACCGGTCAGAGCTCCATTTCGAATGATGTAGATGTCGGTGCGCCCATCAATGGAGATGAAGCATAGACCATCACTCCATCTTAGCCAAATCTGAAACTTCCAAGCACCAACGCAGGATTGTTTCTAGCGCCACGATACCTCCAGATAAAAATACGCCTATCAAGAGGATGAACAGAAAAACGAGACTCGTCAGAGAATAGAACAATACCCCATTCATTTCTCCTCCAGTTCATATGCTTTGTTGCCCACTCCCTACGGGCACGACGGTGCCTTGCTCTTAGTGTAACACATACCATTGGTTGGCGAGCATACAGTCCTACAACGTGGAGCCGGTTTCGGACAGTTTGAGTCGAAATTGTTTGAACAAGTCGAATTTGATTGAGTCGAATAGTTTGAACGAGCCAGTAGCCGAGCGAAGGTGTTGCTGAAGAAGAGTGGCATTCATATTTCGGTGTCTCCGAGCCGTTAGTGTTAAATATCTACCTTCATTGGGTGTTGTTGCACGTCTTCGACCTTGCCCTTGTCTTCGGCCTGCACTCCCAGTCTCCATGAAACGGTTCCAGATTCTGGAAATCACACTTTGTGCAACTCCATTAGCTTCTGCTACTTCGGCTTGTGTTTGGCCCCCTCTAAACGTCCAACAATTCTCCAGGCTTCTGAATCGGTTAAATATCTTCGTTGATGCATTGCAATCATTGAAACAACACACTTATTGAATGTCGATTATTTTTTGGCTTTGTCTTTCGTTAAGTTGAAAGGCAAATTTCATTCGCTGATGCTAAAGCATCGTTTTTGACGTCAGACTCAAAATTTGCATACTCCAAAGTTTGAAAATGAGAAAAATTTGCGATTGTGACTCTCTTCTTCCATTTTCTGCAAAAAAAAAGTTCACTTATACCGTTATTTTAAAAAAAAAGACTTAAAATATCCTTTAATTGTTTTGGGCAGTGTTTTCTATGGGTCTTTTGTAACAATAGGACTCAAGTCCACAAATATGCAGATTAAATTTTATCCAATAATCTCCGTTATGTCTTATTTTTTAAACTTAAAAATACCCCTCGGAATACTGTGTTTGAAGTTTAAATCAAAGTTACAGAATCAATTGATTTCTACACTTAGGAATAAGTTATTTGAATTTTTGTAATGTGTGCCAGTAAAACCTTTATCTTACTTGAATGAATGACTTGGATTAAAAACGTATTAAGTATAAGCTCACAATAACCAATTAAGAATAAATCTTTAGAAATCAGGTAAAATATGTAATAATCGTAATAAAAATAGCATTGATTGAAGTTGAGTAAAATTACAAATTCATTGATTAAAAACAAATCTCCTCACGCTTTTTGTAATAATTCACTCTGAGTTAAAAAATAAATAAATAAAAGAACAGTGAAATATATTTGAGCTGTATGAGAGAAAAACTTTTCATGGCAGAAAGATGCAAAACCTGTAAATGTATTGTGACATATTCAATTTTTAAAAACAAACGATTTAATCTTAATGTGATACTTTTTTAAGATATTATCTGTTCAACTTATAAAGGCAAACGATTTATTTTAATGTCATACTTTTTTTAAGATATTATCTGTTCGACTTTTAAAGGCAGATGATTTAATATAATGTTATACTTTATTTAAGATATTACCTATTCAACTTTTAAAAGCAGACGATTTAAACATAAAGTGATGCCTTTTTCAATATTCTGCATTAAGATATATTTTCTTGGCAACACCAGATCATAGTTTTGATTTTAGATAATTTACTGGCAACGGATATGAAATTTAGTATTGAGTCTGGTTCCAAGAGGTAAAGACGAACGTTGAAAAATGGTGCTTGTTAAAAATCGTGTATTTAATTTATGTTTGAAAAGATGTGCGCAAATAAATGTGATGTCCTGAAAACAAGTTATCTTTATTAATAGTCTTCAATACAGTACAGTATACTTAAATAACGTAATAGTCACTAGAATAATTCCTCTAAGAAGCATTAATTATGATAGAGACAATGATTTTTCCTATTAGAATTCCATTGTCATTAAATGTAATCAAAATTATTATGCACTGATCTCAAGAGATAAAATTAATTCAAAAAAATACCAAAACATTTTTAATCACTGTTTCCTTCATATATTGTCTGTATTCTGTGCATTATATATCATACTAGTACTTCAGAGCTTTTGATAGGCATAATGCTTTCGATCTACAATTCGTTACAAGAACACTTGTTATATATAGACCAAATCAGACCGTAAACTGTTGTAAAATTCAATGCATAGCATTCATTACTAACAACTTTTACAGGAATTATTTTTTTTAATTTAATAAAATGCTTTGTTGATCATGTATTTATTATAAGTTGCGTTGTGCATTAAATTATTTTTCAAAATTTACATTTTATTTCACGAATATCCTTTCTCTAAATTTATTATATGACATTATATCTATTTGTAGAACCAAATTTTACTAAATATTTATCTCTTTCCAACTAGAACAGCTAATACCACTTCCGCTACATTGCACGCAATTCATACAATTATGTTAATTTCGGATAAATTTCAATACCTCGTGAAATAGTATTAAAATGAATGTAAATAAATACTTCATTAAATACAAAAATAAGCATATTGGGATCATATATCATCAATTATGCAATTTAAGCAAATTTGAAATTAATTTATCAACTGTTTAAGTATTAGACATTTTGTAATTAAAACAATACCTGACATACTAAGAATTTCTGTAATTTATACGGTAAGAAATTCTACCATTCTGAATAAACAGAAATACTATTCATGGAAAAAATTTAAAATTTGTAACTAATTATGTGTATAAATAATGAAACGTAAAATTAATTGCTTTTTTTTTTCCCATAAAGTCGATGCTTTTAAGAAGCCATTAAAAATCTTTAAAGTTGGAATATTTTATAGAAGTTGTGCTCCTGTTTATTCACTAAATGTTTAAAAAGCGAGGAAAAAGTTAACTCATTTAACGAAACGCATTAAGATAATTAATTTATTTTAATTAAAATAGCTTTTAAAAATTCATAAGCACAATTAACATTTGCACCAAGATTAATAATACATTGCTAGGATTCACATTGGATAAAATTAAATATTTTTAATTCTTAAAAGTAACAATTTATTTATTGTTAAATAATTACCGGGATTAAATTGTGCTAACTACATTACTTCATTCGTTAAATATTCATTAAGCTGGACGAAGGAAGGAAAAATTGCCTCAATTAGTTAGAAAATGTTATTTACTTACACACACAAATGTATATAATGTTTCAATTGCTCATCAGATCATTGAGAATTAACTCATTTAAAATACCTTCAAAGTATTTAGCATAACTAAAACATAGTTTAAAAATTTAACACTAAACACTAAAATCCTTACACACACATACACGCATATATATATATATATATATATATATATATATATATATATTGTGTGTAATTAATAGTGTGTAAAAATAATGTTTAAATTATGAATTTAAAATTTATAAGAATATTAAAATCTAAAACTGAAATTGAAATATTTTTGAAAATTAGGAATCTGTTAAGAAGCTAAAGATTTTCAATATTGAGATAAAGTGTTTTAACTTGCTATTTTAGACTTGGGACTTCAATGCATGCTTAAACATATTTTACGGAGGACAGTTTACTTAGCAAATTAATTTGTATATTAGTTAGATAATAACAGTAAATCAAAAGACAAATGACGAAAAATCCTGAAATGTCTTGGAAAGTAGGATGCAGAATATAATATTAAAATGAAATCGTAAATGATATGTTCTAAAAGAATTTACTTGAAATGAATTTACCGTAAGTTAATCAATTTAATTAGCTTTGTCTGATATTAAATAATACTTCTAAGACACTCGATCTCTTACAGTGATATCAAACAAGAAAGGCAAATTTCAATTTGGAACTATTTTGCGAAACTCTTAGAAAATCTTATTTAGAAAAGCTATTAAAACGAAAAAAAATTAAATATACTTTTCAATTTTAAAATTTTAAGACACAGATTTTAATTTATTTTTGATATATTTAATAAAAACACCACCACTCGTATTTTCATTTTTTGGCTTCAATTAGAATTCTTTTTTATAATCTATAAAACAATACTTATTCCATGTCATGAAATAAATATGAATCAAACATTTTTAAATCTACTTTCAACCTTTCACACTTAAAAGAAGTTTTTTTTAAAAAAAAAAAATTTGATCATGAGCTGTAATACCATTAAAGAAAAATTACTTAAATTAACTCTAATCTCTAAATTATTCGAAATTAAATACACTTTTTACGTAGGGTATAGCTAAATATTGTATATCTAAAACTAGAAATATGGGTAAGAGACTTGTGCGTGAAAATTGTGTCTTTTCATTAAGTACATTACTTTAAATTGTTATATCAATAATTTCTGATTTAAAGTCTAATTACTGTGTTTCCATATTTTTATTATTAGTTTGAATCAAATACAGCCCTATAGGTTCCCCCTCTAAAATCATATTAGTATTAAAAATATTCAATTCACCCATTACTAACGGTACATCTCAGAATTAAAGGTACATAATTCCCTATATAATCGACAGAAGACATTTGTAGTTCTTTGAATCTAAAAATCGTTGAGAAGGAATATTTTCCTTGTACCTGTTTATTTTAGCCACCATCTCGTTGTGGTATGTGATATTAAGTTTCTGCGATAAAACACTTCTACATTCATAGATCATTCCATTGTATGTGTTTTATTTATTTTATAAGCCCTAAGAAATATTGTTTGTAATATTATAATCATTTAAGTGTTTTTACTGAATTTTCGAAAACTTTTTATGAAGTGGTGCTTTTAAGTACAGTTGGGATAAATCAAGAATTGCTAATGTATTTAATTTTAATTTACTATTAAATACTGTGGGGATTGTGAAGCTATTGTATATACTTTTAGCTTAAGAATCGAAGAATGAATAGTTTATCCATGATATGTATTTTAAAATAAAATTAAATCTTTAATTTTTATTTATTTTATTCATACATATTTTTCTTTTCCTGTGTAATATAAAATAGACAGTAAGTATGTTTTGTACTTGAATAAATTTATTATTGTTTGCAAAGTGCATATTTTTGTTTTTAACTACTTAAATCTTGCGTATCTCTAATGAGGCTTGCTTAGAAAGCGCTTTCTAATAACAGAAGAGGCTTTGTCACGCTTTGAAAGCCTCTCATCCGATAGAATTGTCACACCTGTTGAAAGCTCATCTACTGAAGAAATATCGATCAATGATCAAGTTAATATTATAATTTTTTATATTATAATTTAATTTTATAATATAATCAAAAAATGTTTTAGGGAGATATTCCTTTTAATTTATAATTTCTGGCACAAAGGGTTAAATAAAAATGATAGAAACATAAATTAGTTTATTATTATGGATGTTAATATAATTAAAGGTAATAAGGTCATCTATATATCTAAAAAAGATAAAAATAATTTTTACCTTACAATTCTGTTCATAAAAGTGTGAGTATATTCTAGCTTAATGATTACTACCAGGTCCTTCTTGTTGTATACCTTTCATATATTGAAATATTTTATCATTGAATTTAATATAATTTTTTTATATGTTTCAAATCAACTAAATGACTAAATACTTTACAAGAAATAACATTATTTTCATAAAAAAAATTAAATATTACCTTTACAAGATACTATACATACAACTAATGAGTTAAAAGTTCTTCAAAATTAGCTTTTATTGAGTATACATCTTTGCATTTGATATGTTCGATCATATCTGAACTCATTTATCTTATTAAAGTTATTTATAATGTATTGTAAATTTGCTTGTGATAGTTATCTGCTTTTATTCTTTCGATGTAGGATTATTAATAAAGTATTTTATAAAGTAAATTTGCCAAGTGGAATGGTATTAATCCATAAAACATGTATAACTACGCATTTCAGTCCAAAACTTGAAATAGCAATTTAAATTACTTTACTTCCATTCTTTGAATTCTTATCTTTTCAATAATTTTAGAATTTTTAAAAATATTTTTATTTAATTCTTTAGATTTCGTTATTCTTCTTAATGTTAAAACTCATAATTGAATTATTATTTTTAGTACTTGTATATGTATATATATAGATTTTTTCTAAGTTTAATTTTTTTTTCATTGCAAGAAAGTTATTTTTATTTTGAAGTATTAGATCATATGCATGTCTCTTCCATGATATTAATTATTTTAAATTGTATCTATATTTTCATGTAATGTTGTAGAAATGTAAAAAAAAATAATATATTCAAGTAGGTTTAATAGTAAAATAGGCTCCAAAAAGCCTATATTGTAAAACTTTTGACATTAACAGCTCATTATGAATGTAAACAAAATATATGATTTATTATGAATAAAAAAAAATTATAACTCTTAATTATCAAGTGTGCATTTTTTACTCTTCTCGCACATTTGAACACACATATACTTTCTTCTTATTAATGCAATGATGAATTCATATGGAATTTTATTTTTCTCTACATTTACTAAAATATGTTACCTAAATAAATTGTGCTATATAACTTTAGTTGTTGCAAAACACTGAAGAATTCAAATTCGTCTCATCTGTTATAATATTTTTTAAATAATGGCAATAAAAATAACACGATATTGAATAAATGGTAAAATACAATTGTAGTAATTAATTTCTTAAAATTAGATATTTTATAGATATAATTAGTGATTAATAAGCTCTTATATAGATATGGTTATGAATAACATGTCTCTCGTGTTTGAGTCTTGATTAAATCTATGAATGAATAATTAGGATTTCTATGAGGTATTAGTTCGAAAGTAATTTTTGTTCTTTAAATATGGTTCTAAGTTATATCATCCATCTAGAATACCTAAGAGGGGAAGGGAATAAGTAAAAATGATACAATTTTGCCTGAAATTTTACTTAAGAGCACTAAAATTTGATCAATACTATTTTTATAGATATTCTTCATTAAGACACGCATAATTTCACCAAAGTACCGAGAGTTTTTGCCTTTCTTTCATTATTCTTGCATCATAAAAAGCAGTAGGAAATTTATGGAACCTGTTGCAACCAAACAAGTTGCGACAATAAAATAGCCGAGCTGACAATATTATTGACGATCTACGCATGCGTTAGAGTCACAGTTTTGGATAGCTTTATCGGAAAGCCTTGAAGCTTCCTCTCACCTCACCCTCACTTTGCTGTATGTATTATAATATGACACATAATTCATTTTACCTGAATTCAATAACAATTCAGAAGGCTCTGGTCAATTTACACTATAACGTGAAGAAATTTTCAAGTGAAAGAACCAAATTCTGTAAGCAACGTTTTTTCTTTTTCCTCCCTGTTATCGAACAAAGATTTTCATAATCATATTATTAAGACATGTATGTTTAGTATATGAATTAGATATTTTTTTTTTATAATTAATCTTAAGAAAAGTTTATTTCATAAAACTTATTTGGTACGCCCACAAATATAAAATTTTACCATTCATTAAGCCCGAAGTGAAATTTTCATTCTGATTACCTGAGAGGAAATGTTTGCTTTTACCCACGAAATTAAATTACATCTATAATAAATATGTCATACTGAAGTATCCTAACTTCCTTCGTTATTCTGAAGGGATTTTGAATCTTTTTTTGTTTTGTTTTACTTTTGATTGTTGAGAGTACATTTTTTCACTTTTGTTAACATTTCTGAGACATTGAAATTCAGTTACTCTGCATCTGATGATATTGCACCTCATACTTAGAGAAACCCTGTCTTATGGCATATGATTAAATAAGGCATTTAAACATTCCTGTATGCAACATAAGTGAAGGTTGCCGAAAGAATAATATAAGGGACATAATTTAATAATATAGAATAGAACTGGTATTGTTTTGAGGTGGTATTATAAAGGAGAATGCAAAACTTAAAATTCAGCTAATTATATCTTCGATTAGTAGTTTGAAGCAACTTGTAGTAAAATCTATTGAAAAACACCAAAAATTCAAGCTTATTAAAAGATAAATAATTAAAAGATGCTTATTATATTCACGAAAAAACATGTGGATAACTTCAATATTTTCTTTTTCTTTAAAGTAAATAGATCATGGAGTAAAAGTTTTACAGAAATACATAAAATATGATATTCGAAGAAGGAGATAATGTAATATTTCATAGTGTTCTAGTCATGAATATAAATAATAAGCAAATAAAATTTCAATGCTGGGAAGAGGTAATTTCCAAATTTAGCAGTGACAATTGATTGTTAATTATTGAAAAATGTGCCTAGAGTTCAAAATATTCCATCTAAAAGGCATAATTTGAAGGTAATGTTAAGAAAGCTTAAGGAATGCATAAAAATATCATACTCCATTACAGCAACAGCTTTCAATTATTTAAAAGTCATATGGGGATAATAGCTTTCAGCAGAAATATTATCTTGTAATAAAGTTACTGTATAATATGACACTGAGTTTATTCTTCACAATTCGTTAAAGTAAATAATCTTTGTTCTTGGATTATTCTTTTAAATTTTTTGCGCGAAAATTATTAAATGGAAAGATTTGGTCACACACCACTTTAAAATGTTATAATTAATTTGAAGATATTTTCATCTACTTTAGACATAAATGTTTGGGATAAACAAAATTTATTTTACAAGTAAAAATATATTTAAAAGTATCAACCAAGGAAATTAAAGAATAAAAGTATAAAACAAAGTGTAATGTCTTATGAAACACATACGTTACGATATCATGATGCTCAAGACAATACAAGAAAAAAAAAATTAACAACTCCTTATGCTTTGAGTTTTAACAAATAAAATAAGAAAAATCTACACTTCAGTCGACAAGAAATTATCCTGTTTTGCTTTAGTTCGCTATTGAAAACTAAGCGCGTTCTATTTGATTATATTCTTTCCTGTTTTTTCAACGACAAGTTTGCAGTACACATCTAATGCGTTCTTTATTTAATAGTTCTAACGACAGTTATCTGATTCAATGGCTGTTTTTTGTAATAGTGGCAGCGATACCTCAATGGTTATGATCGCGTACTCGCGGCTGGCGGTATTCGTCAAGCCTTGTCGAGTCTTGGACTCGACCCTTGATGCCACTAAAGATCCATCGTGTAGCCAAGGCTAATGCATGTTAAATCTGTCAAAGGTCAAGATCTTCTCGTTTGGGCATGATGTGTAAGTTAAGAGAGGGTCAGCTGAGGTGTCATTCTCGTCACTTGACCGAGGTTCAAAATTTCGAGCAGTGTCAAAAATGGTCCTTGTGTTGTTTATAGTGTGAGGTTAATAAAACCATTCAATCAACCAAATCTCCATAGTATGATAGTTTGTAGGTTCTTGTTTAAAAGATGCTGAGTTTTTCATTCTGAATACATCCATTGTTACTCATATTATTTTACTACTCACCCCAAACACACAGGACATTATTCCAAACAAAACATATATATGAGACTGTTTGCTAAAGTACCCATGCTAGGAATGTAAAATGGGAATTAGGAACTCATTGCCTATTGTGTATTTATCGATTTTCGTTTTCTGAGAAATCAATAAGTATATAAACTTACATTTAGCTATATATTTTACGTTAAATGTGACCGAATTCGTCTTTTTTGGATCAAACTCACCAGAAGCAAATCATATTTTTGATTGTTTCCTGTTTCCGTGTATATTATTATAAATCTAGGTTTCATGGACAACGACAAGTCCATAAGGAAGCAATGAAAACTAACCTATGAAACCGAGTCAGGTTTGCAAATTTGCCGTTTTGCAGATGGCAGCATGCATCAACTTATCTTAGTGACTCCAACAGTCGCTAAAGACAGGTATTTTTTAAAATACTATAAAGTTTGTTAATTTTATTTCCCATCAAATCTTCACAAATATTTTACAATATCGACTAAAAAGATAATTAATTAATCATTTTGATAACCCTGTTAAATAATATAACATTTAAAGCTATTAAATATTATTTATTTATTTATTATTAAATGAAAATGAGATGTATTCATGGTTTGGCATAATTTCTATTTGTGAATTATAAATTCATAATATTTAAGATTATATAATTAAAGCAGACTTGTTGAGACCTGTTTCTTCTTCCAGGTTTCTCCTTTTTGTTCAATGACTTAATTAGTATCCATAAAAGAAATAAATATTAAGTATTAAATGTTTATTTCAAATTTTGTCAGGTGTTTTACTTAATACTGATAATTAAAACAAAGTATTTTTTGTAATATGGATTTAGTTCCTAATGCATTTTTAATCAGGTAATTTAATATTTAAAACTTGATATATTGAATGAGTTTAAAACTTTTCACGATATTTGTGGTGGATTTATGGGGAATTTTGCTTAGATTTTTAACAAGTTGAGAAAAAAACATACATAAAATGAAGAGAAATGAAACAGAACTTCCCAAAATATTTCTCATTCTCTGTAAATGTAGCGATTATTTTACAAGAATTAATATCATATATCCATATTGATTTCATTATTAAATGGTTCAGGAAAGCAAAGTAGTTTTCAAACTGACGATTTGTTATTTTTAGACACAGCAGTTTGAAAATGCTTCATAAATTATCTATCCCCAAAAATTCATGTTGCCTCATTCAAAAAAATGCATAATTTTTAAGCTAAGATCATTGAAATTCTGATATCATTTAAAAGACTAATTTGTTTAATTTAAGTAATTAAAAAATAAATTTATTTCAATAATGATATTACTTATTTATTTTTTTGTGAAAAGTGAGTTGTGTTTAATAAAAGTTAAATAAATTAAAAATTATAAATATGTATATTTTAAATTTGACGAATTTATTTACAAAAACAACATCAGTTGTAGCATATTTCTGTATCTCGAAAAGAAAAGGTTAATATATATTTATTCCGCGATTCATGATATGCAAGTTGAATTTTTTCTTATATTTGATTTAGCTAAATCTCATCATAGAATGGATAAAATTATTTATGAAAGGTTTATAATTATGCCTATTTCTATAAAAAAAATTGCTATAATTGATAACTGTAACTATTTGAGTTAATACTAACTGCAAAGTTTTAATAATTGTTTCAAAAATAAAAATGAAATTGAACCATTTAAGATTAACAAATAGAAGATAATTCTTAAAACAAAAAATCTTCAATAAATAACAAAAACATTTAAGCAATCATTTTCAGCTCAAAAGAACTTTATAGTAAGTATGCATGTATTTATTTCCCATAAGTAAACAACATTCAGAACATGGCTATTCATATCGGATCGTGTGAATGTAGGCTCAAATTGCTAATATCATGTGATCTCATTATGCCCGATATTGTAACTGATTGATTGTTTTATTAACGTCACACTTAGAAGTAGTTCAAGGGCTATTGCTGACGAATCCCGTAAATTCGCATCTCAGTCAAGTGACATTTATATTGGCTTCCAACTCTCCAACTATCTCCATTATGTCAAAGTAGGGACTTAGAGCCTTAACAGATTTAACGTGCACAACTCTGCAACATGGTGGGTCTTTAATGAGTCCAGAATTCGAAGCCACTTCCGAATGAAAACAAAGCGCTCTACGAGCTCCTTGACCACTCGGCTTTTGTGGTCACGCTCAGGCTCTCGGATTGTATTTATTTTTATTAGGAAGCATACTTGCTTATATTCTTGGAAATTCTTAATTAGAAAATTCAGAATTTCGAACTGAAGAAATTCTTAGTTAGAAATATTTATTAATAAAACGTCTTGTATTACTTATTCTATCGAATGTCAATTTCATAAAAAAATGTTTGAACGGAATCGAGTCCCTGCAATTCGTCGAGTATATTTCTATCCAATGATTGGTCCACCCGTAGTGCATGTTCAGTTTCTTATTAGTCAAGTAAAAAGAAAGATAGTCAGCGAAGTAAATTAAAATATATTTTTCGGATCTTCGAATATTCAAATTTTAGTGTCTAAATTATTACCCCAAGGACCAGGTTCCTATATAGATTCGAGCCTACGGATTATTAGCAGAAATATTTAATTATATTTTAATTAGTAACCTTGTCAGAATCAGTGTCCATATTTAGATACGCATTTCTCACTAACACCTTAACTTTTATATATTTATTCTTAATAACTTGGGCACATTTGTAACTTTTTCATTCAAAGAAACTGTATCTCATTCTCCCTACGACTAGCATTTACTATTAAATTCTCCGCCACTTTATACATGCTGTTCCATCAATCACATTCATTACTCTTCAATGCTTCTAATTAATTTACAAAAGTCACGATTCATTTACAAAAAGATGTTCTCAAATCAATCAACGTCATATAAAATCACTTAATGTTAGTTTGTGGGATATATGTGAAAGAGACTATCATAATCCTATAAAATAAATGTTATGTCCCAATGGGCTTATTTCTTTCACAGTTTTTAACACATCCTTTTCATTATTTAATTATACGGATATCTTAATGATTAATTAAATATTCAATAAACTCATAATATCCGATTAAAGATACGCCAGGAAAAGTATACTAAATTTATAATACAAATTATGATCACCCTCTCTCAATTAAGCTTAATTATCAATTCTAAGATTCAAACAACTACTATCTTCTCGTTATCATTTATCCCCTCATTTACTTTCAGTTCTATTTCACATATATAAACGAGGGTCGTTCAATAATTCCTTATAAATTCCAAGAAATGGCTCTAGTAGAATCGAAACGAATGACTCACTAGGCAGCTGTCTCAGTTACTCGAATTCGTGATTATGACATCTCAAAAAACTTTAGTCGTCGCTTTTACATCTATGAGATCCTCCTCATCTTCTTTGGAGCACATTTACAAGAATCAGTCGTTTGTTTTCATTGTTGTTTAGTTTCTGGTGTATAACGATGAATCATTTTAACATTAACTGTGAATACTCGAAGCGACAGCAAACAAATTTTGATTTGACAGCAAATGACAACCAAATTAAAACTAACTTTGAATTATATGTTATTTTTCTTTCATCATCATTTAACTAATGGCAGCATCCAGTGGTAGCAACAATTTACCAAAATGATGTCATCTGTCTTCAAATACTAGAAAATTTTCGAATTACCATCATCTCGCTATCATAAAATCAATTCATTAAGCTTCTTATCATCACATAATTTATGTATTCACGTTTCATTTTATATGCAAGGAGTTGGAAATTTAATTATAAAATCAGGTACTAATTCCAGATATTAGTTAAAAGAACGTACTAGAATAACCAAGTCTTATAAGTTTATTGTACTATCGAACTTAAACTCATTCAAAGGACGTCTTATAGGGAATTTGTTGTAATTTAGCCGAAATGTCAAACACTATTTTTATTATTTATTATTGTAAATGGAAAGTCTCATCCGCATGCAAGATTTGAAATTAAAACTGTTTATTATTTACTTCGAACTCAAACAGGAAATGAATGAAAAAAATGAAAGAAAGTTAAAAAAACATGTGTGACATGAATTACAAAAAACAGAAAGAGAAACAAAGCATTAATCAAATAAATTAAGCTACCTCAACTGCACGTACTTTCTCAACCCCCAATGTCTCTTCATTAGCATATTGACTTTCGTGCTGCCTTCCTAGTGTTAATAATGACTATTTTTTGGAAGAACTCGAAGAAATCGAAAAAACGATAAACATATCTGATTAAGTTGTTCACCCTGAGAATTGATATACTCGATGTTATTAGTTCCTGAAGTATCGACTGGGAAAAGGACAATTTGATAATGGAGGAGAAACATTTTTCCTACCGCTAAGCATTAATAATTCCACACCAGAACTGACGAGCTGGGACACGTAATTAGTGAAGAAGGAACCCTTTTCATTGACTTAGTGATTTTTGTTTCTGTGATGGGAAAG
Organism: Nephila pilipes; assembly: GCA_019974015.1. Lineage (NCBI taxonomy): Eukaryota > Metazoa > Arthropoda > Arachnida > Araneae > Nephilidae > Nephila > Nephila pilipes. Next base: position 82,932 of record BMAW01017792.1, on the reverse strand, counting down.
GAAGAACATCTTAAAAATGTCTGTTCTTTATTCTCTGGCACAATATTAGGAATGTTTTTTTCAGTGTATTAAGAGAATATATAATTTTCGTATACCACCCGACAGTTCCACCCAATATAATATGTATTTTCTTTATACATGTCGAAATTTCAAAAAAAAATAAAGTTTGTGGCAACAACATATGCATTCATTTTCTGTTACGAGCAAAATTTATAATTCCGATCTAAATGTGTACATATTTACAGTAAAAATGTTTTAATAAGAGAGAAACAAACAAAATTAATATTATTATTGTTTAATTTTAATTACTAAACTAAATAAATAATTTAAATAAATTTATATGAAGTGGTACGACAGGGTCTTAATTATTACTTAGAAATAAATTAGATAAAATTTATAACTGGATAAAATATATTTCACATATTAATATATATTTCAACTATTAGCTTTAATTAAGTTAGATTCATTATTTTTGATTAGATCCATGGATTGAAGTAACCCAAATATATCGCAAGGTTTTAATTATTACTTCAGAGTATCATACAATTTTCAGTGTTACTAAAAATAATCTAGATTGAAACTTAATTTTTATTATTACTTCTCGATATAAATCCCATCTCTAGTTATGCGTTCTGTTGGCGTTTCTGATTCTTTCGAAGGCCGTCTCACCAGACGGAACTCTGATCTCTATACTCCTGTTATTTCAGACCACAGCTTCCTAAACCAAACAAATCAACTTTGACAGCTATGATTTGCAACATTACGTACATAAGAATCCATTTATATGCAGAACCAATTTTATCCAGACATCTAGGTTATTTCTAAGTAATAATTAAAACCTTACGATATCCCACTCATATGAAGTGCGTTAGCGAAATGGAAATTAATATATCTTTTAGGTATATTAATTATTATTATCCAGAGATACCATACAGTTTTTTAGGTATTAAAAATTACCTAAAAATAGAAATTTAAATTTCATCTATTATGTTTAAAACTTTTCTGTATGAGCAGCATAAAAAATTATTCTTTTCTCCCATCTTTCTTGAACATTTAAAGCTCTTCATTGTAGAACTCCTAAGATTGAATTCTATCTTCTCCCCGAACCGCGGGTTATATCAGTTTACTTCGTTCTGGTACCAAAGTAATCAACATTAACTGACGTATTTTATAACATTACGCACAAAAGGTTCATCTAATATGCAGAGGAAATTTCACCCTGATATTTCAAGTTATTTCTTTGAAACAGTTAAAATTTCATAACATGCTCTCTTATCATATTGATCATACTTGGAAAAAAAGCCAAAAAATACAGAGCATCTTGTTCAGTAATTCTTGGATTGCTTTAAACTCTTGTAACAATTCCATTTTTACAATATATTTCAATTAATAAAATTGCATTTCATTCAACATATTTTCAACATATATTGATATCATTCTTACTTACAACAACATAAATGTAAGAATTTCCAATCTTGGGACGAGTGTTGAAAGGTGTTGTGAAAGGATATACAACAAATAACAAGTATGTTTATATTTTTTCCACTCCCAAACTTTAATGCAGTACATTATATAAACATATGAAATAATCTAACATCCAACCAAGCCATCATATACTACTTTCACGCCAGCCTAACATGCGGCATCCTGCTATCCTAATTTTTCCAAACTAGAATGTATTTGAGTTGTTCCTCTTCAACTCTCAGTGAAGTTGAGTTGAAACTTTATAGATCGTTACTGTGAATGAATCCATTTCTGTATATTTTGTAAAAAAAAAATGACGTTAAAAATAGTACAAGAATAAAATAAATCATTAACTTAAAATACTTTTCCTACAATACCAAAAAAGAGTAAACTTTGATTTGAAGTCAATATTTAACAGTACATTTCATCTAAATTGTACATTGTAATTAAAACTTCAGAAAATAAATTTATTTTGTAAGAGAGTATACCGTTGTATATTAGAAAATCAAAATGGTAATTAGAAACATTTATCAAAGCAAACATTTATCAAACCATTTGTGTGTGTGTTTTAGGCCATTTTCCGTAACTCTTTTACTTAAATGAAGGTAAAATAATTTGATTTTTTTGCTTTCAATAAATTATAAATATATATATTTCTTCAAAACATTTTATAACCATTATGAAGGAATTAAATTTATATGTATTCTCTTTTGAGTTCTATTTATTTTAAATATACGAGAGTCAATTGTTTTTCAGCCTCCAATTGAAATACTAAACAATCAGAAACACACCCATATATATATATATATATATATATATATATATATATATATATATATATTTCAAATTAAGACATAAGAGAGGCTATCGTATTGATTTAAATATTATTAGGAAATAACACGCGATACCTGAATATAATTTATTATGCATATTCATTAAACTTTAAGTCTATAATGACGGAAATTACAGCTAATAATGTTGACCTCTTAAGTTTTGGGAAGCCATTGTAGAAGAACCCTCAGTATCGTAGCATTTTAATTATTATTCCAGCTATATATACAATTTGAATTATAGCTGAAAGTAATCGCAATAGAAATTCAACATCTGAATATTATTCTTAAGACTTTGTTACATAATCATCATCTAGGGTTACTCATTTTTCTTGGGGGCCGCGGTAGCCTAGTGGTCAAGGTCGTGGATAGCGGCTGGCGGTTTTCGTTCAGTCGCGGGTTCGATCCTTGGCCACCAAAGACCCGCCGTGTAGCCGGGGCTGATGCACGTTAAATCTGTTCGGGGCCCAAAGTCCTCCCGTTGGCGTGGTGTGGATGTTAGGAGAGGGGGGTGCCAGCTCAGGTGTCGTCCTCGTCACTTGACCGTGGTTCAAAATTACGAGGTCCGTCGCCAATAGCCCTCGTGTTGCTTCTAGTGCGACGTTAATAAAAAAAACTAAACTAAAACTACTCATTTTTCTTAACATTTCTTAGTTTTTCAGAGCCTGTAAATGCAGAGCTCAGCGGATTGAATTCCAACTTCTCCATACTGTAGGTTATATCAATCTACGTCTTCCTGGTATCAAATCAATCGACGTAAATTGTTGTAAATTATAATATTTTGTACATAAGGATAAATTAAAAAGCAGAAAAAAATTGTATCCAGGTTTCCTGAATTATTTTTTTATAATAACTATAACCTTACAAAAGCACAAGTGATACACGACTAACCAAGAAAAAATAAGACGACCGACCACAAGAAACGTTTTCTACTGAACGTTCAAGTGACCAAAATTCAGTGAATCTTTGAATAGATAGCTCCATTGTATGTGTGAGGCACCAGAACTGAGCCTTCAACGGATTATTCGAATATAAAAAATGCTTCTTAATGTGATGTCCGAAGTGTTTATTGCATGTCAATTTCGCACATTTACCTGAATTGTAACAATCCCCTGCTAACTGATTCGTGCTCAGTAGTTTCACAACAATACATTTCAGGGACAAAATGACAACAGTCAGCCTAGAGTCACAACAGAACAAAGGGAAAGAACAATTATCACGGTAGAAGTCTCAGCATCAGATTCGTTATTGCCAAATATCATATTTTATATAATTCTGTACAAATTATCAACTCAGTCATTCGAAGAAATCTGAGAGATTGGAGCCTACACTTGCACCAAGAGTTACAATACTTACCCCTAACGCCGTCAAGTCCGATTACAGAGGTTCTAGCTCTACATACTTAGAAACAATTGAATTGAGTCAAATAACCTCTAGCTATGACTCTTAATTCCAACTATGATATGAAAATCTAAGCAGACATAACTGGAGACCTTTAGGCAGTGTATGAATTCTACTCCAACTATCGTGCGTCATACTGTTCTACAGCATGAAGTATCAATCAAAAGGATCTGGAGGACATTTTCTTTGATAACTGGACCGATTTGATAACAAATAATGACACAGTAACACGTCATATAAAAGTCTACCATTCGTGGTGTTATTACTTTATTGTGCCAAACCAGACCTTTGTCTTAATATAATAATACCATGGTATTATTCTATTGAAAAATAAGGCTGTTCATGACATAGAATAAATATTTTCAACGTTCGCCACACGCTTCATCATTCAGCTAGTTGGCCTGATCTTTCCCCAGGTATCTGATGAAAGTCGTCGGCCAACATCATATAATGTTACGGATTTAGTCAAGCAATTGGAGAGAATTTGGGAAAATATCCACAGATCACACACACCATCCATATATATTAGAAGTTTATGCTACACCGGTAGTTAGCTTGTATCCTAGTTAGTGTTTGATCACTCCGTATTGGCTTTCTTAATTTGTAAAGGTAGGAATTTCGAAATATTCATTCAAATATTTTGATATCTGAATCACGTATCATTAATTGTTAATACCCTCCAAAAAAACAAAAAAAGGAACAGGTTTTATTGGAACTGAACAACTATTTTTTGGTGCATCAATTTGGATGTATTTAGGTAAATTAAATAGATTTTTTCATTGCTGTAAATCACATTAAAAACATTACATACTTATACACATACTTATACTCTAATAAAAATAGTTCAGAAAAATAAAATCAGTGGTATCTTATTTCTTAATTTACATAAAAGTCTAAGACTGTCCAAAGTAAAATCAATATTCAAATAATAAGTCCATAAGAAGTATAAAAAGTAGAACTTTTAGTACAATCCTATAAGTTTAGCATCTTTATTAGCATATCGATTGGTCACATCCTTCACTGCATAAATAAATATTTACGAGCATTCCTTCAAAACATGTGAAGAAAGAATAGAAAAAATGACAAAAACTTTCTCTCTGATTAAAATGTTAACTTCTACAGTAGATACACCAAGGGTAATATTGGTTCCCAAAATATCGAATGGGTAAGGGACACTTTAATTATGGATGTGGAAAACATTTCTCGGTTGTACTGTATTAATAAATCTACACCAGAATCACCAAAACGGAATTGTTGTTAGTAAGGAAATATTCTGCTTCATTGATTTGGGGTTGGATTATTTTTTTAATCCCTTTCATTGTAAGAAAGAAAGATTCTATGAATAACTTACTGGGAAAATATTGGCTTGTTTCTGGGAATAGAGGAAGTGAATTGAAAAAATGTATATTAACTTTTCTTTGTCGATATAGGTATTATTTTGAAACATATTGTAGGACGACTATTCATTAAAAAAGTTTTGATAGGATATTTGGATGAGTAATTTTCAATAAATGTTTGACCTTATTTGTTTTTTTTATCTTTAGAAATGTTTAATTAAAATTCAAAAGACAAAGTTCGGTCTCTAAACAATCATTAATCATATATCTATTCTAATCTTAAATGAATTTTAAAAATAACATGAAGTATTGTTAGGCAACTTTAAATTTACATGAAAATTTATATTTTGCCCTTTTAATATATATATGTTTTCAATTTTATAACTTATAAAATGTTGTTTAAGTTTGGATAAGGTAGAATTTCGATGTTTTTAATGTTATATCTTTCTTACCGATACTTTTTTATATTATAGGATGATACCTTTTATCATTATTTTAAACCTAATCGTGAAATTATATAGAAACTGAAATTCATTTATAATAAAGTACATAAAAACTTTTATACAAAAGTCAGTGTGATGTTATCCTAATGCATTAACAGTGTTTTCAAGGACATAAAAATTTCCAAAAAAAAAACTTAGCACAAATAACAGGAACCAAAATGGTACATAGCGTTTTGATTTATTAAAGATTCAGAAAAACATCGATTGGCATTAAATTTAAAGTAACTAATAACTGTTTCAAAAAATTATGATTACCACAAGTATGCACCTACACACAGGCTTCACATCGTGCAACATGAGGTATGTAACATTCTGGAAATTTTCTGGTGTCTCTCGTTTCTCCCAGCATCTACAGAAAGGCGAGCTACTAGGTCTCTAACTGCTACAATTATGGCCTCGTACACTAATGACTTTATATGTGCACAACAGAAGCTTAGGCAAAGTGAGTCCGGTGATCTAGGAAGACAATGAACCAGGTAGCTACCACAGAATCAATGATGTTCAGCTCTAATCCTTAGCTGTTGATGAACTTCATTGGTAAATAGGCTGAAGAATCCCATCAAACTGGAATCTTATTGAGCCAAAGCCTGAGGAAGAAGTATTTCATCGACAAGATCCGGTAGGATTCGTAGCAAGAAAGTCTAGTAACCTCTGCTACACAAAGGAATGGGAATGATGTAAGGTGAAATGAGGTGGTCTTCGACTATGATTTCCCAAATTTTTACAGGGAAATGACTTTGGGCTACATATCGTTATGGTTTTCCAACGACCACAATTGGGCGTTATTTGAATCGTATGCCCTCTTTCCAGTAAGCCCTTAAGTCATCTTTTACAAAATGGACGTACAGTCTACCATACTTTGCTGTTCTCGATTACCAGTGTTTCATGGTAACTATTTAATTAAGCGACCATTCCACGTAATCTTCTTTGCAGACGTGAAAAGTTTGTATAATAAGAAGCACGCAAGTTCAGGAAACTTTCTTAGTACAAGTGCCGATATGCACGTGAGTTTCAATCCTCATATTCATGCCAGAAGCGCATATCTGGCAATTCACCTTTTGAATATTCGTCCATCCTTCTACATCAGTTACTTGGCCAGCGCTGTTTTCATCGAGTTGTGGGTTCGAACCCTGATGCCATTAAACTTCGGCCGTGTAGTGAGACTGATGCACGCTAAATATTATAGAGAAATCTCCCGTGGAGTGGAGAGGGAGGAGCCAGCTCAAGTATCGCCTTTTCACTTGAACGATGTTCAAAATTACGAGGTCCAATCTCAATAACCCTCGTGTTGATATTCAGTGTGACATTAATAAAACAATCAATCAATTCACCCCAATGACCGGTTTTCAAACCTGGCTTTCAAGCGAGATTGTTGTATAGTCGAGCTCCCGTAGAATGCCCTGTATCACATGAAGTAAGCATTTCAAACCTACAATACTATGTGTTTCTAAAATCAATTTTGTTGACCTATACTCATCCTGCCAGTTTGTAGCACTTGTAGCAAATTATTTTGTATAAATTCTTTAAGAACTACAGTAACTCTTTCATTATATCACGATATTATCGATATCATTTAATTTAATGAGCTTTTCTATTGATTTTTTTTTTATAATTACACTTTAAACTATAATAACCAGCCGTAATATTCAGTTAAAGATACATACTTCATAATTATCTTGTATAGAATTGAGTGTTATTCTCATGTTCTCAGTTGTGCTTATGCGTAATATTGTTGTGCAAGTAAATGAAGTATTCCTTTTCGACTAATAATGTGCAAATCTTAAAATAAAGTGTACCATAATTTCGAATGCGATAAGGCATAAAATTAAATTGTTATAAAATCCTAACACTTATGTTTAAGTTATAGTTTCATTACGGATTATTTCACTCTTATCTTATCAGACAATTTGTGTAATTTAATCACATCCTTACTTAATTCTCAATAAATAACTTAAGTAAGTGCAAATGACTTCCAACAGCTTAAATTGTCATTATTGTCTTTTCATGAGAAAATCAATGTTTAGAAATTATATCTTGATCAAGACTACAAAATTCAAATATGTCAGCCACTTCTAAGCAACAAAAATCATATTCGGAGCTATAATTTTGAATGATTGCAAAGGAAAAAATATTTTGAATTATGATTAAATTTTTTGAAAACATCATTTCCATAATTTTCAGTTTCAAGCCTCCACTATAAACGTAGAGTAAGTCACAAACAGGATCCAATTATAAGCTTCTTTTTTTCGAGAAGCTGAGGATGAAAGTAATCAGGAACAGATAATTATTTTTGCGAATAGATTATTTATATAGCTTGGAGACAACCATTCTGCGATTTTTTAACAAGAAACTGAAATATATCCAAGGTAACACTAAGTTATTGAAATATTGTGTTATATTGTTCCTACATTAACAATGATAAACCGAAAAATAATTACCTCTCCCGCATTCTTATGTGTTATAAAATAAATTCTTGCAATTGAAGTGATCCATATTTTTCAAAGCATACGAGTGTGGTTCAAAAAGAATAATATTATTACGAATGGGAATGAAGTAGCTGAAATATTGTCCATTCATTGTTTTTCCCCTTTCTAAGAAAACCACAAGTAAGAATCATTAATTATACCAAATAAAATTGTTGCTACACATTTTCCAAACTGTTAGATAATTTTTGTTTAATTTAGAACAAATTTGCCGGAAGTAACCCATTGTTTCGAAGGTTTATTGCGATTCGGTGTTTAGTGGTTAATCTGTAGCTTTAAAGGCGTCTTGGAGCGCTTTTGTGTTTTAATCCCCGATGTGGAGGAAATGAATATAATGTGAGGCCGGACTTTGAAATCTATGCTTGACCAAAAGTAGTGCAGATCATGAGATGGTTGTAAAGTTTAAGCTATAAGACTAGTAAAAACATAAAAAAGACCTGAGATAATTTCTTTATATCTTAAGATTTAAGACTTTTTGCCGTGAAGTTGAATTGAATTATCTTTGCTCGCTACTTTGCATGATATAACTATATATATATCCAACTCCAAAAAGGTGATAAGGAAATCCATATTACATATTTATAGAACAAAAACAACTCATTTTTATTACAAAAAAAATTAAAATTAGTGTACTGTGAAAATTCAATCAAGATAGGTACATAAAAGATATAAAAATTGAAATTGAAATTATGAATAAAACAACTAACTAACAACTATTCATAGCTACTTGATAACAAACGCACATGTTCATTACAAACAAGATCAAAAATGATATAATTAGTAAATGTGTCAGTTTTGTCTTGCACAACTGTCAACTTTGATTCAAATGAAGAATTTCGTTTGTTATTAATGTCTATGTTGGTTCTTTTGTTGTAACAAAATCTGTTATTAGCGGGATTTTTTCTCAAGTTATATAATTCTTGATATCCTGCTACACAAAACTTAAAATTACGTTAAGATTTTAATGCATGCTCCATATTAAGATCACGAGTAAGAAAATGTACCATGCTCGTAGCAAATTTTAAGCCCTCATGAATTAAATAAGCTGTTAAAAGCTGAACATCTTCAACGTTTTTATTATTATAAACTGTCATAAATTCGATCAAATCTTCCTCATCCAAAGGCCTTTCAAGCATCAATTCTTCGATGTCAGCCATTGGTACATTGTTAAAAACTTCTCCATTAACTGCATTTGAGTTATAATTTCAGAACAAGCAGCTGACTTTTGTACTGCGGAACTTCTACTTTTGAGACTTATACTTTGGCTGAAAAATAAAAATTCCAACAAGCATTAGAGATCGATAGGCGCAACAAATTGAAGGCGAAAGAAGCATGTGTAATACAATCCACAGTCGTAAACTTTCGCCATACTTCCACAACAATCAAATTTCTTATTTCCACTGAGTCTAAAATATATTTAAATGTCACATGTATATATATATATATATATATATATATACATGTGACATTTAAATATAATTACTAATAATAAACTAATTCCACAGCATCGCACCGATGTGAACCTATCCAATGGGTCAATCACACCGTTATTTCCAAGAAAAGAAACTTATCCCATTCTTAACCTTCCACCAAAATCTATTTAGTTAAAATGTGCCTATATTCAGAGTGGACAACTGAAGCCAGATTCCAATTCTGCGTCACCATCGCAACGAAAGCGGAAGCTGTTTGTAAAAAACATAATTTTTTTTTGCACTCAAGATCATTTGGGTTATGAAAACGCCTGCTAGAGCTGATATCCATGGGAAGGTGCATCGGGAATTTATCCTTTAAAGGCTTGCAACACCAGAGCAAAGAAACCTGCAGACATCTCCAACAAGTGGATCGATAAAAGAAGACAAATTGAACTGAGTGTTAAAGCGGCTTTTGCTGACAACGCCCACACCGATCATTTTTCTGACTTTCTTTGGTGGGAAAGAAACTACTGTTCCGCCAGCATCCTCCTTATTGTCCCGCCTGACGGCCGTGCAGACTTTTAGATTTTCCTAGTCCAGCACACGTTTGTCACTGCTGACTCTAATTGGGATGAATTAAAGTAATGGGTGGCTAAATTTAAAGTTATTTCCACAATTATATAAGACGATCTGATGCCAGTCTTTAGTGTGTATGTTTTTCCTTCTAAAATGTTTTATACTGACACAAAAGGCTGAAAAATTGTTGCATTATTCTAAGATTTCCAAAGAATTATAACTACAAATATCTAAAATATACTGATTATCTCAGAAGCACAATAATTTTAATACAGCACATAGGCCAAAAGAAAGCGCCATTCTCCACACCCAATTTATCTGCTATGTAACATCTAGATCAAATTCAAATGCTTATAAACTTTTATATTTGATATTTCCTATAGATACTACTGGCTAATTACCAGATGTTTATGACTAAAAATTAAACATTTTATTTGAAATTAGATGAAGTGCTAAATAAAGACACACACACACAGCCACATGTCACACATGTTTCACACACACATTATTACTATCAATATTATATATAGAATATATATATAAGAAAGGGAGAGAAAATTATGTTATCTACACATACAAGGATATTGAAAATTCAGAGAGTTAGGTATATACATATATAGAGCATTCATATAATTATGAATC
>BMAW01017792.1:46032-63206 GCA_019974015.1 Nephila pilipes | reverse complement strand
AACTTCATTCATTATAATGGTATCATTTATTTAGACACATCTTTCATAAATTCCACTGAATTTACAACTTAAGAAGTTGCAGTGTAATGATAAACATAGCATTCAATATACTAAACATAACTATTATTTCAAAATTGTTTGTTTATTAAATGTTTAATTTTACTATTCAAAATTTTTCATAAATTTTATACAAATCCTGTACAATACCTGACATTATCGAATTAGAAAAAAAAAATACAATACATATAAAGGAAATAATTTCCATTTTCTAATGTGGATAATATCAGCGCAAGGGATGAAGTAAATATTGTGAGAAACGAATCTTTATGGCTAGGCACGTTCAATTACTTTTACATCTGTGGAATCAAAGAAGTATCCTCTATTTATAAACATCAAAATAAAAAAAATATTTACAAAATTCGGAATAGTTTATGGCCACGGTAATCGAGTAGGTACATTCTCGAGCTTACATCCATGGTAATGAGGCCAGGGTTACTACCTTCAATTCATGGTCTCCATCCCTGATTCCACCAAGAAATCCAAATAGCGAAATTGATGAACTTCAAATATGGTCGATGTCCCAAGTCCACTCGTTGCGTTGTGTGGAAATTTGGAGCGGGAACTTCCAGTTCAGATACTGTCTTTATTACTAGATCGAGGTTCAAAATTATGAAGTCTGTTGTTAGTACCCAGCTATGCTTCTCAGTGCAATGTTAATAAAGAACCACATCATATTATATTATACAAGCATTAATAGCTGAAATAGTATTCGGAAACTTCATGATAAATATATCCGTTTATGGTAGTAATTTCACTTAAAAGAATGACTCACTAATTCACAAAAAGTAATAACATTCTAGTACTAAATCCCTGAACCATCTTTCTAAAAAATTTTAAACCTTCATTTATTTGCATTATTTTTTGTACTAATATCCATAACTAACATAGAAATCATTCGGTTGTGGCTTATTTACAAGTAATTTAATGAGGTAAAATATTAATACTAACATTAAGCGTGAATCACAATCTGTCTTGTGAATGAAAACAGAAAAGTAATTGTAAATTTTGTACATTATTAGTGATTATAATTATTAAGTTCACTACCTTTAACGTAAAATGCATAATTAAGAGAAACAATATTTATTTTAAATATTTTGAATCATAATAATTATACAATTCTCTGTCATCCTTAAGAGGAAAGAATCGATTTATAAAAGGATCAAATGCCTCAAGATATCTCATTTCATTTAACTTAACATAAGGGTTAAGAATGAATAAGCTTACTTAACAATTTCGTCAAAATATAAACATATATGGCTTAAGTCAAACATGGTTAATTGTTGAAATAAGTGTTTGCATACTTAATTCAAAAGGTTAACTACTTATTTACCTTTTGATAATTACCGGTATTTAATTGAGTCTAACTGCATTATTTCTCACAAAGAAAATATTCCTTACAAAAGAGAGGTAAGGAAATGGTTGACTAAATCAATTACTTAAGAAACGGTACTTGTCAGATTATTCTGGTTGGTTTTGCTTAATGTCATTCTATCCGTCTATCCATTTAGTTTAAGTTGAAAATCGCCCGAATATTTCATGAAGGTTTGGAATGGTTTTATTAAACTCGCACTGAGAAGTAGCATGAGGGCTATTGGCGACGGACCTCGTGATTTTGAGTCTCAGTCCAGTGACGAGGATGGCGAACAAATTAACCCTAAACTTCCACACCAGGTCATCGAGAGGATCTTGAGCTTGCACAGATTTCACCCTTTCCCTACCGGTTGAAGAAAAAAGAAGTGCTTCTCTGGGACCGAGGCTTCTTACGGTGGAGTGACACGCTTGGGCTAGACAATTTTAAATATTAAGCTTAATCTTGGTACTTAATCTTTGGAAGTTATAATTTTTTTAGACATGAAAGCAATTTAATTAACTAAGAATTATATTGCTTGAAAAATATAAATTTTCGTCTTATATCTTCGATCTAATGATTATACATCCTTTATCTTTTTTCCTTTTTACCCTAAAGACAAATTTGTATCATTCTCTCAACCAAATGATTACATGGAGCTCACTCATTAAATTATAGCACAATACACATCTGATTATCAAGCGAATTTATAAATTCACGTGATGTTGAGTGGCATTATGATGCTCTTGTTTGCACATCAGCTCCGAATAGAAAACTTTTTTTGTTTCACCTATTAAGTCATGTTTAATACTGATGCCTTGGAAGTGTTATTCTTGCATACACACATAAATCGTATTTTTATATCTGTGTTTATTGTTTCTTTGCTAAAATCACTTGTTATTTTGGTCATGTCCTACACATACATTTTGTTTTATTTTTTTGCACTTTTCCAAACTCAAGCTTCAATACACTACTTGTATTGTAGTTAAGCAATGGTTAATATATTTTTTTTCAATTAGTATAATAATATTAATGTTAGGAAAATCACAATTTAATATGAAATAAAATGAAAAGATTGATTAAATGTATAAAATGATTTATAATATAATATTTTACTTCAACTGTTAAATTTTCTAATATTTTCTAGTTAGCTTATTTTTCGTAACTTTTAACATTTTCTTCATACTTTCAGTAACATACAGAAGTGTCGCATGAAGAGTATTCTTTTTGGTTTTTTAATGACATTGATACAATATTAATTCAAAGGTGAAAAGAAATTACAGAAAAGGCATTGGGTAAATTTAAATAATAACGGGCAGTATGATTTATTATAATTATCCCCTCGCAAAAGACAAAGTTTAGGGAAAGCTGATTAGAGCCATATACATAAATGAAAAATGCTTCGTTTAAAATGAAAACTTCATTTTGACTGTTAGAAGGATCATGTGGGTTTTGACCTGTGAATTGAAAAACATCAGATGGAAAATAATGTCTTAAACAATTAACATGAATTATATCAGTGGGTTTATTTTAATATTGATTTGACTCATCGATTTCAAAATTTACAGGAAACAATTGGCTTATCAGGGTATAAGGACCTGTAAAAGGTAATTACAATTTCCTATTCAAATTCTTCGAATCTTACCAAATCTCCAATTTTAAATCCAGAATCAGGAAAATTCTTATTATATCTAATTTTATACTTTTTATGTTTGGCGTGCGTTCTTTTGACTGCTAATTTTCTTGCTTCCAAAAATCGAGGATATTGGGATTTGTGTATAGTTTTTTAAGGTTTGTTTAGTGGAATTGTTCCAAACATTAAATATACAGGTGGAAATTTCGTTACATTATACAGTAAGCTATTGTATTTTGCAGTAACATCTTCTATTCATTAAGTCCAAGGAATTTTATTGGACGTAGAATAGATTTTGCATTTTAACCTGGTTATTAAAGTCGGATTAATACTTACACTTTTTCCATTACGTTGAAGTCTATCAACTGTGTTTAATATTTGCTTAATATTAAATCCCCTAAAAATCTTTTTAATAGTTATGAGGTGAAAGCAGTATTTCTATGGCTTACTATTTGTTCAGGGACCGTGGAATTAAAAATTTGTTTCAAACGATTTGCATAAGTTTAAATGGTAGTACTCTTGGAAGGAAATGTCCATACTCAGAGTGTCGCATGATCAATCACAACGTGAAAATTCTTCTTTTGAGAGTTATGCTACTTTAATCTGCCTACGGTATCTATTAAAATTATTTCGAAAAGTTTGGAATTTTTTTTTTCAGAGATTCAAAATGTCCACAATTCTTTGCTAATATTTTTTATTAAGTTCACACGTTTCACAATTCGATACAAAATTAGATATATCAGTAACTATATCTTTCCAATAATATATAGACGATATTACAGACAGCAATTTCTTAACACCTGGATCTCCAAATTGTCCACGAGTTAATTTAATTAGTTTTTCTCTTAAAGAAAATGGAACTACAATTTTTAATAATCCGTTTTTTGGCAATCATACATACACTTTGAATTTTAAAATTATTTTTTGCTCATTCGCACCTAAATTTTGTGGTACTAATTCGGCACTACCCTTTCCAAATTGAGTATCTGGACTGCAGATATTCATTCCTCCCCCCCCCCCCCGTTTTCTTATATTTTGTAATCATAAATTATTACTTTATACGTTTAATATTAAATTTCAACCCATAAAAAATTGACATCAATATCGCAAAGTTTCACACGTAAAAAACCTATTACAAAATAAGAAAATAATGTTCAACTAATAATATACAATAATCTTCATTTTCATATCTTACACCTTTTATGCACTTGAGTCAAAACAAATTACCATTTTTTAAAGCGATTATTCACTGAAATTCTAATTGTAGAACACGGTTCTTTTTTTCTTTTTTTTTTGTATCAACTATTAATGTTGAAGGTGTATACTCAATTTTGAAATCCACTGAATATCGTAATATTTCAGCAAGATAGAGCTTAAATTACAAATTTCTAATTTGACATCAATTCTTCGTTTCAAATTACAATTACAAATGCAATTGACTTAAAATAGCCGTTAGTGTTTTCAAACAAATGTTAATGTATTAGACTATCAAACGAGTTAGTAACAAAGTAATGAATAATCAGATTTTCCTTTTTTGTATCGGGAGTAAATATTTTTACAATGTGTATTAATGTGCTTTTGTCTATAATCTAAAATTACTTAATATATGATCATAAACTATGTTTCTGAGAAGATTCTCAGGCCTAATGAACATGTCCATAATAGTTCTAAAAGAATTTAAAGCAAAATATATATCCCATCGAGTTTTTTTTCTTGCAAATTTCATTATCTTCTAAATATTTAAAAAAACATGTAAATATTCCGAAACATTTATATTAATATTAGTTTGAGATAAAATTTAAATACTAAAGATAGAAGTATAAAAGACATCTTTAATATTTTATTATTGTTATTAGTTTGAAAGAATAACAATAACAGTATTTTTAAACATTTTAAAGTTATTTTAATCAATTAAAGTCTTCATAAAAATGAAAATAAATACTTTTAAGCAAGTGTTCACAGGTACACATTATAGTGTATCTTTAATAGGTTTATGCACTGTATTATTAAAAATTACATAATTTTTTCTTTTAATGCTAGCTTAAAGCAGTAATTACGTATTTAATTTGCGATAACCTTGATAACATTAATTTCCTATCAATATCTATTCATTTTAATGATATTATTGATGTTTATAGATTTAAAAAAGGTCTTAAATCATAGCCAAAATAAAACATGAATGTTTCTTTGATATATTTGAATATATCAACTCTATTTTTAATAAATGTAAAAATCTTCAACTTGTGAGAAGTACTTAATATATATATATATATATATATATATATATATATATATATATATATGTATATATTTATGAAAGAATAATTTAAAATATTTAAAAAGACAAAAATCCAGAAAGAAATGTAAAAATGAAAGAAAAAATAAATGAAAATATGGAATCCATCAAGTCAAAAAGCAATTTCAGGCTGAGGACCGAATAAGCGGGATTAAACTAGTTATATACATAAAAGGTGTTATATATATAAGAGGTATGACAATTAACCGGGCAAGACTTAAGAATTAGCATTGTTGAAAACACTACACAAATATCTCCTATTCCCCTTCAACATACTCCCCTTTCCTAACAATGCATCTCTGTATGACTTTTTCCCTGTTCGAAGCAGTGCTGCAGGTCATTAGGTGTAACCTTCTACAGAAGCCTGTTTTTTTTTTGCCTTCACCTCTTTTACAGACTGAAAATGTGTTCCCTTCAACGCACTTTTCCTTTTAGAAACAAGTAGAAGTCGCATGGTGAAAGATGTTTCGAGTTCGAGTACGATGGATGCGCGAGCACAGTAATTCGTTTGACCGCCAAGAACTGTTTTACAGAGAGCGCATTATACGTCGCAGAGTTATCTTGGAGCTTGATTTTTGGCACCAGTTTTGCGCAAACTATCGTCTTATGCAAATCCCCGGGCAAAGTTTTCTCTTTAGCTATGTTCCTACTGATAATCCTCTGAACACTAAAACATCGATCATTATACTCAATTCCATTAGTTTGTTTAGTGTTCCCCTCAGTTTTTGATGTCATAAGAATTTGACTACGTAACATACAATTTTCTGCAAACACCTCCTTTAACAATTTAAAACATTCAGTTGGTTTTTTTTTTTTTTAAATTTCAAATTTAAGCGCTGCTCGATTCTTAAGCTTATCATGATCGCGGCACTTTGACACAACAACGTCTTACTCAAACAAGGATGAAAAATAAACTGAGCAAGATAGAGGGGAGGAATAACATACCACCTACACCAGAAACATTAAGGTCAAATTCTTTCCATTACCATTCCTTTACACTAAGCCTAATTGCTAGGAGACGCACAACGCACAATCTGGTTATTTAACCATCACACCTTGTATATATATATATATAAAGAGAGAGTAGATTTATGATATTTTGTCTTAAAATTGTGAATCAATTTAATATTATAATCATTATCACTAATTTTTTTTCATAAAATGGAGTTATTCTACTAGAAATTTCTTTCTGATTATCCCTCTTTGTTCTATAGGAGTAATTATTCTTATGATTTTTTTCTTGATTAAGTTAATGTAAAATTTGTTTGAATACAATACCATATTTATTTGTTATTTTCCTACATAACAAATTATTAATGGGTCCTAAGATAATAAGAGTTTTTATTTAACACTTACAAATAAGTATTTTCATTGTCATTAATAACTCATTCGTTAAATACTTATTTTTTAATATCATTATTTATACAGTCTGTAAGCTTTTTGAATTTTACAATGAAAAACAATGATTAATTGCTGATTTAGTAACAAAATTATCGGTATTTAATATAACTTGTTTCTCAGCATAAAAACTATTTTTAAATTGTTAAACCTGAGATTAGTATCCTCATTTATTATATGTCTCCATCTTGTATCTAATTATATTAATTTCTTATTCAAATTACATGTAATAGCATTTTGATTATTCTCATTATTAAACTTGTTATAAGCATTACACATTCATGTATAATTACTTTTTTGTGTAAGTTATCGTAATTAAAATGAATTTAACTAACTTTTTATTATGTTTAAAAGCTTTTTTTTTTAATTTTGAGATTTTTAAAGGGGTATATTTTTTTTTTATGTTTATTGAAAAATTATTACATATAATCTTATCAAAGAATTTATACATATTATCAGTAGAATGTTCTATTTTTTGAGATTCAAAATAATAATCTTTCAAATTGTGTTTATGGGAAAAATAGTTTGCTATATTTAATTAAGAGAATACTCAGGCTCCCAATTTTAATATTTATTTATCAAGTTCATTATCATGTAAGAAATATCCTAAAACAAAATAAATTTCTGTTTTTAAATCGAAGTGGGAAGTACTTAATATTTTTTATATTGAAATATTTCTTAAAATTATCGTTTAACTAAATAAATGTTTTCTCGATATCATCCTACCCACACAGTTTTTCTTTTATCTTCTCAACCCCTCTCTCTTTTAACTTAAAAGTACCATTATTTTTTACTTGCTTTTTTTTCTCCTATTTTTATTTTAATGAGAAAATTCGTAATCATTCTGTTTAAAACCCAATAACAGACATTTATTAAAATACAAATTATTTACACGATATGGGTGTAATGTTATGAAGTAGTTCTCCCACCATAACCTATTTTTAAAATAAGGAACTATTCTGATTATGCTCACACACACCCACAATCACAAAACTATGTAAATAACCAATTACAAATTTATTGATATCCTTAATCTTTTAAAAAAAATTGCATCTAAATTATTTTAGCTAATTATAAGATTAATACCATTCTAAGTTTGAGAAATGAATTTACAACTGCAATTTTTTTTCAGTTTAGAAGGTAAATACAATTGAAGGGTTCACAAAAAATAAAACTCGAGTTCCTACTAATTTGATTCTTATTGATCATTTTATAAATTTTGCATACAGAACTGTGACATATATTAAAAATGATGTATTATCTTTCCATATATTATTTCTGCTATCAGATTTGTAGCGGCCATATTTTTATTAGCCGCCCAAGGGGCTAATGTCTTAGTTGGATCCTTTTTGGCGTACCAGACCAATTTTCACTTTTTTATAGTTCGCTTCAATTTTATGTTAATTTAAAAAATTATCGTTTGCTATGATATTAATTACATTTCGCTTAAATGTATTCCTTTTAATCAATTTTTCTTTGTTTTAATTTTAATTACATGGAGCTGATAATATTCAGATCAATAATTTATCATTTCCTTTCATTTTAATATCGGAAAAGTTTACTGTTGTTCATTTCTCGATCTTTCACCGTTTACTTCTCTTCTTATATATAATTGTGAAATTTCTTAATAATTTTAAGATAACCGCAATTTGGGCTGGTAAATCTGTTCTTTCCAAATCTTTTTTCTTTAACATTAATTCCAAATCTTTTTTCTTTAACATTTAAATCCGTTTTTCTTTAACATTAATTTATTAATTAAATTTAATTAGTGAATGCATTTTAGCCCATCCACTTGGCGCGATTTCAAAAATTGCCAAACTTGGCAATTTTTTTTCGCTAAACGTTTGTGGCTACCGCTTCGTGGTAGCCACATTTGGCAAAATACCCCCAATGCCTGTCATCAAGGGTGGTTGGACTAAGCTGCATTCCAACAATATAATTTATCGGATGAATTAAGAAACAAGCCAATGCCTCTACCATGTGATTTGTCTTGCAATGGCAAAGTTGGTTAGAGTAGAATCTTCTTAGAGTAGTTTGGCGTAAACTCTTCTTGCCTTCGGATCGAATCTTGTCGAAGTATAAAATCTTTTTATTTGATTTTCCAAGAATTAATTTTAGTTTTATATGGGAGAAAATTTTTCTCTTACATACGATGTTTAGTGGGATATCAATTTAGGAATAAATATCGTCAGTGACGAACAGTGTAAACCGCTGGAAAAATATTTCTTTTGCCACTTAATATTGTGATTATGCCATATGTATATATATATTTATATTAATTGTAATTATGTAATTAAATGTAGCTAAAATAATTTTTTTCTTTGATGGCCTAAGTAGGAATTGACGTAATTTTTTTTATATTACTTGTATAACGTAATTTATGATTTCTTTGCATATTTCTTCAATTTGTCATGATGCCGCAGAATACTATAAATCTGCGAATTGGACTTAGGTCCTTACCTTGATATTTTTTGGACGAAATGCTATGCTACTTTCATTAAATCCACCATATCATATGACGACTATAATCAAATAGTAGTCTGAACTTAGTCTCATTTGATGGTACTATGCATCTCCAGTCCAGGTCGGTCCAATTTAGAAGTTCAAGATATAAAAGCAGCCGGGCTTGATGTTGTAGTCTGGATAATGTTATACACATAATAGATCTGTGCAAGTATAGTTCTCTTTCTCACAAAAGTCTCGCACAGGTGTTTAGGGAGAAATTGCCTGTGGCAAAAAAGAAAATATTATTATTTTCCACTTGTTGAACTGAAATGCGCCGCTTCCTTTTTGTCGTTATGGTAATTACCTAGAATCCTCGTTTTCCTATCCCGATTTCCCTAGTGTCCCTTGCTACTTATTCTAAATATTTTAAAGACTTTCTTCATCCATTAAGCAACGCTGTAGGCGATGTTGTACGACAGTCGTTCAATAGATCCTTAGAAAAAGAAATTATTTTAGGTAGGTATATTATTTTATTTCTATTTATTTATTTTTTACTATATTCTATTTTATTTTACATTACTTATTTATTTTTAATTATATTCTATTTTACTTTTATTATTTATTTATTTTTGCTTACAAACGTAACCTACTTTAAAATCTATATTCTTTTCGAAGTGTTCCTCCAATTATTTTAAGCCATTTAACAAGCTAGATTCGGAAATGTCTTAAAAATAGGGTTGAATTTGGGCGATGACCTCTTAGTTGGTAGTGAACCATTGCCCATCGTGACACATGTTTACGTTTAGGAATAAAAAAAATCATTGTTAGCTAAATTCTGTGAATCTATGGATGTTGTAATCATTCGAACTTTAATTCCAACGTAACTGCACAGACGTGCACTAATGCATCGTCTCGATGGAAGATCTTTTTCTTTTTCAAATGAGGACGTTTATTCTTGATTTCTTCGCTCAAGTGATACAATAACAATGCATAATACTCTTCATTTATTGCTTTCCCTTTTTTCCAAGTAATGGGGGTAGATGATTCAGCATGCATCTCAAATATCGATGCCAACACTTTGACGATGCCACACATCCGTTGAAATTAATAATACAGCTCATAGTTTTCCCTTTTTAGGGTGTTCTTTTTCAGTATTTATTTGATAGTATGTATCTAATATACTATAATTTATGGAGAAACACAAGGCTATAATACTGTTGAAAAATTCCTGTTGTAGTCAAAAAGGTATCAGAGCAACACAATTATTTAATATGGACTGATCTTGCTTAATCCATATGCTCACACAATCGGCTGGTAGCGGATTCCATATTTCATGTGCATTATTACGTTAACAGTTTTAAGACGGATTGACAAGCTTTTGCTTCTTCTTTGTGTTTTCTTCAATAGATGGCGATGTATCATAAATCGTTATAAAGCAGAGAAATCGTTCTATTTAATGGTGTATAATGCATTTGATTCATCTCGATAGGTCGCGAGTTACATCCAATTGTTTTCGATGAATTCTCTAGTAGATGAAGACGCCATTTATACTAAAGTAAAAACAGTAAGTAGTAGTAAAAACAGCGTACCGAAAGATTTTCCTTTTTGAGGAGAGATTTTAATTATTTTTTCTTCTAATTTTCATCAACCAATTTTTTCTAATTCTTCTAATTCTTATTTGCTAACTCTTTCTAACACGCTTCTACTAATTCATCTAAGCCTATTTCTTCTAATTCTTCTAAGCCTATTTCTTCTAATTCTTCTAAGCCTATTTCTTTTAATTCTTCTAATCCTATTTCTTCTAATTCTTCTGATTCTGTTTCTACTAATTCTTTTGATTCTGTTCCTACTAATTCTTCTAATTTTCTAAAATCTTATTTTCTTAAAACTAAATAATAATAGACACAGGGTAGACTGTGGAAAAAAATATTAGTCAACTGATGGGTTAAAAGTCATTTGGAACTATATGTTGAAACGTGTGCTCTATGACTTTGAAAATAAAGTAAAATTTTCCATGCATTTTAGCGAGTATTGTTGAGAGATATGGAGGCAGTAGGTCTTCAATGCCACTTAAAATTGCCTTGGTCTAAAACCACTCTCGAAGATCCCTTCAACGTTTACCCATGGACCGTTCTGAGCCGATTAGGAACCACTGTTCCAGCATGTTTGTAAGGCACATTAAATCATATTGAAAATGTTCAGTTTTTAATTCTAACTACTTTTTTCTTTGTTTCTATTGATGTATATATACCTTGGACTGGGACCGTCTCCATACGTCTCTTTAAAGCGGGCAGTATGGGTTCAATTAGGAAACACTGTTCCAGCAAGTGTTTTTTAATGTGTAAGACATACATAGAATCAGGAAACAGCACAAACATTAAATCCATTTCTAGCACAAACATTAAATCGGGAAACAATATTTCAATTTCTAATTCTGGGTATTAATAATATTTTAACTTGTTTTTTTTTTCACTATTGATGCATAGATATAATATTTTATTGCTACATTTTAAAGAACACATATTTGATACTAAAAAAATCACACTTTGCTTAGAAAATTATACTCATTTCAGTTTTCTATAACGAATAAACCGAGAACAACAGAGTGAGAAACTAGAACAAAAATATGCTTTTAATAAATTAGACTTATTTATTGTGTTAAAGATAAATGTACCTCTTATTTTTTTTACAGAAACAAAACCTCTTTTTGCTGCTGTTATTTAAAAAACCTTCTAAAGTTTTACATTAATGTTAACTCACTAATTAAATTATGCTGTAAATGTCATATTATAAAGGACAGTAAAGGAACTGTGAAATTCTTGATTAACGAAAACAATAAACTTTGGAAAGCAACTTTTTTAACCCCAAGGGACCGAAGTAATTCGTTCATATGTTCTCAAGAAGAGAATGAATTTGACTAAAATTGATAATATTAAGGAAAAATACAACTGCTAAATGAAAAATACAGGAAACTGTAATCCAAAGATAAAAATATAAAATAAATGAAAACAAAAAAATTCACTAATATTTGTTAAATTTATATTATGTCTTGTACTTCAATTATAGAATAAAAAGTATGAGCCTTATCACTTGTGGAATTAATCTCGTACATAAAACCATAAAAAATCTTCTTACACGTTAAAAAACATTATTTTTTTATGTTACTAAAAGCAACATGTACATTTTGCCAATAATTGTATTTTTTGTGACGAAAGGAAAGCAAAACAAATAGGAAGATAAAAAAAAACCAGTTTCAAATTCTTCTGAAAAAAATTATTTTAGTAGTAGAAAAAAGAATTATCAATTACTTACAGAGAAAACCATAATCGAATAGTTTTGTTAATCCTGTCGTGAATTTGATTATAGTATTAGAAAAACATTTTTAAGCGAGCTTCATTTTTTTTCTTTCGAAAATAAAAAAATAGTACTTTCTTTTAAGATTTGATCCAAATTCATTCTTAACGTGAAAACGAAAAAATTAATTTTAAAAGAAAAAAAAATTAGTTTTTTCCCCTTGCGACTCAGGTGAAAAAAACTAAATGTGTAGCAATTTACAAAAACCCTAATTACTCTTTGATGCATTATTCTTGTTTTTGAACTGAGAATTCTGTATTGTTTAGAAGAATACTTCTCGTATAGATAACGCATTAACTATAAAAATATTTAGAAAAACATATGAAATAATAAGAATAGGAAATTCTTAGAACGGAATGCACGGATCACAATTTTTTCTCTATCATTTAAAGAAAAAGGATCAGAAAATAGAATTCTAATGATTCACGTTAATATTTATCAGTAAAAATTTTAATCAAATTATAAAAAGAAACAATATGTTTCGTTTTCTAAAATATAAAAACTGAATATTTTTTCACAAAGCATGAATTTAACTAAGCATTTCCTTACAAATGCGTTTTTATGGTTCTGCTTTTAAGATTTTTTTTGTCGTTTATTCATGTGTCTATTTCTTCATTTTCAAAACTGTTGTTTGAGGAGTTTATGCAAACAACTTGTGGATTGAGAGGAATGAACGAATAAGGATAAACTAAGTTGTTTGTAATGATTCTTAAGAAATTTGTCTAATATTCAAGAGGTAAAAGAATTGCGTGACCATAATCTTTCATGCATATTTAATCAGTCACAAAAATCAACATTCATCATGAAAAGTGAATTTTTTTTATGTAATTATAAAAATGAAAAGTTGTAATATTTTTATACAGAAATACACACATATTACATTCACATATATTTATGCAAAAAAATAAAACACTTCAAATCCGTAAACGGAAACCAGTTAATTTAATGAAACTCACGTAGCACAAAAGTGTGCAGGCACGTTAAGAATAATAAAAATTTAGCATAATTTGTGTAAATGGAAATAATTTAATATCTCGTAACATGACTTTATGAATCAGTGACAGCTTGGAATTTCTTAGAAATTCTGGCAATAAATTTTTTGTGTGTGATATTTAGAATGATATCAGACCAGATTCTTGCAGAAATGTATTTTTAAAGACATTTTACTAAGAACACTACTTTTCTAACTCTTCTGACGAAGTCATCCAATACATTTTGATCGGGAATTTAATCAGGCAACGTGTGCAGGGTTTGGAGTTGGGAGGTATATTGTAAAAGAGCCGTTATTTTGTAATATTTATTGAATGCATTTAATCGTTAACATTCTGAAAGATTCACTGGTTTCCAGGCTGTAAGGTTTCGGCAAATGCCTTCATGACATTTTGCAATATCCTCAAGTATTTGAAATGATATATCGTTCCTTCAATGAAAGTAAATTAACCGACACCAGCCAGCAATGTTGACTCTCAAACCATAGCTGTTCTTCCATCATACTTCAAAGAAATGATATTTAAGAGTTTCAATTTTTCGTTTGTGAATCTCTAATTTTTTGTTTTCAATTTTTAATTTTACGTATCATATCCATTACACTTCTGAAAACTTTATATTTATTCTCAACGGAAAGGAGGTCAATTTTCCAGAAAGCAAACTCCCTATTGATATGTTCATTAGCCTATTTCAGCCTATTTCATATGATTTACTCTGAACATGAGTAAATTCGGTAGAGTTTCTCTACCATAAAATGATTCAGATTAGTGAATTATTTGAACTGTTTTCACATTAATAACAGTCGCCGCAACATATTTCGTTAATTGAAGATTTTACTCTGTAGAAACCAGGTCAAATTCTTAGACATATGAAACTATCTGGTATCTGTAATAACAATGCGTCCTGTGTGGGATGCAGGAGTGCAATCCATTACCACCTTCAAAAGAAAATGACAGATGAAGACCCAGTATGGTGGTGCATAAGGAAACAATAAAACAAATTCTCTTCTCAATGTCTCCAGACTCTGATCCGACATCATGGCTTACAGGCTAAAGTGAGATAAGTTTGTAAACTTAATATCGTATTATTCGGTTACTCCTCCTTTTAATGCACCACTGGATATGCAATTTCAAATGTGTATCAGAAAAGGTAATATCACCCACGGACGCCTTGAGGACATTCTACTGTGCTGAAAGCTACTTTAATGGCCCGTGCAAATATTGATTGTTGCACAACAGCCCATTTGGGTTGTGATATATTTTCTGATGTGGCTAAGTGAAACGTTAATGCCATGGGCACGATATGTATGCCATTATGTGTAGTTGGGCAATTCGTACCGTCGGGTAATCTTTCTCTCCCGAATCCATCGATTACAGATCTATCACTTTTGTTTTGTTACGCCTAACATTATCATCGATTTTAAGGAAAGATATTCCTATTTCTAGTGATATTACAATTCTTCTTCCATTGAAATCGGAAACGCGATTGAATGAAGTTCTATTCATCTTCAAGAGATGGTAGAGTTATGCAAGAAAACCACAAGAAAAACTATTGTCATTACTTCAAAACAACATTCAGTTCTATCTCTTTGGGACTGCAAAACCATTCCTGTTTGCCTCTTGAATGATTGCGTAAATAAAAGCAATGTATCAGCCAATATCTGATGATATGTAATGAAATCATTAACACTCTGTAGAAATTCAGTAACGTTTCCCGATCCATTGAAATATTTGCTTGGAAAAATTCATACTCCATGTAGGGTTCTTTCTCTAGGGGTGGGAACGATTGGGCGACACTGTGACTGCAAACCATTCCTGTTTGCCTCTTGTGCCATAACTAAACTCAATATATTAACACTAAAAGTCAATCAAAGAGACGTTAGAACAATAAACACAGTATTTATTGGTTGATAGCTAATATAACGACAATTATAAATCATCTCCCTGAGAGGGCCTTAACTATATTAACTCAACCTACCAGTAATAATCTAACTGACTTTTACCTCTAAAGCTATCTTGATTTCTAGCATACATTAACCAGCCGGTAACTTGTAATTCACGTTTCATTTTTGGTTGGGCAAAGGTTGTTTAGCAAAATCAATCAATCTTAATTAAAAGTCCCAAGGTTAGTGAAGAATAGCCCAACGTCACATCTTTATCATGCTTTTTGTTGATACTTTAAATTCTATATTTTTTATCTGATCTGAAATGCTTATCATTTTCATATCACATGCAGGAATCACAGCAAAAATTTTTAGCAGTTTGGATACTTGTTCCATGGCTGTTGAACCCATGGTGACTGCTGTCTACCATGTGTCTATTCACGCAATTCATCCTATGGATACATTTAAATTGAAAAGCGCTTATGCGTCATTAGCTTTATGATGCCAATGCGGGAATAATTTAATAGAGAGTTTCGAATGATACGAACTTTTTCTTTAGTTTGAGATTATTTTTGTGAAAAGTATTTTTGTCAGGATTTTAGGAATTCTAAATTACATTGCCAATAAATATTGATAATATTGGACATGACTTTTCTTTACCATTAAGTTGTATTATATCCAGTACACACACATTCTCGATAAGAAAAGAGTACTACACTGGTTATCATAAATTAAGGAAAAATCACAAAAATAGCGATAACTCTTTCAAAAGTAAGCCAAACCGTGCAAAATTTGCATATGTTGTCCACTAAGAGTAGCTGAGTAAAATTGCAATATGCAAATTAGTGACGCTGCACTCGGCTTACGTCATCTGCCTGGAGCATAAAAGTCCAAGTTTGAGAGAAAGCACACAAATTTTACTGTGATTGCGACATTGAAAATCTGAGATAGCCAATTCGTAATAATGACCTCTAGGCATCATTTGCCTGAAGAACTACGATGGAGAGCCATCGGGAGACTAGAGGCAGGGCAGAGTCAATCAGAAGTGGCCAGATGGCTAAATGTGAGTCCATCTGTGGTTCATAGACTTTGGAGGCAATTTCAAACCACAGATTCGGCATCTAGGAGGTTCAGTCAAGGACGGCCAACTGTTACGACCAGTGCCGATGACCGATATTTGACATTAAGTGCACGCAGGAATAGAACCGCTACTCCGACACATCTTAGATCCTCTCTTGCTGCAGCCACCGGAAGGTTGGTGTCAACGTCAACTGTGCGCAGAAGGCTCCACGAAGGTGGTCTGTATGCGAGACGACCAGCCATTTGCGTGCCGCTCACATCACGCCATAGGAAAGACCGTTTGCAGTGGGCCCGACAACATGTCCACTGGACGTCAGATCAATGGAGGCCTGTTCTCTTTACGGATGAGTCCAGGTTTAGTCTAGAAAGTGACAGTAGACGTTATTTGATATGGAGAGAACCTGGGACCCGTTATCATCCATCAAATATCCGTGAAAGAGATGCATACGGAAGAGGCAGTGTCTGTGTTTGGGGAGGCATATCCTTAGGAGGGCGCACAGACCTCCATGTCTTTCCAAGGGGAACCGTGAATGCTCAGGTTTATCGAGACAACATCCTTGATGCTTATGTGCGCCCATATGCCGGGGCGATTGGTGATTGCTTCCTGTTACAGGACGATAATGCAAGACCACACAGAGCTCGCATTGTTGATGATTATCTTCAACAGGAAACAATTACGCGCATGGAGTGG
>BMAW01017792.1:6895-32174 GCA_019974015.1 Nephila pilipes | reverse complement strand
GTGTGTGTGTGTGTGTGTGTGTGTGTGTGTGTGTGTGATCGATCCTTACAGAAAGGGTGTAAATACTCGTTTTTTGATGTTGTCTAGGGGTTGTACCAGATTCAATGGAAAGACGGATTATAAAAAGAGGACATTTTATTAAACAATATAATAAAAAGTATTTACAAAGTCAAGTTTATACTATTGGGCATGCATATTACGGAGATATCCCATCATACATTTTTCCATGCTGGACGCACCCTTGCCTCTGCATAGACTGGTGTGAGCCCCTTAGATCAGGTTAAAAAGCAGATGTATTTTTCATGGCGCCCTCTAGTGTTGGATGGCGCCACAAAAAGTATTAATCCTTCACCTCGGCCAGTTCTGAGGTTAGATGGCCTCAGCAACATTTGGTATTGACCTTACAATATGATAGAACACAACGTTTACTGCAATATATAATGAAATATAAACATTAAAAAAAATTTCAAAAAAAAACCCAAACAGTATTTGATTTTGAGAACATAAGGTTGATTTACACAGGGGGAAAATATTTCGTTAGATCAGCAGACGTGGTAGTTACATTGGGGCCTGCGTTGTCTTCTACATTTTTCAACTTCATATGTGTCTTTGGGCCTAACTTTAGTAGCAGAGTATGGTCCAAAAAATTAGTTCTGAGTTTTAAGCGCACACCAAAATGTGTACGTAGGACCTCTACTGAATCATCATAATCGTACTGGGAAATCTTCTTTCTCTTCTTATATGTTCTCTGGTTTTCATACTTAAATTCTTGAATACTTCCTTTTGACTTAGGATGAAAGCTTTCTCTTTGATCTTGATAATTTTCCCCTCATATTTGTGAAATTCGACACCATCTTCTGTGAACTTTAAATCAGTTTGTTCCAAAATGTCTGTGCCTATGACTGGCTTCGAGGTTTAGATGCTAAATTGGTAAAAAATGCAATGTTAAAGGATAACGGCCTTCATTTATAACGAAGTCATGTTCAGAACCTTTCGCGAATACTCACGATTTACGCATTCCGGAAAGAATACATTACTTAGAAAACTTTTGTTGGTCGACAATCTTTGTACTTACGTTTTCACAGGTGAGACTAACTGAACTACCAGTATCGATAAGAGCGGAAATGGTTTTCTCACCAAGTTTTAAATCTCTCAGACCTAACCCTTTCCGCGGGACAACAAAACAAGTTTGTACTTCAGAGTTCGATGGTCTTGCAGGTTCCAACTCTATCTAGACTTTAGGACAATTGTAGCTTAAATGGCTAGGAGAATGACAATTGAAATACTTCCTAGGTGTTCTTCTTTCAAAATCTTTACTCGGATGAGTCTGGAAATAATTTCATTCAGGTTTGAAATATTCAATTCTCCTGTGACGATTTTCAAATATTCTGATACTAACGAACTTATTCGATAATATAGCTTTTTGTTTTGTAAAAGATAGTGAGAGGCAGGGTATTGGTTTCAATGTCCTCCGGACATCCACAAATTTCTCAAGTATCTCGGCTACCTCACTTGGAAAGTTGATACTTGGCCATTCGTCTAAGTGATGTTCTTTGAATTCGACGGGATTTTTTTTTTTTTAATTTTCGTTGGTTCTGTTATTATCAGATCTTGCAACTGGTCAAAGGGTTTGACATCAAGTCCCTTAGTCCATCTATCAAAGAATGTTTGAACTTCTTGCAGAAATCATACTACGTATTTGTAATACTTTTCTGGTGAGTGACAAACAAATGTTTAATCTTCTATAGAGTTAATTTGAATCTTTGAGTAACAAGATCTTCACTTGATCATATTGATTTTCCTTTTCTTCAGGCTCTTGAGCAATTAGTTGCGTTATTTCTTGTGGGAGTAGACCCAACAGATGTGTAACCGAAAAATCTTTTGATATGGACATCATATTAGCTTGGAACTCAAATAATATCAAATATAGACTGGTATCTTTATTGATATCAAATTTATGTGGCAACTTATTCAATTAATTACTCTGTACACGAGTAATTACCGTCAATGTCCTTTGTCTCGACTTAATTTGAGCCTCAATTCTTAATTTCTCCAATTGTACCTCACCTTGCCGTCTCTTCTCTGCTAATTCTTCTTATGCCCTCTTCTCGGCCAGTTCTACTTTTTCATCTTTTTCTCTATCATTCCTCTTTTCAATGATATTATCATTCATCAATTTGGTGTCTTCCTTGTCATACCCTATGCTATTTATAGTTACATTTTCCACATTAGTTTAGTCATTTCAGTTGATGCTCCTAAACTAAAGCTCCTTGTTCTCTTCTGCTATGTTAGGTAAGTCCTCTTTCTTATCTTTGAATAAATAAGTCGTTTTACCCGAATAGAATTTGAATTATTTTACAACAATTAACTGTTCTGAAAAAGAAAATTCGATTTATCTTTTTATGTCAATTGAATGAAATTATTTTGCTGGATTTAAATGAATCTGTTAAAGTGAAGAAAAAAAACGTCTATGCAAAATTCTAAATAACTTACGTATCTTAACCAAGATATATATATACAAAAATAAAAATAATATCCAATATTTAAGGTACAATTAAGATTTTCAACATTCTCTCTCAATACAAAAGTAATCATTCAAAAAAAAAGTCAAGTGAAAACATTTTAAGCCTTGATATTATTCTTTCTAATATAGGAAATAAAAAATTATCACGTATAATTTCTTTTAAAAGAAAAAAGAAAATTCAATACATATTCTAAATTGAAAAAGAAATCTCGTATCCAATTATGGAACAAATGTATATGCTTAAAGATTAATGAGAAATACAAATGTATTAAGATGATCGTATATTTCTAGAATTGACAAGATAGAAATATTTGCATTATAAAAAAGTATTATCATATATAACATATATTCCTTTTCATAAACAGAAAAGAATTATGAATACTTGAGCTATACAATAAGTAATCGTTCTTTAATGTTTTATGGAGAAAGACAGATCAGGGTAAAATTGATAAATTAATAGTAACTGTCTTTTAGCGTTTGAAGGTCAGATAAAAAACCTTTCTACTCTTAAATTTTTCGTCACTGAGCGAGAATGGTAACACAATGAGATCCCTCAAAATGATATTTTGGGGGTCAAAATAAAATATCGTTTTAAAGGGAATTATCGTTATAGAGGGAATCAATACTGGAACGAAAAGAATTTTGTTCTTTATACCCAGTGGCGTCACCAGATGAGCTCTGCTTTCATTCAGCATTAGGTAAGCTAGAAATAAAGTTAAGAAGAGTATCAATTGAAGCCACTGCTTCTCCAAGACATAAATTTGGCTTTACTGTAGAGGAGTGATTCTTTTCATTTACATCTTCCTCATCTTCTGACACTTCTACTTCAGCGATATCACTTTTTATTTTAGAAAGAATGTCTTCATCTGTTAGCTCCAAAAACAAATGTACTTCATCATAGCATTTAAATAATCATGGACATATGTTTCAAACATTTTTTTTAACTTAGTATTTTCTTCCTCAGAATAATCCACAAGAAGTATCACTTTGACTCTCTTCGTCATTTTGAGTGAAGCCAGCTTTTTTCTAATAATTAGATATGGACTGTGGCTTCCTTTCTCAGCAAACCATTCACATGCATCTTTTACATTAACAGTAACAGACACAGAGTGCTTTTTATCAATATTAAAACTCCTTCCATTTACTAATCAATTTTTGTAAAATCCTTTTAAGCATTTTATAATACCCGTATTGAGGAGTTGTAGAGTTGCAATACTGTTAAGTGGTAAGAAGTAAACTTTTGCACTCTGCAAGTTTGGAATGGGTTTATGTGCAGAGCTGTTGTCAATTGAGACTTCAATGCTTTTTTGCCTCCGATTTCGTATGTTTACTCGTTTTAATAATAATTCACTTATTATTTTTGAAATCATCTAAGCTCGCTTGTTTGCAGTGTAGACTACTGGCATGCTTTTAATTTTTTTAAAAGCATGTTGGTTTAAAAGATCTTCGAATTACAAGAGGATTTAATTTATTCTTTCCCGACATATTTGTACCAATTCTATCAACCTCTGTTGGGATTTCTTGCCCACTTTACAGGTTCCTCCTTTAAAAGCAAGTGTTCGTTTAGATAACATCTGGAAAAATAATACAGTCTCATGTGTGTTATAGACATTATCAATGGAATATTTTTCAAAAATATTAAAAATTTGTATCTGACTTCATGCCCGTATGTCATTCAGCGGCACGGCGTTGGTGTTTCTTCACCATGTAATCCATGCACAGATGTCCCATGTCAGTCACGATACCTTTTCAGCTATCCATTGCTAGCTTTGAAATCTGGGATCCCCATCATACATGAAAATTTTCTCGGCGGCTAGAAAACAATCGGCCCATTTGAAGATACATTTGGAATCTATTTTTCCCCTAATCCTTTTCAACGTGGCAGCATCAATTTCGTCATTTAAAACTTTCTTTATCTTCTTTCATTGTAGTTAGATTGATATCATTAGAGTTGAAAATGTTTTTGAATTTCTTTCCGTTTCTTTAAAAATGTTGCAACAGTCGAATTTGAAAATTCGTATTTTTTGTAAACCTCAGCCTGCTTGATACTTCTATCAATATCTTTTATGACGTTGAAATAGCCATAGTTGAAATTACTTCAATGGCTATTTTTTCTAGGAGCCATTTTTATCGATTTTCAGAAAACAAACTTCCAGATAATCACACACACAAAACTCATAAATAAATCATAGAAAATTTTCTAGCATATTAGGAGTGTAATTCCCGATTCAAATTACCGTAATTCATACAATTTATAGGAGGAAAATATTCTTATGAAACTCAAATGTTGACAAAAGAACAACTATCTAAGTTTACTCCATACGCTTTGAGGTATTAACTATTACATCCGGTGAAAGGAGTTATTGACCATTTCTCGAAGAGGGGGAATAGGGGTAAATTCCAATGTTGTGCTTGCCAGAAAATGTCAAATATATTTCCCCTTTACAAGAATGCGCTTTCTTGTTCCATAGTTACATCAACATGAGCAATGCAAAACTTTGATGAAATTTTTCTTGACTTGAGAACCCAAAACAACTGTCCAATCTCATTTCATCTAGACTTTGTTTATGTAGCGTTTAATTCGTACACATCAGTTGCACTTAGAAAAAAAAATATCGTAATACAGAGAATTATTGTGATGAAAGGAAATTATTAGGATCGTTGTAGAGAGAATTATCATTGTACAGAATATTGTAAAGAGAGAACTACTTTAAATTAATCTGAAGTAATTATAAACAGGACTATGGAAAATTATCTTAATAGAGAGAATTATCGATATATAGGATATCGTTGTTGCAAAATTATACTGTATAAAGAAAGTAAAACCAATAATATTAACAAAAAGGTAAACTAGTAATTAAGGATACGCGACACATAAAAATAATAAAATATCTTCATGGACACATTATTTAAAAAAAGGACTTTTTTTTTAAAAAAAATGGAATAATACTAGCGCAATCACAGCCAAAATTGTGTTGGATCTCTTGGTTGTTCTGTTGTCTCTCAAAGGCAAACTCTTAGCAATATATCAAAAACTATCTCGGTGGTTCTGTTGTCACTCAAAGGCACACTTACAGCAATATATCAAAAAATATAAATTAATCACTACATACCACAAAATCACACAACACTACGGAATATCCAAATGGGCATTTCAAATAACGGGATGATTTTTTCGCTATGAAAAAGGCAGAATTTTTCTTTTTACCTGGACGGAACTTTGATGTTGGAATTAGAGTGATTGTAATGAATGACTATTTAATTTTCTTGTTATCACGATTGCACATGATCAGGGTAGATTTTCAAGGTGATGATGGCAAAAACTCACAACACCAGAGTTACTTTGATTCAGTTTCAGTCAGACGGCAAAGCAAGCTCAAATTTAATTGATTAATTACTTTTCGATCACAGCTAGAGCAATCAAATTTTTTTCTCTGTAGAATCCTAACTACAGAAATGGGTAAATGGCTTTTTTTTATGTTAACTAGGGGTTGTATCAGATTTGATGAAGAGGGGGATTCTTAAAAGATGACAATTAAATAAACAATGCATTACAAGGTATTTACAACGTTAAATTTATACTATTGGGCATAAGTTTTGCTGAGCTATCACATCATACCACTCTCCATGCTGAACTTGCACTTGCGCTCCTGAGATGGGTGTGACCCCTTACTAGAGGTCACAAAGTAAAAGTCAGATCCGTGGCCCCCTCTAGTGTAGGAATGCGTAACAAAATGTAATATATATATATATATATATATATATATATATATATATATATATATATATATATATATATATATATATATATATATATATATATTAATGTGTATATACAGGGTGATTATTATAATTAAAGTTAAAGATTCAAAGCGTTGTAAAGAATGAACGACTGATCAGAATGAGGTCAAATTGGACGGAATATTATTGAAGAAAAGGGAAAACTTATGGCTTAAGAAAAAAGCAATTCCAAATTTTAGTAACAAATGGTATCGTAATTTAAAAGGGTTAGATTACAAATGACAAAGGAATCGTAAGACAACGACTAAGGTGTACGTTACAAGTTAAACCAATTGTACGGTCAAGTGTGCATGACTGCACAGGTGTGATATTGTTGGTCAAGTAAGCCCATCCACCATGGCTAGGTCATATCACATCAGATGGAAAAAATCGGTTTTTAATTGTCCTGACGCAAAAAACCTCATAAGAAGCATCTATCAAATCGGTTTTTAGTTGCCCTGAGGCCAAAAACCGCATAAAAAACATCCATTTTATCGGTTTTTAAATTTCGTGAGACTGGCGCAAAACATGTTCAATATGCTGCCCAACATTGAATGCAACAAGATGAAATCAAGAAACAGTATGCTGCACAACTGATCGAAGTGTCTCCGGGGTCACGTTCAGAATATTTTGCGCAATGCGTGCCTTCAGTTCAGCTAAGTGTGCAATCGGAGCACCGAACACAGCATTTTCAGATTACCCCATAGCCAGAAGTCACAAGGATTAAGAGCAGGTGATCGGGGTGGTCAGGCTATAGGAAAATGACGTCTGATAATTTTACCATTTCCGAAATGTGATTTCAGCAGCTGCTTCATTGGATTTGCAAAGAACGGAGGAGCGCCATCTTGTATAAAAATGATCCCATCCACACATTCACTCTGTTGAAGATCTGGAATGACGTGATTGCGCAAAAGACACTCATAACGCTGACCTTTGATGATAACGATAATAGGACCGAAAGCACCTGTCTCCTCGAAAAAATATGGCTCTATGATGAATGATGCCGCAAACCCGCACCACACAGTGACCTTTGCAGAATGCAGTGGTACTGGTTGAGTTGCGAGTGGATTTTCTGTTGCCCATATTCGCAATTCTGGGGATAGACATATCCTGTCAGATGGAAATATGCTTCTTCTGTCCACATAATTTTCCTCGGCCATTAATTGTCCACTTACATGTAAGCAAGCAAATCTAAATCAAAGATCTCTCTTACTTGCATGTCAGAAGGAAACAACTCCTGTACATGGCTAATTTTATAAGCATAGCAATGAAGGATGGAAGGATGTAAAGCAGAATTTTATGCATCGTGCTCAAAGGCCTTTCTAATGTTCGAGCAATTATGCGTGCACTGAGCGGTTGCACACCATCCTTCGATTCCTCCTCCACTGCTGTTGCCTCTTCTTCAACGACCATCGAATAAAATTTTTTCCCTCCCTCTATCATAATGCACAACAAAAGAACCTGTCTTTTCAAATTTCTCAATCATTTTTTCCAGATCATTAGCAGCCATCGTTCCAACGCCTTTTTTAAAACCCTTGGATGTCCGGAACTTCTGCAGGGCTACTGGTGCACAGTCATTGTCCTTGTAAAAAAACTTTACAAGTAGAGCGCGGTCCTTCAGGGAAACAGTTATAGCCAACTTCTCAGACGCAAAATAAGGAAAAGCTGTGTACTCTACATTTTTATAACAACCGAAATTATTCGTAAGCATTACAGGTATTTATATTCCCATATTCTGGTGCTTTCAGTGCCATCTGTTGCTAAAATGTGGAACTATTTTTCGTTTTCATCTGCCATAAGTTTCCCCCCTTCTTAAATAATTTTCCCTTCAAACTAGACGTCATTCTGATCAGTCGTTCCTTTTTTACTGTGTTTTGAAACTTTAACTTTAATTATAATCACCCTGTATATATGTATATGTTAATATATATGTATATATATGTTTATATATATATATATATATATATATATATATATATATATATATATATAAATATATATACATGTATGTATACATGTGAATTTATATTTATATATATATACACAAGAGGTGTGGATATTAAATAACGAGACCGACGCTGCTACAGAAGAAATATGCATGTGCCAAACGCTAGTGATAGACAGAAGTTTAGCATGATGCCATCTGATTCGAATACAGTGCTTCGCTACTTAAATTTATAGTTTACTATTTGAAGTGTATGGCAATGAATATTTAACGTGAATACGTGTTTCTGAGTGTCTTAAGCGTTTCAAGATAGCCGAGCAAACATTGAAGATGATTCCCGTTCATGTCACCCTTCCAAATCAAAAATGGATGCCAATAACGAACAAATCGGCAATCCAGTTCGATTTGACCATCGGTTTAATATTCTTGTAATTGCTAAGACTCAAAAATTGACAATTAATCTGTATGGCAAATTTTACATAAAACCTTAACCCTTTCAGGGGTAGGGGTATATTTTTATACCACATACTTAGCGCGTTACAAATCTTAGTAAAGTACACTTTTATCCCACACATTTATCATCTCATGACAGCTTATAGTTTTATTTACTTAAATTAGAAGAAAGAACCATGCAGAATAATTATTTAAATTATTCCTATGATTCTAATGAAAGCTCCTAGAAAGTGGTTGCTTTATGCCTCACAGAAATCCTTCTGAATTATATGAAAATTTTATATTAATGAGCAACCCAATCTTCATGTTTAAAACCTCATGTAAATACTTCTAATTACTCAAAACAAAATATATAAGGTATTGGTTTTAATTCTCTAATTTAAGAGGTATCATAAATATATCACCGCCCTCTAGAACACACAGGGGGTTAGTCAGCAACAGATGGCCGCACTGAAAATTACGATTCAGACTAATATATTAAGTTTCGCTTTTTTTTCAGTGAAAAATAGAAGTCATAAATATGTTTTCGAGTTCCAGAGTGGCAAAAATCAGAATTATTCTCCTAAGCAAAAAACATTTAAAACTAGAATTGAAATTTATCAACGTGGTGCAAGCCCACTAAAAAAGGCACAGGGGTAAAAAGATATCTGAAAATCAAAAACATTGCAAAAAAAAAAGAGAAAAATAGTCATTCAAAGCATCGAAAAGAGAATTGGCTGGAGACAGCAGACAGGGACTTGTCGTCTTTGATAGACATGAGACTTGTTAACCATCATGGATATAAAGTGTTAGTATGAGATAAAAATAGATGATAAGCTACCCCCAAAAGAGGGGTGAGAATAGGAACTCATTGACTTTAGGGGCAGACTTTATCAAAGGCTCTAATTCAGAATTCACTGACAATTGATTTTACAAAAGGTACAATACAGCAAAGAGATACCTGCTTTGTAAGATTAGAGTCATCGGCGTTTGGACGGCAACATCCTGTAAATATTTCAGAGTAAGGAGGACTGGCCTTTTTTTTTGTTGTTCGTTTTGATTGTTTGTTTGTCACGTATGTTGATCACAAATTTGGGAAGGTATGCTCTGAATAGGTTCAATTACCATTCTAGGCTAGTTTTTGAACTTTTACAGAGCCCTTACAACGATCAGACTTTTAAGTTTATCTAGAGTTCATTTAATTCATGTCTTAGTTTTAATTCTAGTGACTATTTTAGATTTCATATAATAGTATGCATAATTAATTCAGAAAAATTCAAATTTTATTTTAACCAGCTTTATATTCTAGTTTTAAATAATTTTAAACATATATATTCTAAAATATATAATTAAAAATGCCTATACGGGGACTTTCGATTAAGAAAAAACTTGCTTTGTTTGAAGAGCTCCCTTCTGATGGATCGGAGTTATCTTCAGAAACCAGTGGGAAAGAAAATTTCACTTCACTTTGTGCAGTAAAAATATGCCTTATTTTTAATAAATGTGTATACGTATTTCAACTAAAATTGTCTTATTAAGTTTATAATATAATTTTAGCATTAAAAATATATATGTAAAAAAAGCTATACTGAAATTAATTGATATATTTTCGCTCAAATTATTACTCTTCGAAATAAAAATACATATTAAAGCTCTAATTTTTTCAAATGTGTTTCGTGATCTAAATATTTGCAAAATTAACTAAATTAATGTAATTTCTTATGAAAGTATTTTTTATTTCTCCGATTGAATACGAAACAGCGAGTGTACAAATAAGATCTCCTAGAGGGGAGGTGGTATATTATATATATTAGGTCTTAAAATAGGGAAATAAATAAAAATTAATTTTCCACTTGATATTGTTTTCTTTTAACATTATTAATGCCTATCAGATGAATTTTTGAAAAATTTAAAGTTTCTCAAAGTGTTAAAGTGCAAAAAGTGTGTGCCAAAATGGTGCATAAAATTCTGACTACTAAACAATAAGAAACTTGCAAAAATGTTTGTTTTGACGTTTTGAATGCCATTAAAATTGATTGAAACTTAATAAAAAAGATGACGTGTGACAAATCGTGTGTTTTATTTAGGATTTTGAAAGGAAGCGCTAATCCATATACTGGAAGTGCTCATTTTCCCAGAAAGCCGACATGGCTTAAATGAGTCAAATTTCAAAGCGGTAAGGACTTGTTTTCGATATTCATGTGATTCTGCACCTTCACTGAGTTTTTAAAAGTCAAACTATTAATGAACATTACTATCTTCAAGTTCTTGCTAAACTCCATTAAATAATAAAATAAAGACGATCCGAATTGTGAAAGGACAAGTCATTCTGCATTGTCTGTCAAGAGAATTTTACTCCAAATACAGCACCAAAGTTTTAGGCCTTCCAGGATATTCATCGGATCTTACGCCTTACAACTTTTACATGTTTCCTAAGGTGAAACCGGCAGTAAAGGAACAAGATTGTAGTCCGTTGAATCTGTGAAATACAAAGTGTCATGCGTCCTGAAGGAGGTGACAGAAGATTTCCAGCACTGTAGGAAAGAGAAAGGATGTATATTGAAGGTGACAATGAATAAATATTTGTGACATGAAAATTAAACATTTTTCAGTCTCAATCTCGTTATTGAATAGCCACAACTTATATATATATATAAGCTGTGGCTATTCAATTTGTGTATGTGAGTGTAAATAAAAGGAGTTAGACTCCCTTCAATTTAAGATATTAAAGTCATTAAAATGTATTTAATGTACCAGATAACATTGATTTAAGATTAATTCCCCACCAATTATTATTTTACTTCATATTTGAAGACATGTTCTCAACATAGCTAATACACACTCCACAGCAAAGAGACATCACAGAAAGCTCAGCCTGGCACTATTACATAGAAACGGAAAAAAAAAAAAGAAAAGAAAAAGCTCACAATCACACACACACACACACAAATGTTGTGTGAAAAAATGTCACACAACATTTAGTGACATTTTTTATACCAGAAAAAAACAGCGAACTTCCACAATTCTATTTTTTTTTTTTTTTTGCAATTGATAAGGTTGAAAAAGATATTGCCATAAATGCATAATTTTGAGAAATAAAAGTTTTGTTTCTAGAGTGAAGGTTGTACCAATTATTCGAAAGAGTTGGCTTACGACAATTTGACCTGACGGTACAATGAGAATAATATAGTTATTCGTTAAGACGAGTTCTATATAATATCCTCATAATTCAATGGACTACTTGGAATGGGTATACAAATCGGCAAATACTTTCTGGAACGCCTTCACTCCAACACCATTGAGTTCCAATGTCAAGGGCCATCTAGTCTTATTAATTGAGTTGTACAGCTGCATCTTCAACTACGATTTTGACTTCAGAAATAAAAACAAAAATAGTATCAAGAGTGAGGGACATATATAGTAAGTACAGGGTGTAGGTGAGGAACACAATTTGCTTTCTTGCAAAATATATACTGCACAAGGATGATGCACAAGAGGCGTCGATTTCCACTGTCTAACAATTCAACACGCACACATTCATTTCAAAAGTCGTTACAAAATATCTTTGTAGAATGCTCCTGTCATAGTGCAACCTTAATGACGACATTCTGTTGAGGAAGCTCATTATTTCCATAATTTAACCTTGAACATAAACTACCAGATGTCTCATATTCTTTGGTCAAGTCTGTTCCTCGGAAACTTCTTAAATTCTCGAGAGCGACTCATAGCAAAGTTACTTTACATGTATTTAATTATTTAGAATGTTTTTGTCACCCAATTTTCCCAATGTAACAGAAAATTAGATTTTTGTTATTTTCTGAGTATTTTCCCGGCTCGAGTAGCTGAAGATCGTTGCTGCATCAAATCGATCAATCTCTTGTAACATCCATTTGTACTATTTTACAAGTGGTAGTCCAAATACTTTTGAATGCTCTGTGAAGCGAATATCTGTGCACTGCAGATGGTTCGGTTTCATTTTATTAAAGTGACAAACCTACTAACTTTGAACCTCGCTCAAGTGACGAGGATGAAACCTGAACTAGCCCTTCTCTCTCCTAACTTCCAAATCATGCCAATGGGAGAACTTTGAGCTGAGACAGATTCAACATGTATTAACCCCGGCTATACGCGGTCTATAATTGTATCAAGGCTCGAATCTGCAACTCGAAGAAAACCCACTGACCGCGAGTCTGCGATCATGACTTCTAAGCTACCGCGGTCACATATACATTGTAGACATCTCAAAGTAGACTTAATAAATATGGATAAAAACAAGAAATACTCTTTTAACTTTCTGATTTACGTTAATGTGTTATATAGTATAACAACTCGTGAAAAACGATTTCATTTAACATATGTTACGAAGAGTTGTATTTAAAAGAGTACCTTTAATTTGTTTATTGGTGGAAATATTTTTTTGATTAATTTAAACTTTCAATTACATCTCTTGATAAATAAACATTGATTAAATACTTTCATCTCAATTCACATATAATAATAACAAGAATTAGAAAGGATACGAAATTTTCTTCTCATCTCTAGAAAAGACTTAAAAATAATTTTCGATGTTACACTTTATTTACTACTGATTTATTAAAATGCAATTCAGCTTGACAAATTTCACTTAATGCAGAAGATTATTATATCCTAATGTTACGTACAATAGAACAATTTAATTCCATATTAAATAAATTACTGCGTAAAAAAATAAATTATTTCGTAAACTAGTAAAAGACCTTGAAATAATATTCATAATGATTTCCAACCGAATTAGATACCCTAAGAATTAAAATTCTATTAAAATATTTGCATATTGTAGAAACAGTATGGAATACAGTAGTTAAATGTTAACTAAAATTCAACAATGTTTCCCTACTAAAATATGAATTTCGAATCAGATATTATAACATTATTCCCAGAAATGAAAATGAACTGTTCAAATAGTTTTTAATTTCATTTAAATGAAAATGGACGTTTCACTGAATTACAGAAATAATTGAAATTATCAGACGCGGAAATAGTCCTCGATTCTGCCATAGACCATTGTGTAGAATAATAGAAACGCTTGGAATTAAATTCAAATCAGCCTGAAAATTCTATTGTGTGAATTGTAAAAGATTAAAAATTGAACTACCCAATCTGCTGTAGAATTTGTCAATTGGCGAGAATGCCCTATTACGCATATGAACCGTTTTATTTCAAAGGGGTGTAAGTCCACTTTTGACAAAATGTCGTTAAAGAAACAATGAGTGTCATCTGCTATGAGATTTTTATCTATCAATAGGCCTTCAAACATCCTTCAAAAGTTTTATCATTTTGTTAATATAAATTTACGTAGATAATGAAATTACAAAAGTATTTACTTTGAATGGAGTGAGTCCAATTTCTGAAAAGACATAATATTCAGTTCCCAAATTATACATATATAAATATATATATATATATATATATATATATACTACATAATTCATCTGCTTCAACAATATGATGTGGAACTATGCATTACGTAAGATGTGGAACTACTACCTCCAATACATCGTGACTATTTTCAAAATCTTCCTCATAGTGACACAAATTAAAAATGACCCATATTAGTATATTATAGTATATTAACTTATAATTAAAGTAATTTAAATGACATTTACCTGAAAAAATAATGATATCAAGCATTTTTATTTTGCTTTTTGTCATATTTAATAAATTTCTACAAATTGAGTTTGTTTGGTTTAAAATCCCATTTCTTGCAATATTCATTTAAATATCATTTGTAATATTTCACAAATGTAAAATTTTTCTCATTTTGTTCGCTTTGAAAGTGGTGTAAGTATATTTAAAATAATCAGAATTGTGTGTGCAAGTTTATTTTAACTAATGTTTTAATCCTTTGCAGCTCAGTACCTTAAAAATTAAAAGTTTGACAAAATATTTTGTAGGCAGTTTACTTTGGCTAAACGGAATACACAGATAATTTTTTGTAAAGATTGCACTTACCATTTTGATTTTGTGGGTGGTCCCTTAGCGGGAACACTGCACCACGAGAACTCACATTAGTGCAGCTAAGCGCGCATTGCAAGGAAGCGTATAAATGAGGTAAAAATTTCCGCAAATGAATGAAAAAACACTGTATATCTTGGTTATATATGATTTTTGATTAATAATTATTTACAGTTTATTATTTGATTTATAAATATATACACGAGTCCTATATAGAAATATATTTACAAATTGATCCATTTTTTAGATTCATGATATTTTTGGAAGCACGTCTTCCCCCTTTTGGTGGAAACACAAACCAACATAGCAGATTTTGCACATAAAAATAGTTTTGTATGGCCTCGCTTTCGTGCTATAGTATGCACATCTGTTCGTACCTTTAATTGTCATATGTTTAATATATGATTGCTAAATGTGATAAGGTGAAAACCCCTTGCT
This sequence comes from Nephila pilipes, assembly GCA_019974015.1. NCBI lineage: Eukaryota > Metazoa > Arthropoda > Arachnida > Araneae > Nephilidae > Nephila > Nephila pilipes. The sequence goes on along the minus strand of BMAW01017792.1, from coordinate 17,061 downwards.
AACTTACGAATATTGTAGTAAATTTAAAAAAAATATTCTTAAACTGTGTGATCCTTCCCGCTAACTAGACATTTTACTACACCTGAGGTAACTACGTTACACCACGCAGAGAAAAACAGAAACCAAATGTTCTGTGTGTCATCGCGTTCTCTTGCATAACATGTGTTCCAGCTTAGGGAACATCCCCATATTATTCAACAATTATACGTGTACTTCTGGTATGAAAATTAAAGTAATATAAAATAGATAAATGACTCAAAAGCCAAAAAATTAACATAGAAATTGCTTATCAAGCAATAATTTTCGTATCTGAAAAAAAACTAGACAATGTTCTTGGAAATATAAGATTTTGCATCAAGTATTGTATTTGAAAATTATGTATTGCCTCGGACTTATTTAAGTAGATAGGTAAAAGGAAATTGGAAACCAATTTTTATTCATTTGTTGATGAATTTAATGGTTCGAGAAGTGAACCAGTTAAGGGGTTTCTTTACGTGGACCACTGAGCCATTAATCAAGCACATTATAAACATTTATTAATTTACATTTTTTTAAGAAAAACATAAGATGAGAGCATTCACATGTACCAATATGATTTAATCAATCAAATATAAACTCTTAAATATCTCCATATAATACAAAATGAACTTACACCACTTTGAAAGAAAACGGCTCAAATACGTCTCGCGTAATTATGGAGCGATAGTAATTCAAATAATATATTCGTGTAGGAAATACATGTATCATAACAAAAGATCTGCGGCATAAATATTTGTAACGGATTTATCATTAAAATGAAGAAAACAATTTAAGTCTTTTTGTGATTATTCAAAATTATGATCCAAAAATGTTTATACTACTAATTCTTATTATACTGTAAATATTAAAATGGAAACATTGAAACCAGTTTTAAATCGATTATCGCAATAATTTTAATAAGTGAATGTTTATAAAAATGCCTTAAAAAGAATTTCTATAAAGAAAATTTTTTAATAAACATAATTTTTATTTGTATGAAAACCACGCCTAATAGATAATGGTATTTAAAATACAAATTATTATAGATTGCTTTTCCTTAGTTATTACAATATTTTCTTTTAAAAACTGCTAATTTTTAATTTGCATTAAATTAAATTAAATAATAAACAGTGAATTAAATTTTTATTTTTTTTTCTTTTCGATTCTTACATAAAAACTTGCAGTATTCTTATTTTTTTCATTTAAAACAACATTTTTGCAGTATTTAAATTTTATAAACAGTGATTTACAATAATTCTAACAATGTAAATGATTAAATAAATTTATCCAACATTCTGAAGATCCATGTAATTTCGTTTTAATATTTTATACCTGTGGTTCTATAGTGTATTTTTCTTCTACTAAAACGTAATGTGATGTTTGAATTGAAATCTATCCCTCTAAGTGAAACGTGATTTATGTTGATTAAATTGGAATTAATGAAATGTTATGAACATAATTGTAGAAATGCATATGTAAACAGTGAAGTGCTTGATGTGATGATTGGTAATTTAAATGGTAGTTGGAATAGTGAGTTGAAGTTAAAATTATGCGATATCTGAATAATATCTGCGCTGAGTAAGTAATTAGCTATATGAGTGAAGATAGAGATGAACTACAAAGAAAGAATATCATAGGAAACTTCATCTATAAATCTACTAAGAACTCGGTTTCGTAAAATGAATACTAAGTTATTATATTAAACGCTGGATCAAGTGAGTATAGGCTCCTTTTCTACTAATATAGTAGATTATAAATTGAGCTTAATTTCTCATAGATCTTAATAAAATAACTTAGTCATCTTCACTGTGTGACTTTCTGTTCATTAGAATATTGATAAGCGTCTAATTAAGAGATTACAGCAGAAGTATTAACATTGGGAGTTGCAATTTTACTTCATAACTTGTTTCAGCTAACACTCTTATTTTCGTTTTCATAATTAGAGCGTAACAGGTCAATTGAGAAGTCCCCGGCCTACCATAGTAAAACACATTTTTTGGCAAAATTAGTTTTTTTTATTCAACATAATTCAATTCAAGGGTGATAAACTGATTATAGCGACCCTCCAACTTTTCGATACCATTTTGTAGTACGATTTGTCCTTTGTTTCAAAATAGGCATCGGTTTCGGCGATCACCTCTTCATTCGACGAACATTTCTTCCCAGCGAGCATTCTTTTGAGATCTGAGAACAGGAAACAGTCGCTGGGGGCCAGATCTGGAGAATACGGTGGATGAGGAAGCAATTTGAAGCCCAATTCATGAATTTTTGCCATCGTTTTCACTGACTTGTGACACGGTGCATTGTCTTGGTGAAGCAGCACTTTCTTTTTCTTCAAATGCGGCCGTTTTTCGGCGATTTCGTCCTTCAAACGGTCCAATACAGCTATGTAAGAGTCGCTGTTGATAGTCCTTCCTTTTCCAAGGTAGTCAAAGAAAATTATTCCATGCGCATCCCCAAATACAGACACCATAACCTTTCCAGACGACTGTTGGGTTTTCTCACGGTTTGGAGCGGGTTCATCGTGCGCAGTCCACTCGGATGACTGTCGATTGGACTTCGGAGTGAAGTAATGGAGCCATGTTTCATCCATTGTCACATATCGACGCAAAAACTCGGGTTTATTACGCTTGATCATCTTCAAACTCTGCTCCGAATCATCAACTCGTCGTTGTTTTTGGTCAAAAGTGAGCTCGCGCTTCACCCACATTGCACAGAGCTTTCTCATACCCAAATATTCGTGAATGATATGATGTACACGTTCAGTTGATATCTTTAGAGTATCTGCTATTTCATTCAATTTCAATTTACGGTCATTCAAAATCATTTTGTGATTTTTTTAATGTTTTCGTCGGTAACAACCCCTTTTGGGCGTCCACCGTCTTCGGTGCTCAATTCACCAATTCTAAACTTAGCATACCAATCCTTGATGGTTGATTTTCCTGGGGCAGTGTCCGGAAACTCGGCAGCAAGCCAAGTTTTGGCTTCAACTGTATTTTTTCCCTTCAAAAAGCAATATTTTATCAACACGCGAAATTCCTTTTTATCCATTTTTTTCACAATAAAAAAAGTTGCTTCACTCAAAATGCTATAATTCACAAACTAATGATCCGACAGCTGTCAAATTTATACACGCATCTATTGAGGCTAACTAAAAAACATATGGATTTAATTCTAGTAGCGCCATCTATGTGTCAGGCCGGGGACTTTTCAATTGACCTGTTACATAGACATAATTTATTCATTTCAGCTATTTTTTTTCTTTCCCTTACTTGTGTGGTTGCCCCTCTTTTCTTACTTTTCCTCCCAAATGCCAGTTCAGTATACAGCTTTTTATCCCTCCGTTTCAGTCATTTTTTTAACGATCAAAATACTATCAAACATTAAGAGTTTAAACCAGCACTATGTTTTTCTACTATTAGGTTCAGTTTTCTAATTTGTTAAGGAAATGTTGTATTTGTGATGCATTTTAATATAATTACACAATACGTAACTATTGAAAAGAAAAAGAGAATATAGTGGACACATTTGCTTTTTTAAAAATTTTAATCCTTAATTTGAAAATTTTAAATTTTACATATGTAGTGGATTTATTTCGTAATCTATTCAGGAAATAAAAAAAGACACATTATCATGAATTAAAAGCGTGAATGCGAAATATAAAAATATAGGCACATTTATAAGAGATCACTCATCACAAGTTTTTTGCATCTGGTAAACATGTAATCAAAATACAACAGACGGCAGTTCAAAAAATGGTTATTCATTTTTTTGTGAAACCGCATTAAAAACAGAAGGGGAAATACTGGAAATTGAATCACCCCTCGACTTCTTTAAAACAAAATTCCATCACAGTTATATATCATGCGATTGCTTACGAAAATTATATAAACACATATTACCAGATTCTGAAATTGCGTGAAACATTTCTTCTGGTCGTAACAACAATGTTCTTTTTAGACTATGAAAACGTTAAGAAATACTCAAATTATTGGTGTATGTACTGTTGGATCGAAATTTGGAGCAGAAAAACTCTTTTTCTTAAAATTTTAATTTAGTATTTCGATGAAAATCGTTCAGTAGGGGAGGCAAATGATATTCCAGCTTTTGTGGCATGAGTCGTAGAGGGAAAAAACAACGCATTCCAGCATTTTAAACAATACTAGGAAAATGAAACAATGGTATTGTTTTCTGCATACGTATTGAATAATTCTGAGAAGCTACCTTAAATGAATTGGCCATAGATAGTGAATCTTTAACTTGAATTATTTTGCGATTTACTCTGTAAGAACAGAAGCATCATTGTAATAGTTCTGTAATTTATAAGAATACAAAAGGATGCTATTTCTCGCAAAATATGATGGTTATCTGCATTTCTAACCATTAATAGAACGTTGATAATATATCCAGCTCTTTGATGATATATTTCTTGGAAAAAAAGCATCTAATGTATTAGTTATGATTTTTTTAAATGTATATATATTCTCTGAAGTATGTTTTCAAAACAAAATAAAAATATGAACACGAAAATACAAAAAAAATAATTTTATATTCAGTTGAAATCACAGTTTAACTTAAAATAAGGAGCAAAACATTTTGTTTTTGAAAGCGAAACAAATTGTAATAAATAACGAAATGAATTCTAGAAGCTCATTTATGAAACAATAATTTAACATGTTATGAGTGGAGAAATTTATATTTGATTGATTGGGCAACTTCTGTTTAAGAATTTGATACTTTTGATTGATGTTAGTGGGGAAAAGACATCTTTTGGGAGAAGGGGAGATTAAACAACGCTTTCCATATTTAACCAAAAGAAGACTGCAATTTAATTCTTTATTTCTTTTTGTTTCGATAATACATTTAAATAACTTTCTTCAAGAAATGGAAATGCTTAATTTTAACTATGTCGAATGATTTTAGATGAACTAATATTTTTCAGAAATAAACGAGAACCAATTCTCAAAATTCTTAAGATATTTTCTTCATTTTTCTTTGCAAATCTAGCTCAAAATGTTCATGTTGAGAGAATCTTTAACATTATAAAGTAAATATGAATAGATCAATGAAACAGGTTGTTACCACAATCAAGTTGTAAATAGGAAGGAAGGAAGTAAAGCACAGTTTTAAAGTAAATGAAATGAAATAGCAAGTAAAGTACAATTTTGTTTAAGTAGCAAAAGGGATTTATTTTGTACATTTTGTTTGTTTAAAAATATTTGTTTCAGTTTCTTAAAAAATTATATTTTTTTGTTTTTGTAAACACTTACTGTATTACTTAAATAACACACACACACACACACACATATATATATATATATATAATGATGAATGGATACTCGTTTCTTAGAAGTAGAATTAGTAATTCTACTTCATGTAAGAAAAATCAGTATTGGAACTAGATGATAAAGATGCATGTAAGATTATCAACATCATTAATACTAGTAATTATGGTTACACATCTTGGAAAGAATTGTTATCACATTTTGCATGTTCAGAATAAGAAATGCAAAGTACCTTTTTCTTTTGCGTCATCAAATTAACGCTTTATGACATTCTATTTCATTTTATTGAACTATAATACATTATTCCTATTAAATTCTAAAATAAACTCATTCGGAACAGATTTTAATAACTCAGGCATTCATAAGTAATCAAACGAACCTTTTATAACAGCTTGTGCTTCCTAACTACAAATTGCAATTTCGACTTCATCATATAACTTCCATACAGCAGCTTTAACATTATTTGAATATTTTAGTAGTTCAATAAATTATTCGTAAATACAATAAATTATTCATTAATTAGCTATAGACATAATTCCTTTAATTATTTTTACACACTCATCTTGGTATTTTTCATTCAATTATTGCGAAGCGACTATATTGCTAACTACATATACGAGTAACGCTTTTAAGTACGCAAATATTTCTACTTTACTAAGGCTTTCGGTTTTATCTATAGTAATTTCGTAACTATGTTACAAAACTTCATTAAGTTTTAGATTCCTCTGAATATTTTTTCTATCATAGATGTTGGAATTCTTACTGATATTTGAGTACTTAGTAGTTTAACCCTGCTCTGCGTAGCATTTTGTGTGAATACGAGTTTCATCTTCTCCTAACACTTAATTTATTCGCAGAGAACACACATTTTTCTTGATAACCTTCTGAAGAAACTACATCACTTCTAAAGGTTATATTTCAATTAATGAATGAGCAGTCTCATTAAATTATTTTAAGCTACTTTTCTTTTCTTCTATTCATTCATGTAATTTGCATAATTCATTCCTATCTTAATATACTAAATTTTCCTAAAGCCTTTGAAGATGTTGCTCTCAAAACGATTATCTTCCACTTTAACGATCTAATTGTTGCGATATTTCGTCTATATGAAAAAAATATCCAACACTACAATTATTAAATCAATGAAATCTTATACTTATAAAATTATATGAAATATTTTCATGCATTTACATTAATTCTTATGTGGGATCTGGACCTTGTCTTAATTCTATATATAAGTTGTAGAGATCAGTTGGAAAAGCAAGAATTTGTTACTTAAGCTTGATAACTAGTGAATCTGTCGCTCCCCCCCACTTGGTGTCCCATCCCCATAAGGTTAAGGCGACCCACTCGGTGGTTGTGTTCCATGGTTTGTGAACAAATGAGTTATGCCAGTATCTTTTATTTCCGCTTTGATAATTAGAACAAACATAGACATAATTTCTTCAGTTAAGCTGGGTTTTTTTTAGTTAAGCCAATCTTTCTTAACTTGGCTTTGACAATTAGAGCATACATAGACACAATTTCTTTAAATAAGCTGGTTTTTTTTTCCATTGGAAAGAACTTTATTATGTTTCCCAGTCTTGTCCTAAGCTAATGAATGATATAAAAACAGTTTATTTATATATAAATTAGATAATATCTAAATAATACAGGAAAGCATTCGGTATGGTACTTATTTTATTTAAATTTCATGACATAAAAGATAAGTAAAGAATATCATTAAAAAATGCATCGACACTAAGGAAATCATTTCGAAAAATTTCGTATAATTAGTTTTACAATAACTCGCTATTTTATAAATAATTTCAGTCTTGAAAAACTATTTTTAATGCTATAAAAAGGTTTTGAAATAGTAACAGCTTAAAGAGAGTTGTGTTTTTCCCATAGTTAAGTATACTTCACCTAGATATAACTATAGACAAAATCCGTAACATATTGTTAATGCAATAAACATGCAAGAGAAAAATCTTTAAATATATAATACATGAATATCTGATGTTTTATAAAGGTTTTATGTTTACTAGGAAACAATCTTTCGAGAAATAAATCGAAATTATTTTATTTTTCTGTACAAAATATAGTAAGCAGTTTTAAACGGCTTAACGTATTCTCTCTCTCTCTCTCTCTCATTTTGAATATACTTGATATATATATCTTATTTTATCATATACCGCTATTTTTCCATTTTAGTTAAACAATTCAATGGCATTAGGAAGCCCTATCTTATTATGAATATGTATGCATGGAAGTTGAATATAAAAACTTTCTCTGTTGTTTTCAATAAAGAAGTACATAAAGAGCCAAAATAAATTTTGACAAAAATGATTTTTAAGGTAATTTAGTTAAGTGAAATTCTCTCTATTCATTAAACACATTCAATCGAGCTGTGTGATCTCGGTTAATAAAACTACGAATTAAATGAATATTAATCAGTTTGGGTCTCAAAATTCCTTAGATCATAATGTGAAAGATATTATTCATGTTAAATTTGTCGGAGATCAAAGTCCTTGGCGGTGCATTTTGTGGAAGTTAGGGAAATTTGATGCAGATGACGTCCTCGTCAATCCCATGATTATGTTTGAAAATCAAGAGATCTGTCTGTGAAAGCCTTTCCTAATAGCAGAAGCAATAAAATCAAATATTTAACAAAAGTAAAATATGAGTTTATATACACTTTGCTGTCTATATCTCGGAACTCGCATCCTCTCCTACTTCTCTCTCATTTGTCCATTCTGCCTCTGATCATAACACATTGACAACTTTTTTCTTAAATATAGTGAAAGTCTGCCACAATTTTCTCATGCGAATATGTGCGAAACATGAGGACACTGCCAACAAACAAGGACACTGCCTTGCTTGGATGGAAATAAGATCCATATCCAACTTTCATGCAAGGACACTTCTAACAATGGTCCTTCTGTGGTAGCTAGTTCACTGCGCCTTAAGAAGAGACTGTCATCGCAGCCTACTATTTCCAATTTCTACATTATCTGCGTCTGACTCAGCGGGGCAAGCACTCACGCTTACTGCGAGACAATCTGTCTATATTGTTGTATGGCGCTTGTTATCCTGTAGTGCTTAATGTAAGTAATATTATATTGTTGCCGTTGTATTGGGAAATATTGACAGGAGTCCTTGTGACTTCGATCTATTTCCTCAGTTGAAAACATCCCTCCGAGGAACCCGATTTCTTGAAAAGACATCTGAGAGCTCCGAGCTATAGGGAGCTGTGATTGCGTTGTTGATATTAACTATCATGGAACACCCTCTGTATTCAACTGTCATGAGACCTTGTAACCTCTAACTGTTTCCTCAATTGAAAACAATCCACCTATACATCCAATTTTCTGACGTGAAACCTCTGCTCCGAGAAACAGGAAGCTCCATTGCTGCCATCAGCAAACATCCGATTGCCGGTGGTATACTATAGCGTCCCGACATTTGACAAAAGGTACAAAACTTTCACGGAGATGACAGAAAATGAAATTTTACTTGTATATATGTTCATTATAATTTTTTTACTATCGATATTTCTGCTGCTTTATTTACAACCTAGTATAATTTAACCCTTCATGTTCCTAAAGAACTTTAAAGTTCTCCCACTAGAATCATATTCGTATTAAAAATATTTTATTCATACATTACAGGATTATTGCTTAACATTTCTGTCTATCATCAAGAGAAGGCATTAGTAGCTTTTTGAAGCTGAAAATCGTCGAGAGGGAAATGTTCCCGCAATGAGTCTCGTTTCAGTCTCGTTGTGGTATTTGATATTAAGTTTCTGCGATGAAACACTTCAACATTCATAGATAATCCCAATGTATATTTTTTTCTTATTTTATAAGCCCTGCGATATATTGTTATTTGTTAAATTAAAATAATATAAGTCTTTTTATACTTTATTTCAAAATATATTTGAAGGGGTAATTTTAAAAAGTTTTGGGACAGGTTATATTTACTTATGTATTTAGTTTCAATTTACTTTTAGACACTATCGGGTCAATGAAGCTGTTGTATTTACAATTTGTAGCTTAAGAGTCGAAGAGAAATGGCTTTATTTACAATATGGTTTTTAAAATAAATTTAAATCTCTGATTTTTATTTAGTTTTATCCATATATATTTTTCTTTTCGAGGGTAATGTAAAACAGTCAGTAAGCATGTTTTGAGCCTTTGTAATTTTCAAAATGCATTTTTTTTTTTATTTTCAGCTGTTTAAATATTTCCAATCTCATTTCCGAAATGCTTAGAAGGAGCGGTATAACAAAATATGAGGCCATGATCTTCTTTGAAAGTTTCTCTTCAGACGGCAGAGATACGCCTGTCGAAAGTTCATCTCCTGAAGAAATGTTAAACGATGATCTACCAGTAGATTCACAATCTGATTTCCAGAATATTGGAAATGTTGACAGCAGTTCAGATGAATATATGGAAGAGCAAAGTGTCCTAAGAGTGTATAATCTTCGAATTAGATTTTATATTGTAATAAAAAAGTTTCAAGGTATTACTCTTAATTCACAATTTGCGGCATAAAGGGTTTAAACGTATTCAGAAATTAACTTTAGGAATTTAATGATTTTTTTTTATTTTTTAACTTCATTTTTTTTTAATTATAGATAATTATAGGTAGTCTAAAATTAACTTTAATGATTAGTATTTTTACTTTTTCTTTACTGATTTGGTACTCTATTTTGCATTATTTACAATATAAGATATTAATATTCTTGACTTTCATTTGGTTTTTATTAGATATATTTATTACTTACCGTGAACTTATATACATATGTTAAAATTATGTATAATTAGCATTTATAATTATATATATATATATATATATATATATATATATATATATATATAT
>BMAW01017785.1:0-16824 GCA_019974015.1 Nephila pilipes | reverse complement strand
TTCAAAGAATAAATCAAAAGTTCCTACCTGTCAGACGGTGGTCATCGACATCAGGTCGAGATGTTGCACTTAGAAGAAATCTTCACAGACTCAAGGAAATCACTCAATTGACATCAATTACTTTTAATTTAACTTTAAGATGTCACAACACAACAAACATTAACTATTAGTAAATATCCTAATTCGCAGGCATATAAAGTTCACTAACATAGTTCACTTTCAACAACTTCCTTCTTTCACTTACACAGAACTAAAAATGACTTTTTTTTTTTCTTTTTTTTTTCTTTTTCACATTTGACGCCAAGCGCCCTCTATCGTTAGTTTCAACACACTGCCCCCCGAATGACCAAGGGGTTCATTCAAATTTTACAATTAATGACATATTATACAAATAATGATCTTACATCAATGAAACAATTTTACAAATTTACAACAATCAACAATTTTACAAATATGAATACAAACAACAAATGACAAAATATACCTGCATACAATTTCCAAACGATAATATTTCTTAAATCTCAATACTTGAATACTATATACAATTCTGCATACTAAAAATAAAATTCTAGATTAATATACTTTTAAAGACAAATAGATTTATTCATTTATTTCGAGATTGTATAACAGTTGTACAGGTCTTTTAAGGACGGATGTATCTGTTTTTACTTCACACGATCTAATCTTACCATCTCTGCCAGGAAATGTAGTAACGACTCTACCTAACTTCCAAAAATGTCTAGGAAGCTTATCGTCATGAATTAATACATCATTTTCTTTAAACTCTCTAATTTTACTTGAAGGTTTAGTACAATGTAAGGATCGTAACAGTAAAATGTATTCCTTTTTCCATTTAGTCCAACACATATTAATTAATATTTCGCGATAATTAAATCTTTTAATTAGCATTTTTCGATTAATCAATTTGGAATCAAAATTAAGCCTGGCAGGAGGTAGGATATTAACCCTGTGACCTAAGAGCAAATGTGCTGGAGTTAGAGGCACAGGTTCATGAATGTCTGAGGAAACATAAGTTAGTGGACGTGAGTTAAGTACACTTTCAATTTCAATAATTAGAGTCTCTAATTCTTCTCTAATCAAAGTAGTTTTTCTTAAAGTTTTTCGCAATGCAAGTTTTACTGAACCTATCAGTCGTTCATAAAAACCACCCCACCAAGCAGCCTTTTCAGCTGTATAACTCCATTGAATCTTGTGGTGAGCGTAAAAATCTTTAACTGTCGGATGGCTTATAAGAGCCCATAAGTTTTTTAGTTCCAGTTCAGATCGCTTAAAAGTTCGAGCATTGTCCGTCAAAACCTTAGAACACAAACCACGATGAGCAATAAATCTTCTTAATGTCAACAGAAATGTTTCTGTGGTCAAACTGTCAGCGACTTCTAAGTGGACAGCTCTCGTCACTCCACAGGTAAATAACACAATGTAGTGCTTATTTTCACTGTCTTTCGCATAAATCGGTCCTCCGAAATCAATACCAACCACAGAAAACGGTGGTGACTGTTCTAATCGAATAGCTGGTAAAGGAGCAATAACTTGTATACCTGGTGATGCACTGTATCGCTTACATACTATACATTTTCGCAATATGTTTTTTACAGTTTGTCTTCCTCTAATTAGCCAATATTTTTCTCGGATCTCCATCAAAGTCTCAGAAATTCCACCGTGGAACACTTTGTTGTGAGCGTCCCACACTAACAAATTCACAAATTGATGTTTTGCAGGGATAATAATAGGATGTTTCATCAGGTACGTGAACTTTGATTTTTGAAGTCTTCCACCAACGTGAATTATCTCGTCTTCATCAAGGAAGAGATTCAATTCTAATATCGAAGAAGTATTTGAAATTGTTTTTTTGTTTTGTTTTAAGCAAAACAATTCTTCAGCGAAGACTTCTTTCTGTACCAATTTTATCCATAATTTTTCGGCACCATCGAGTTCTTCAGCACTTAATTCATAGGATCTTTTAATCTCATTTTTTGCATTATAGATGAATCGAAGTACCCAGCTAGTCACACGAATTAATTTTCGCAAGTTACTATACTTCTTCAAATCTATAGCTGATTTAATTCGTTTGAACTTCACAAGCAAAGGATATGTCATTTAATTTAATTAGCCTTGCACAATATACATCTGGAGAATTTTCACAAATTTTTTCTGAAAAAGTATCATGCTTGGGCCCTGTTGGCCACTCTTCTTTCGTTGGTCGAAGCCAATCTGGACCTTTAAGCCAAACTGGGGCAGATATAAACTTTTCTGCAGTTGATCCTCGAGAAACCTAATCTGCGGGATTATCAACACCTCTACAGTGGTACCAATTAGCAGGATCCGTTAAATCCTGGATTTCTGATACTCTGTTTCTTATGAACGGTTTCCATTTAGAAGCTGCTCCTTTTATCCAATGAAGAGTGATTAAGGAATCGCTCCACAAATAAACATTAACTGGTAAGAACAATGTAGTTTTTAAATGCTTGCAAATTTTCGCAGCTACTACAGCTCCTAGCAATTCAAGTCGAGGTAGTGTTAACTTCTTAAGAGGTGCTATTCTTGATTTTTCTGTAATGAAACTAGTATCAATAATACCATCGCTTCTCACGTAACGAATATACTATACAGCTCCGAACGCTCTAGGGCTTGCATCGGAAAAAATATGAAGTTCGAGTTCTTTTGCCGACTCAAATGGAAAGGAAAAATACTTTCTTTCAATCGTTAAGTTTTTCAATATATATATCTGAGCAAACCAATTTTCTCATTTTTTCTTCATCTCTGTGGATAATTCATCGTCCCATCCTAGTCCTCCTTCTCAAATTTCTTACATCAATAATTTAATGACTACTATAAAGGGTGAAGCAAAACCAACTGGATCAAATATCTTAGATGCTGTTTGAAGAACACTACGCTTAAAATTCTTCAATTCTTAACCATGTCAAGAAGAGGTTGTACATCTAACTTAAAAGTGTCTTCTACAGTATTCCAAATTATTCTTAATACCTTTATAGGATGTTCGTTTGACTCCCTCACCTCAGATATGCCTCTTTTACACCATAAACTCCTCAACTAAATTGAATTTGTTTTAAATTTTCTTAAATTCATGTTCGCGTCTTTAAGTATTTCTACAGTGCTCTGAGAAAGTTTTAAAGCTTTATCGACTGTATTGGCACCGTAAAAGAGATCGTCTACATATAGAGCTGAATTAAGCATTTCATAAGTTTCGCGATATTCCTGACTGACTGACTGATTGTGAGGTTTTATGGCGCAAGAGCCAAGGTAGGCTATGCTGCGCCAATCGCAATACTCCTGATCCTGACTATATTTTCGAATGTGGAACTTAATAGTCGCAGCAAGTATGAAAGGGCTCGATGTCACCCCAAATGGCTCGCGAGTCATTCTCAAAATTTTGTACGATTTCGAATCGGTTTCATTTGGAAAGCAAAAAATCTTAACTAATCTCTATCTTTTTCATCAATACCGATAGTCAAAAATGCTCCCTGAATATCACTACTAAAACCATATTGATATTCGCGAAATTTTAAGAGAACATCTCAAATACTAGGGTTCAAGACTGGTCCTGAAGATAGACAATCAATTATAGATTTGCATTCTTTTCCTTTGATGACGCATCAAAGACTAATCTAACTTTCGTGGTCTCCCTATCTGATCTAACTACAGCAGAACGAGGCATATAATATGAATTATTTCGCAAATCGGAAGCGCACTCCTCAACAATATTCAAATTTAAATGCTCCTGAACAATGTTCTTACACTCATCATAAACACTATTTTTTCCTTTCATTTTATTACTTAAATTATCAAACCTACGTTTTGCTATGGAATAATTATTCCCCAAATTGTTGGGCACCTCATCCCAAAATAATTTAGTTTGATATTTTCCATCTTTAAATTTCAAATTACTTTCGAATTTAGAAATATATTCTTTATCAAATTTAGAACAATCATTAAATGTATCATTTATCCTCATTGAATCTAATTTCCAAAAACGTGTTAAGTTTCCATTCAATGTAGCACAACATTCAATTTTCATACTGGAAACTTTGTGACTGCAATTTTGTCCGAATTGTGAAACGCGACCTTGAACTATTTTTGCAAATAATGTATCAATTAAATATAAAGATTTATTTAATCGTTCTTTATCCCCGAATGAATATCTCAAAAGTATTGTGCTCCAATAAATAAGCCTATCTCACTTCCACATGATTAATTTATATTTAGATATTTGAGAATAATTATCCTTGAGTACTCTCATTAATTTATTTGTTGATGTTTTAATGGGCGAATTGGAAATGATATCTGTCAGCTGTGCTTCAATAACGATTTTTTTTCAGGGTCACGGGAATTGCAAATGTTGATCTATACAACAACATATGTCTTATTTATAGATTCGCGAGAACCGAAAGTATAAACTAATAAACCTTCCTGTCTAATGATGGGTAATTTTAATTCTTCAACTATTTCCTTTTTTTAAAAAGGATGTCTGAGATGCGTTATCAAGAATTAAATTTATTTATTTCTACGTGAAGTATTTAATATCACAGCTGAACATGTTTCAAGTAAAACCTCACTACTCTCGGTAAGTGTATTTACGACCTTTGAAGTCAAAACACTCTGCGTTTTTTCAGCCTGGCTGTCGCGTTTCTCTAACTCTACTGGGGGAAAGGAAACAGTATGATTATCGCAAATTAATTTACTACGCTTACGCTTGCATTTTTTACAGATTACTTTTGTTTTACAAAACTTGAATATATGACCCTTTGAAAGACACGCGAAACAAATTCCATTTTTTCTTAGGGATAATTTTCGCTGTTCAATTGATAAGGGACAAGAAATGGAATCATGTTCATTAACATGATCTACGCAAAATATACATTTTTTGACATCAACGACAAATGCCGAAGTGGAAGGAACATTGTATTGAAATTTCTTTTTCCCACTATTTTCTATTTTGTTTGTTTTAAACGTCCCGAAATTTTGATTCGATTTTTCAAAATATTTAAATTTTGTTTCTTTTCGTGTTTCCGCGTCATTAGAGCTAAATTCTTTGATTAAATGACCGTTCCTTTCACGACACTGTATTTCTACTTTTAAAAATTCTAATAATTCAGAAATTTCGTTTTTGGAATGAGTTCTGCGAGTGAATTCTAACGATAAATCCTTGGGAATTGATTTTAACAACAAAGGATACAATAAGCAACTGTAATTGTTCGGGTTTATACCGTTATTCATTAAACCTCTAATGTGCGTTTCGCATTCCGACAAAAGTTTACGCAACCCTATTATATCTAAGACTTTCGCACTGTACTCAAATTCAGGAGTCTAGACATATGCGCATCTATGATTATATCTTTTCGGCCAAATCTTTCTTTTAGTATATTTAACGCTATCTCATAATTTTCCGATCTTAATGCCAAACCTCGTATAGCTATTTCAGCTTCATTAGTTAAATACGATTTTAAATAATTAAACTTTTCTACTTCGTTTAAATTCGAATTTTTATGTATAGCTTCTTCAAATTGAGAATAAAATTCGTTAAACTTTAATATATTTCCATCGTACTGAGGTATCTGTAAGCGAGGAAGTTTTACTGTAATAATTTTGTTCTCGACACTTTTTTCGGCGATATTAATTTTCTCTTTGGTTTCGTTTTCTCTCTGGCGCAAGATTTTGCTCGCACGTTCTTTCCACGTAAAGATGTGATCTTTATATTCCTGTTGTTTTTCGATTTCCTTTTCAACTTCTTCGAGATTACATGATTCAAGAATCGCACTATCATAATTTGCTAAATTTGTCTCTTTATCTAACAGTTTCGCTAAGAGTTCGTTTATGATATCAATTGACGTTTCCTCTTGATGGAATTCATTTTCTATTAATTTAACAGTTTCAGTTGTCGTCCGTCTGACAGTGGATCTAGTCATTTTTAGAACTGCAATATTCATTTTAACAAATTAAATGTTCAGAAAACAGTTCGCTATTTATCTTAATACTGAATTTTCTGAGTTCGCAATAATTTGTTTCTTTCACAATTTATCTAAAGGTCTGGTCCCGGGTTTCGGCACCAAAAATGTTTAAACTGCAATTCGCATTCAAAGAATAAATCAAAAGTTCCTACCTGTCAGACGGTGGTCATCGTCATCAGGTCGAGATGTTGCACTTAGAATAAATCCACACAGACTCAAGGAAATCACTCAATTGACATCAATTACTTTTAATTTAACTTTAAGATGTCACAACACAACAAACATTAACTATTAGTAAATATCCTAATTCGCAGGCATATCAAGTTCACTTTCAACAACTTCCTTCTCTCACTTACACAGAACTAAAAATAACTTTTTCTTTTCTTTTTCACATTTGGCGCCAAGCGCCCTCTATCGTTAGTTTCAACACCCGTCTACCAGCCATTTTGATTTCTTGGATTTAATGTTAATCCAATGGATTTTCGACTGCCGTTCTCGCTTCTGCACTATTCCATCTATTTGAATGCAACAAGTGCATCTAAAAGAGTAAAAGAAAGTGAAGGCTTCTGCGGAATTATTTTTTTCCCTTCGATTTTTAGAAACACTTTTACCCCGTTTTAATTATTATTTCGTGAGTTTCCCTGTCTTTAAAAATATTTTAAAACATCTTTAAAAATCTGAGGGAAAGTGTAATTCCGCAGAAGCCGTCATTATTTTTTGCTTTTTCGGATGCACTTCGTTGCATTTTAATAGATCAAATAGAATGAATTTAAGATTGTTTGTCAAAATTCCGTAAGATTAACATTACGTCCACGAAATCAAAATGGCCGGTAGACGGGAGCCTTAAACAGCGAAATATATATGTAATTGTGTAAAAGTACAATACACGTAAATAAAGTGCTGAATACACAAAATAATTAAAACTACAAAAAATATACTATTTTGTATAGATAGCCTACATTATTCCATTGGAGTAATGAAGACATAAAGTAATTTTCTGTGTAATATTTTTCCTATACATCAGCTTGATTTTTTAAGTAAGTACCATTTTGATATTAAAAAAAATCAAACTAATGTAGTTTCATCCACTATTTTTATAAGAAATCCTGTACTTTAATCTATATATACCATTCAACATAATTACGTCCACTATCGTACGACTATCGAATTGTACAAACTAGCTTCTACGTTCCATCGTCAAAGAAATATGCCATCTTAAGAGTTAACTACTGCACCACAACCGCAGTTTCTTAAATTTAACCCCCCGAAATTTGCTGGAACTCGTCAGAACAAGACGAAATCATAAAGCGTCTGTTTTCTCGAGCTTTTGCATCAACTTTCTGCTCTAAATATTCAGCGATGACAGACGGTCGCCCATTACTTCCTTCATAATGGGCATTAATACAGCCATATTTAAACGTTCTCACCCATTTTCTTACCATTCCGTCGCTCATTGCGTCTTTTGTCATACCCTGCAGTAATCTGCAAAAGGATTTCGACAGCGATCAAGCCTTTTGCATGCAGGAAACAAATCGCAGCTCGTATTTTACAATCGGCAACATGATCAGTTGTGTGAGGCATTTTAAATGCGTACAAACAAACACTGAAGAATGCTTCCTTGCTGGAGTCTGTGATTAACCAACACGTACAGATACTTAGGGCTCAGTGGAATGGCGACAGTAACGATGCAGCTGTAAAATTTAAAATCGATATTAACTTAAAAAGCATGCCAACTAAAAACGCCAGATTACTGGCAAGACCGAAAAAGGGGAATTCTGGATTATAAAGAGAGTCCTGATTTTTTAATTGGTTTTCTTTACTCACACTATTATTACGTCTGGGTCAAAACTTTACAAGCTTTTTTTGACACATTTTAAAGCACTCAATTGATCTAAAACTTTCTACATACGATTGTTTTGGATGACAATACGATAATTTAATTATAGTTTATGAAAAATAATTGATTAAAACTAATTATTTAAAGAATTAAATTTTACTCATCATTCCACTTGTTTGCAATGTGAAACAGTTGAATATTGAAACCAGTAAATTAAACTATCCCCTCGTAGCATTTTAAGGTATGAAAAAATTATATTACGTAAAGTGTGAAGTTTGAAAGAAAACCCATGTTTAAAAAACTCGTTTTTTACCGGTGTTATTAATTTGTTAAGAACTTATCATTATATGATTAAATGGATATACAAGTATGCACTATAACCAAACGAACTTGAGTAGGTGCTGCTCTTATCTTTTTTTTTAATGTGAAATAGTGCTTCAAGGTAGAGTTGTCGATTTTTATGAAACGAAAAAGAAATTGAATTGTAACACGAAGGTGATTTGGTTAAACAAATAGCTATTTTTTAAATATTTTACTTGCTAAAAATTATTAGTAGTATTAAGTCATCGAAATTAAGTTCTTAATTATTGTAGTAATACAGTGACGTCTCTGTTACCCAAATTTGATGGTTCGGCACCAATCAAGGCGTTTGTTTTCTAAACTATTTTCATGTGAATTCGGGTGTTTGTTGATCTTGTAGAGTATGCATTTCATTATTAAATTCCACAGATACTTCAACGTTTAATTAAATAATCAATAATTTCGGAAATTCAATAGACTTCGGAAAAAATACAACACAATTTATTATCTATCAGCACAGAATATGTAAGATAGCTCTCTTTCAAATCCCTCTTAACTCAGTTAATCCTAATTTATATGTAAGCAATAAATTCTTAGGCTACAAACTCACTCGTTCAGTTTCAAGCACTTCTTGGTAATAGCAGGTCTAACTCTTATAAGTCTAACCAAGAGCCGCAACAAAAGAATTTCAATATAAATGGATTAAATACAATGATTCATTCTATTTTACAAACATCTATCAGCTAGTCCCTATTCTCCCTCTCTCCTTTTTCTTTCAATTCTATTTCACTTATATATCACTATCCTTAAATTAATTCGCAGCACTTCTTTTTATCCTCTAATTTATCTAATCACGCTTCATTTGGTTGTCAAACATCCGTCAGGTAGTCCCTATTCTCTGTCTCTCCCCCCCCCTTTTTTTTTCATTCAATTCTATTTCGCTTATATATCACTATCCCTAATTTAATTCATGACGCTTCTTATTATCCTCTAATTTATCTAATAACCCTTCATTTGGTTGTAAAGAGTAATTGTATGCAATTTTAATTTACAAAATGTCACCAAGGTTAGCTAAGAGAAAATCGTGAATAGTCCGAATTCACAATCTTGAGCGCGAAGTTGCCTTCAACACTCCTAGCATTTTTGCTTAATATTTATTACAATAGAAAGTCATATGAGTATAACATTATTTTTTACTCTTGGATATTTTTTATTAAAAATCAAATTTAAGGAATTGAGGTAGGCTTTGCTAATTTCATTTTAAAATGTGCTAATTTTTTTCTTCTGTTAAATTCTCGAAAAACTAGAATTATTTAAACTGAATAATAATCAGCGTTAAATAAGCGTACTTCTGAACACCAGACTCCACAGAAGTAATTACTATCGAGAAAAGAAAATACCTTCTTCAAATTCCTAATGCAATTTTATTTTCACAAGCAACACAATTCAAAGTACAAAAGCGTTGCCAATGTTAGCAACGAAAAGAATGAGAACAAATGATTCTGCCATTAAAATAAATTATTAAATTAAATATAAAAATAAGAATAATTAAAGTATTCAATAATATTCTGTTCGTATATAAAAATAAAAGCAGAAGATAAAATATAAATTTAAATAAATCTTAGCATTGTAAATATACCTAAGCAAACTAAAAATGTAATTATTATAATTATTGGGTAATACAATGTCAATCTTTTAACCTAACACAGGTATCCGTTATTATATGCTCACGTATTTTTGTTGACGTTATTTTCTCAAAACAACATGTTAGCATAAGTGTCAATGAATTATAATTTAAATTTATTTATTTAGTATTAGTAAAATAAATTAGAAATTAAACATTCTTTTGCATGCTTTGTGTTGGAAGGGGAAATGGGTCGTTCGAAATTCTTAAGTGTGGGATTGTGTTCGCGAGACTAAAAAGTTTAACAACTACTGTTCTAGATAAAAAAAAAAAAAATAGAAATATGTCAATAATGCATTCACTATGAGAGAGAGAAATAGAGTCAATATAGTCAATCTACTCCATAAGTATTCGTTATTTATTAACGCGATAAAAATTCGTAGAACTTCATTTTTATTCTTATCTCGATCTTGATTTTTATTGAATTCAGAAACTTTCGATTTTGAATTATCCACCCGAGTGTGTAAGAGCGTAATTCAATTATCTAACATGTCGCCGTTTCAGAATCCTTTTCACTTAACGGATGCGTGTCAGCTTATCTCTTTAAAACTTGCTTTACTGCTTACAGTCTAACTCGACAAGTAAAACAAAGAAAGAGATAAAAAAAAAAAAACTTCTTTAATCCTTCAAAAACAAATCGGTACGACATTTGAAACAATATATTTTTGTTATGCGTCATCTTAAGACATTATTTATTCGTCAAAGGATGATAAATTACATCCGATATTGAGTAAAAAAATAAAAAGATTTAAAGGAATTTTAAAAAAATGATTTTATATTTCCTTTTCTCTTATTCCATTTTTATGTTAATATATTTTAACAGGTGCAAATCGATATATTCTAACACAATATCGTTCATGTGTGTAAACAAAATATTTTCGTACAGTATTATAGATAGTCTTAAGCCTAGTGTATGAACATTTTCATATCCGTTGGTAACAATTTGACTGTTGCACGGGAAACCTAATAAACCATGTGTGTGTGTGTGTGTGTGTGTGTCAGTGTGTGTGTGTGTGTGTGTGTGTGTGTGTGTGTGTGTTTTCAATCTTGGTTGACTCTATTTTAATTTTGTTCTTTCAGCTAATTTTAATTCCTATAGATGTTATCTATTTTTAACTATTAATTTTGTTTCTTAAATATGTAAAATATTGCTTTTCTTAAACATACATTTTCTTTAATTTTCGGTTAGTAATTTTAAGTGTAATAAAAATATTTGTTTTATTTGTGTTCATTTATATGTTTAGTATCTTTTAAATCAATCCATTAATGTTTACTTTGGTAGTGAATTTTTAATGAGGAGTAGGGTTTGGCATATGTATAAACTTTGTCTAAGGCTGTACTTGCTTTTAAAATTTTTACCGTAGTACTGCTTTTTTAAAATTTATTTTCTATTTGTTTCTTACGGTTTTATAATTAATTACTTTCATCTGATGTTTGATATTTTCTACACTATTTGTGATGACGCGTCATTGATATTATTACATCATGCTTATTTCTTGTTTCATTATTGTTTTTCTGTTTTCAATTAGTTTTACAACTCATGTGTGTGTGTGTGCATTTTTATATATTTTTGCTATTTGCTGTTTAAATGAATTTATTAAAAATTTGTACTACGCTATGGTTGATTTTCTGAATTTGCTGATTTTTAGTTGGTTAATTTTATTACAATGTAATTCACTGAAATGTGGCAGTTTGATCAGTAATAACGGTATAAACACACTCTATATTCTATTCAAAAGTATGGAACATTATTAATTACTTTAGTTCCATTACTCTAAATTTTTGCTTTTCTTCCATTCAGCTTTTTTTCCCAAATTTTCAGTTACATAATAGATTCCCGGGTTTTTTTTTTAAGTTTAAATTTTAGTTTGATTAATTAAATATAATAATTTTATATTAGTTATATTAATTTTACTTTGTTTTTAAATGATTTCTTTAATTATGTAGTTTCTTAGGTATTAATGTTTTATTCATATATATATATATATATATCCATTGAATGATACGTACTCGTATTAACTTAATAGATGTTTTAGTGCTTTTATTCTTTGCAACCATATCTTTTGGCATCTTTTTCCCCCCTCTTTGCGAATTTTCAAGGAGCGTTGCATCACCAATTTGGTTCGATTTTTTCTTGGCGATATGCTGCTTTTAAGGCTCCCCTCTACAGGCCATTTGGATTTCTTGGAAGTAATGTTAATTCTATGGATTTTCGACTACCGTTTTCAAGAAGGCTTCTGCGAAATACTATTTTTCTCCGATTTTTAAAAACTTTTTTAACCCTATTTTAATGATTCGTTTGTGAGTTTTCTGGTCTTCAAAAAATATCTTTAAATATTTTTAAAAATCGATTTAAAAAAAAAGTAATTCAGCAGACACATTAATTATTATTTGTTCTTTTCGATGCTCTTTATTGCATTCAAATAGATCAAATTGTAAAGATTTGAGAAAGAAAATAAAAATTTCATAGGATTAACATTATGTCCACGAAATCAAAATGGCGGGTAGACGGGAGCCTTAAGCCTCACAATCGATGTCATACACAAGCTGTTAAACACTTATGTGATAAGAACAAAATGGTGGAAAAAGCACCAGAGGCAATACCCGTCAATATTTGGGTTCTTATTTATAAGAATTCGTCTGACTTCGATTGATTTCGATAGAAGAATGTCCTTTGCTAAATCAGCTGTCGTTTTAAAATTTCTGCCCTCTTTTTTGGTGATAATTTTTTCGTAGTATATTGTTCCAAAATTTCTATTTTTAAATATATGATACTTAATTAATTTTTGTCACTTTAGGATTTTTTCGGGGTGGAGTGGGGGGGGGGAGAAATAGATCAAGATGTTTAACAATCAGAAGTAGTAGCTATATGAAAATTTAATACTGTATAAAGAAGAAAATTAAAATGGGCCAATTTGGCATCGAAATGCGTAGAATGGTAATCGACTATTGAATACAGACGTATTATTCAAATTTTTAGTGAAGCTTATCCCTTCCAGGACAGTCAGAATTAATATAAATGAGATCATCAATTTAAAATTAATTTGCCTCGAAAGCTCTAATCTCTTTTGGGTATCCTATAACATTCATGAAGCATTTATCATAATTAAATATAACGACCGCCATAATTTAATAAACTGGTGATTGTGGTTAATTCTATTATATTTCAACTGGTATCACTTGAATGAAATGGCAATTTAACGTTAGACTGGCTGTAAAGTGGAAAAGATTATTACAAAGGGCGTGGATCATGAAGGTTTAAACTCTTTATTATCATAAATAGCTGATGATTATATATATCAGTTACTATATCAAGAATACATAACTTAAAACTGTAACGCTGGCTTGTAGATAATTTTTGAAATATGAAATGCGTGTTTTATATGGATTGCTATTTAATTCCTTGAAATAAATGAATTCTGTTTGAAACGTTATAGGTAGTGAATTTTATATAAATGTACACACACACACATATATATATATATATATGTATATATATATATATATATATATATATATATATATATATATATAAAATCTCCAAGACATTCACTACTTGTAATAATTCTAGATGTTTACTCAAATATTTTGAAAATATTTTCCAAATCATGACGAAAGTAGAGCGTGTGTGGTTGCAGATAATCAGAACCATTAGACTGAGCTGATATTTTATATTTAAGGGGAAAGGGAAATTCCCCTAAATTATGCTAATTCTGCATTTAAATTGAGGCTCGTGATATTTCTAGAAAACAAAACACGCGCAACTCTTAATGAGGAACTCAAATTAGTTTTATTTTTAAGAGGCTTGATGTTTATAAATATTTAATTAATATTTTTGAACACCAGGTTAAAATATTCAATAAGAAGACATATAAATATAATACATATATGGCTTCTGTAGCTATAAATGATATTTACAGATAAATATAATAAATGTAGATGGAATAATGACAGATACACCTATAGTTTAATGACTTAGAAAGTATACTTCTTTAATTATGATTACTGCTTTTTTGACTGATCTAAAATTCCTTCTTTATCTTTTGGAATCTGTCGACATTCGAGGATCTCATTAAGAATAACTTTATTTACTAATATTTTCTTAAAAGATTTTACAGCTTAAAATTGAAATATCATAATTTTATAATGAATTTAGTTAATTTATTAATTTATTTACATTTAATATAATTATTCAAAAACATACTTAAATCATTTTAAAATGTTTTTGGAGCATTTTTTTAACATTTTTAGAAATTTTTATGTTCCGATATCCCTATCTAATATTTATAGTAACATATATAATACAAGAAGATACCATTGAAAAGTATATTTAATATTTGACAATACTTATGAATGCATTCTCACAAATGTTTCTATATAAACATGATGTTAAATCTCTTGCAGAAAGTGACATAATTCAAGAGCGCTGTGCTCTGAAATATTTCAGCAACGTGTTAGTTAAAACAGCAAAACAATGTTTTCCAATCCTTAAGTATGTTAGATATAACTACAGCCTTGATGCTGATGGATGAATACATGAAAATGAATGACTACACCCAAATTACAAACAGATAGATTAGATACTGTCTGCACAAGATCGTACCTAATTGGAAATCTCAAGTAAGCATTTTTCTTAGCATCATAATTCAGCCAAGACACGTGTTTGGATGAGAATGCCTGTTCCCTCTCCTTCTCCCCTTCCACAACGTTATTTACTGTAACTCTATAGATTTGCGCCACTTGAAACACTTCCACGTGCTGAGATGCAGCTGAGTTTGAATGAAGAGGATATTTATTTTTACCCAAGAGGAACAAGAGTTTTTCTCCCACCAGTAATTCGTTTTCTCGATTCAGCGACACGTGGATCTGAAAAACTCTGGAGACAAATGTCAACTTTCAAAAAGTAGGCGTTTCTCCTGACAAAAAAAATTAATTCATTCTAAAAAGTATTATGATGCAGAAAATCCTTTTCTCTCTCTTTAATTTTCTCTCTAATGCGTTCTTTTTCTGTCTTTAAACATAAAGAGAAATTATTTGGTGGAAGTGTTGCGTTTGCGTCGTGGAAGAATAAATTTGTATCATCAGCTGATAACGCTGTCATTTTGAAGACGTCAGATATGCTCCACTTACGCGAATAACTTGATTTGTTAAGGTTAAGTTTAAACAAAACGGGAAACAACGCTTTTCCGTATACATATGGGACCAAATTGCATCCAAAGTGATAACTAAGTATATTCTACCCAAAATAAATGTGATAAATATAAATAGACCTTGAGTAGCTTCCCTAAAATAGCTGTAATTAAAATGCCATGTTACATTTGTATTACTTAACGATAATAAATTAAGAAACTACGATAAGAACATTTTTAGTGCCAATGTGTTTGAAGGGTCATTTGGATATCTCCATAGAAATCCTAATAATAATCATACTCACAGTTATTTAAAGTTACTGAAACATTAAAATATTTTCCATTTTTTTATTTTTTAAAAAAATAGAGGGCGTTTTAAGCTGAATCCGTATATGTATTATTTATCAGAATTTGATAAATGGAACGCATTAAAATTGAATATTAAGATTTTAAACGAGCATCCCTCTTGCCACAGAGAAAATTGATAATACCACATAAAATTGTGTTTGCTTCAAAACGTGATTTTTATCATTCTGGTGCACTTTCCGCAAAATCCAAAAATTTGATATTTTCCATATTGGGAATGGGACTATTCATTATCACCACTTCATTGTTATGTCATTTCACAATAAGCCAATTTCGTAAATATGCGATTCTTGGTACATCAAAATACTTTTTTCCAACAGGCTTCAACCTTTGGAGGAGGGGCGGGTTAAAAAACTTTATTTCTCTTTCTGGTGATCCTTCACCCGTCCCGTGACTCATATAAATGAAGTTTCTCAAGGAGATTGACTTACACTCCTCACAGACCCTTACACTATTTCATCCGAAGCTACAACTGTGCAACAGAAATAGACACAATTAATTTCAAACATCACTAAAAAGGAAAATCAACCATTATTCGTAGGGAAATAATTGTTTAGGGTTTGGTTTAATTAACGTCGTACTAGAAGTAACACGAGGGCTATATTTGCGACGGACCTCGTAATTTTGAACTTCGTTCAAATGATGTTGACGACATCTGAGGTGGCACCCCTCTCCTAATTTCCATTCCATGCCAACGGGTCGAATTTGAGCTGCGACAGATTTAACGTGCATCAGCTCAAGTTACACGGCGGGTCTTTGCTGGCATCAAGACTCGAACTCACGACACGACGAAAACCACCGACCGTGAGTTCTTGAGCACGACCACTAGACTACCGCGGCTACTGGGAACAACTCTATCATTGCTCTTTAAAAGGTATGAGAATTCTTGTTCATAGTTGAATCTGTATCTACAACTGACTTAATTTAACAAATCCTAAGTTGCACCGAAAGTTATTCTTGTTATTTGAGTAATAACGTCAATTATTTTATTTCGCTCTCCTCTATATCGGAGAGCTTCATGTCTCCCACTGTACAGATCATTTGGCTTTCACTTTTTCTAATAACAGAAAACAGAATTCACAGTTTAAAGATAATATTTAATCCCAGAGAGAGAGAGATGAAAACTCCATACCGGTACCTTAGAAAATGCGAAAAATTGATGAAATGCGTATTTCAAAAATGAAATATAGGGGAAGGGAGATCCTAATTTTAATTATTAAAAACCCTAAACATTTATGATATTTTTGAAATTATTCCAATGTTCATAACGTGGGAATTGTCCCGCTGCATTACTGCTGCGATTATTTTTACTTGTTTCTGTAATTAAATCTATTGAGAAGAAAGTCCACAGATCATTGTGATATTGAAGCCCATTTTATCTAGAGTAATAACACATCGATCAATAACTCCCGAGACTAACCCAGAGATGGCGCTCGTAGTAAACCAGTAACCAGGTCTTTCTAGAGTACTAACCTTTGCTTGAAACGTGTCAAAATTTTAAGTCGATCGGACCAGGAAAAA
>BMAW01017779.1:0-10156 GCA_019974015.1 Nephila pilipes | reverse complement strand
CTATAGTAAATGCGTTATAAAATCTAAATATTTTTCTAAAATGTTGTCGTAATAAAATATTTCTTAATAGTAGAACTCAGTTTATTCTCATTTTCTACTAATAGTGCATTTATAAGTATAGAAGAGTGGGAAAGAGAAAGAATATAAAGCTATATAAATCAATTTAATGTATATAATGTTGATAAAATTATTTATTAATTCATAAATATTTTTGAGAAATGCAAAATCTTTTTAGAGCATTACGAATTCTCAAAATATAAAGGAGGGATCAGTAATGAGCTTTTAGTGGAAAGTGTAATTAAAGATAATGTGCAACATTGCTAGATTGAGTTTCTCATAGGTGTCTTTATTTTGCTCATAAAAAAGAAAATTAATATAAACGCAATGTGTGTAATTTTCATAAGCAAGCCATTTCTGTAAATGTAAAGTTGAATAACTTAAAAATACAATTTTATAATCCATGAAAGTCTTGTTACATGCTAGAAGAAAACATAATTTCTGAGAGAAAAAAATAATGCTTCCAATTACAATTTTTACTAAATTATAGAAATAATACAACATAAACAGTGCCTTTGTTGCTTGTAAAATACAAGAATAGCTGATATAAATTCCGAGAAAATATATAAGCAACGTTATGAAATCAAATTGCTTACTAAGAACAAGAAATAATACTACATAAATCATATCTATGTTACTTATATAATACATGAATAACTGCACAAAATAAGCGAGTGAAAGAAATATGTATTTCCTCGCATAAACTCGTTTCTTCCTTTAATTTTTGGAGAAGATACATTCAAAACTTCTAACCGTTCCTAAAATATTATTACAAAGTAGTGTGCTTTTAAATTTATATATATTAGTACAAAGTTTTAAATTAATGTACAGAATATAGTTCCGTGTTTAAAATTTTATTCAATATAAAGAGGTGATATTTATTCAAATATATTATACATAACCATGATATTTTTTTCCCTTGCTATAAATTTCAACAATTACCTGAGAGAGAGATACTACTTAAAAATAAATTAAATAGAATACTATACACCAATAAATATACCTCTTGTGAAATATGGAAGAATTCTACTGTCGCTTCGTTAGAAGAATTTCAGAACTGATAACATAAAAATTATTACTTTCAGACATACCAATACATTTTTTTTCTCAAGGGATGATCAACAGACTTATAAATGTTTTATACCATTTTATCAGGTGTAGTATGCATTATAACCATGCAACAATTTTTGGTAAAGGAAACAAAAGGTAATAAGACAGTAGATTCTTTCATTTACTAGTAAGCAAATATGTATTTTTATTTGCACCTGAAATAAATTAGTCACAATAAAATATTTTTATATAAATCAACCAACAGTGAATTCATGAATAATAAATGAACTGTGTGTGATTCCGCATTCAATATATTTATAAATTTTAATTTACCATACAAAAGATTTCTATATCACTTTAAATCATACTACAAATTCGAGTAAGTGAAGAAAGAATATATTTATTACATAGAGAAACGGCTTTATGCTACATTTTACATTAAATTCAGAGATGTTTAACATTTGATATTACAGCAGTAGAATAAATTTAATGAATAAAGAACTAAATTAAAACCCTAACATTGCATATTCTCAACATATTTTAAACTACTTCTTAAAAATAGTTTAATTTGTGGAAACAACTTCGAAGCATTTCTTCAGTTCATGGGATAAAAGACATTTGAAAAATATATTCAGTTACATTTGCTTATAATTTACTTGTCACTTTATAACAAAAAAAAAATATAACTAATACATGCTAATAATACATAGATACTCTAAAACTATTAATATTTTACACGATTTAACTACTTAACATTTTTTGCTTTGGGCTATACAAAATATTCAGCAACATCTCACTTATAAAATGTATTTTGTTATCTGATTAGAAGTATATTATTCGGAAGGAACTAAAACAAGTGAAATTGAGGAGAGGAGTGTTCAAAAGATAAAACAAAGAGCATAATATCCCTAACAGAAACGAATCAATGTAATTTCGTAACTTAAAATACATTATTTTTGTCCACAGCAAACTAGAACCAAATAATTGATATTTAAATATATATTCATTTTACGACTGAAGTAAAAAAAATGGAAAAAGAGAGAGAACTTAATTTTTTGGTTCTAAAGTATTAGTTTGTATAAAACAGTACTCTTAATGATCTTAATTCTGAAAATTGCTGTCTCTTATTAATTTTTTCTTTCTATACGCATTGATCTTACAAAAAGTTAATGTTTAATGTAAATCAAACACACACTCAAAATTATCAAGACTTTTTTTTCTTAACATTAATAATATATCTTACATATTTTATACACATCAATTTTATAATAATCGCATTTTTATGTTTTGCATAACGAATAAATAATACCCGATTTCCCTGTAATTTTAAATAATTAACGTAACCAAAACTTCTAAATGATTCACATAAACAAAAACATAATTTTGCTTTCTTTAACAAAATTATATATATTTTTTTTTATTTATCATGGTATCTGCAGCTGTATTACAGAGTCAATATCCATACACTGAAATAGGTATTTTGATAAATATTATAAACACTAAATATTAGTATCGATGTTCATGAACTGAACATTCTACATGTATTTTTCAATAATTGGCAAAAAAAATAAATGCATTTTCTATTCATTTAAAAAAATTACATAATAATTACGACCATGACCTGCGGCTATCACGACCATCAAGAAACAAGAATTTGTACAGATTAACGACACAACAGGAACAAATACGGCGCTTGCAGATATCGAAAACACAGATATGAAGCAGAATTTGCCATAGCAGTGACACACACACAGTACTTTTAACAACGTACAGCTCACCAAATAACCAGTTCAAGCAAAGGACAAATCTCCAAAGAAGTACTCCGCATGGGCTCCGATAGCTTCCGGCAGTCTCGGTATATTCAAGCTATTTCCCAGTGAATTCAGTCGGTCATACTAACGACAATTCTTCGGCACATCCACTCAGCCCATCCCAATAGATCCCCAAGTATCCCATTTCTTCGCATTTCTAGTTGTTCGTGCCAGTGTAATATCATAGGGAAAATTCAGGAAGAGTCTATAACATTTACCCTAATCAAGATGTCATCCAAATTCTATTATTTTTAGGGCATTATTTTTGTCACCAGGTTTCTCGCCAAGGTTAAGGGTACATTGCAAATGCTTTTCTTTGTATTCGAAATCTATAGATGTCTCTTCTTTGTAAGAGTAACGTTGCAGGAAATGTCATCGCAAAATCTTAGTAATGCGTGTGTTCTTTTTGTGCGTCCATGTGTGTGTGTTGTATATGTGTGTAAGGATTGCCATGTCATTGAGGACTGCCATGAGGACTGCCATGTCTTTAGAGGAACAAAACCAAAGTTGGCAATTATTCATTAGTTAGTCTTGAATTGATAGTCATTTGTTTCTAACTCAAAATCTGATTGATGCAAATTTTTGACACCAGTCAGACCTGGATTAATTAAATAAAAAAAAATCTCGGATTCCTTCTCATGAATCTGCTCCAAAGAACGCGAGGATGATCTCATAAAAAAAGTAATGATCAAGAAGTTTTGAAGATCTAAAGGCTCATGATCTCGAATACGAATAACTAAGACATAAACAGCTGTCTAGTGAGTCATAATGCCTACCAAAACAGTCCATTTTCATTGTACGACAACCATCTCTTGGAACTCCTAAGGACTTATTGAACAACAATATAAGTGAAAAATAAAAATTTGAAAAGTTGGTTATGATTTCTTCTTTAATTACACAAAGATTTTGTAAAAAAAAAAAATATTTTTTATCGATAAATTTTAGACTGTTTTTCCTTAGCTTTATATTAAGCATTTCGTTATATTTTTCGTTTTCTTTTTCAAAAAAAAAAATATTACTAATTACGCTTAAATATTTTAAGCTTTCAGTCAATTTATCAAATATCTCTAAGACACATCATACCCGTTTCTATCTTTCTGCTTACACTCAGTAATATTTTGTATAAAGCACTTATTTTTGAATTTATCAGTACAAATTCAAATTCACCTCCCTTTCTTATGTTTCAAAATATTTATTGAGCTGAAATATTGTTGTTGTTTTTTTCAATATTCAATGATGAATACAATCTACAAAAACTGATGTAATACAGTAATTTTCGGGAAACATATTCTGAAGGGATTACATTCTTATATTCATGTATTCTACACTAATTCAGTGTCTGTAAAAGGAAAAAGGAAAGAGGATAAAAAAAAATTTGATACTTATAATTATTCTCTACTTCTTTTCGTGAGTTGTTTAAATTCACGGTGGAAATTTTTCTAGTTGACTCAAGAATTAAGGTTTTTAAAATGTATTCCAAAGTTATTTTGATCTTTCATAGCTCAGTTTCAACTTAACATATTTTATTTACTGAGAATATTCAAACATCAATATTCAAAAGTTCAGAAAAAAAACTGTTTCTTATTATTTAAAAGAAATATGTAGTCTACTTCTATGCAATAAAACATATGTGTTTTACATCAAATAAATAAAACATAAAACTCATGAGATTTTAATTCAATTCTGATTAAATATTTTGGTATAATTGAGTACTTAAGTTACACCTCATTTCTAGTTTAAACATGATTTGTACAAACGAAGTACATAATCGGCATTTGTATAAGATAATAATAAAGTACCTAAGTAAAGCAATATATATTCAATTGTATTTATTAAAAAAAGTTGAACTAATATTAGTAATATAAAAAATATTTCCATAATAGTTATATGTATGTTCCATCCACTTATTTTGAAAAATCATTTTCCTTACTAAGTTCTTCTAACAGCTATGAATTTATAAAAGAAAAAGCAGATGAGGGGATTTACAAATTCTTTTACAAAGTCAACAAACCTAAAATTATATTTATAAATGCATTAAATCAAATTTAAGCGCATAGGGTTCATACATTATTTGTGTAATATAAAGATGATTTTCTGTAATTATTTTTTCATTATATACATGCATGCATATATGTGTGTGTGTGTGTGTTTGTGTGTGTGTGTGCGTGTTTGTAAAAAACGTGTTTACCTTAATTTAAATTTTCACTTTATAGGAATAACAAATATAATGAAGTTTAAATTTTTAAATGCTCCCGAAGTCCATGCTTCACAAAGAGCAGTATAACAGAAGCAATGATTATTATTTTGAATTTAAATAAGGACTGAAAAGAACTGCATCATAAATCTTGAGGACCGCCTTACCTCTGAAACACTGTATCCAATAACAAAAACCTTAAAAAGAACTATTTTCAAATTTCTACTCTGATTTTACTTAAGGCAACATTTTTTAAATAATGTGTAAATCTAAAAAAAATTTCATATATGATTCGTTTAGCAGTTCATTATCCTGCACCTTACAGCAGTGTTATGTATATGTATTTTTCAAAAAACTATTAATAATTAAAACCACAGCTGCATTTTATTCTGATTTCCAGAAAAACTTCAAGTCACAAAATTTCGAAAGTGAAGAAAAACAACAGGTTAAAATAACATTTTTATTAGTAAGAAAGCAATAACGCAACTATAAATAATTTATCAGAATTTGGTATAACAAAACTGAAATTTAACAAGTAGTTAAATAGTATTAGTGAGAGAAAAATAAAATGAAATTTAAACAAAATAAAAGATTTCTTTATCCTCCAACTTCGAAAATATAATTATTATAATTATCTGCCAAAATTATGTCGAGATTTTATTCTCACTTAAAATAATTATATAAAAATTAATTAAATTGAAATGCATAAGATTTTCTGTTGAAACCATTAATATTTCTTTTATATAAAATTAGAATTTAGCATCGTTTTATTTTATAATAAGAAAATGGTTATATTTTTGAAAAGACAGGAGGTTTATCGATATAAAAATATTTTGCATAATTAAAACTTAATTAGCTAATTAGTTTGCAGTTTGAAACGTTTGCTTTTATAAGATAATTTTTAAGCTTCCAATTGATACTTTGTTATATTCATATTGAAATTACATTATATAGGAAAAAAGAATAACAAGCAATTATATTGTAAACTAATGTAATATAAAAATACAAAAAATATTTATGAAATTAATATAGGATTCTATTCCATTCAATTTATTATTTTGAATAAAAAGTACCACAGTTCTTTGTTTTTAATGGAATGTATCAAAAAATTGAAAATTCTTAAAACGCATTAAATAATTATCCAGTTTTAATGCAATATCTGTTCATGGATTTAAAAAAATTTTAATAATAATTTGCGAAATAAAGCTTCAAATACTAGTTATAACAAAATATTATATTAAAGTAGTACATTAAAAAATCAAAACAGTTAAATCTGCTAATTGAAATGATTTTATAATAATACGATCAAAATATTACTTTTGTTATTCTTAATAACTTCATTGTGAATGTTTGCCGTCGTTAACGTAATAAAATAATAGATAATCATGCTATAATAAAATTTGTCGTTAACGTAATAAAATAATAGATAATCATGCTATAATAAAATTTGATTGTCTGTGAGATGTTATGTGAATATTTGTTGAAATGTAAATTAAAATATTATACAGAGAAGTATTATATATATATATATATATATATATTCCTATTAGAATATTTTTTAAATTTTGTTCTGTTTCAAGAAATTGATTTCAATTTTAAGACCCTCTAACCATATGTATTACATACTAATGATTTTAAAAGAAAATTGTGTTACTTCTGTTTAAATATAAAAGAAAGACCTAATTCTCTCATTAATTCTTGGAACCATAAATGACCCTCGAAAGTTGAAACGCTCTTATCAAACTATGTATTTCCCCCTAACTGGGTATTTTAGATGAAAAGAATATATAGGGAGACATTTGCGTGAAAAAGTATTAGAAAATGCTATTAATGATGTCGTAGATCTTCATCATGAATATCAAATTCAACAGAACTACGAGGGGGAGGGGGATATATGCATTCCTAGAAAATCATTATTTTTCCAAAGAAATCTATTCGTTTTCTATTTGATAATTCTTTTTACTAAAGGTAAGGTAACTTTTCTCATGGATATAAATGTTTGCTATTAATGCATAAATGTTATTAATTCCTCTAGACTGAATACAATAATGTAATTAAATCATGAATTTGTACATTCACCTTCTTGTTATATCGCATTTAAGGTATCAAATTCCCTTTTCCACCTAATTTTAAATCCTTCAGTTTTATGAGTTCATGAGGAATATTTAATTAATGGACATTTTGTTCATTTCGAATCATGAAGTGAAATAAGTAACAATTGAATCAAATCTTGAATTAAAAATTGATTCAAAAAGTAAAATGTTATCAAATTTTAATTTTGAATAAAGTTTTGCTCTATTATTGCATTAATTGTTTGGGAATAATACCATCTTATACCTACTATAAACTCAAAGGTCAACAGTATTTATTCCTTTCCATACAATTTTACAATGGTTTTAAGAATATGTGAAAATATTTTTACATATTTTGGATGGAGTGTTTCTTAGAAGTTTGCGGGAAAGTTTTGTTATTCATATTTCTATCAGTTTATAAATTATCCATAGTTAAAGTGCTTTTTTCATGTAAGTGAAATTTAGAACTTAACGTAACACAATTTTTTTTAATTGATATATATATTTACATTGAAATTACATAAAATAAACAATATTTATATAAGAAAAACTAAACAATATTTGGTATGTGTAGAATTGAATTATTTCTGCTGAAAATCACTTTATTTAAACATAAGCTGGGAAAGAAATTCAAATTTATTTTTATGTATGCAAATTATATATACAATCCTTTTTCTGAAAAATTTGTGATTTATAGTGATCCTTTATAGTATTTGTTACATATGGTATAAAATATCAAAAATATAAATGCAGTCTTTGTACTTATTTCCTTTTATTAAAATTCGGTTTTCATGGGGCTATTGGTGATGTGCTTTATCAGATGAGTCGTAACTAAATTACCAAGACATCATTTGAGCTTCTTTACCACTTGCTTAACTTCTCCACTCCACCATACGATAGCATCAAAAATCATGTTTGTACCTTGCTTTATTATTTTGTATTATTTTAAAGATTGTCTATCACATACACAGGACCCGAATTTCAGCAGATTAATATAAAATTTGAAACGCAAAGTGACTGAAGTAAGACTCACAAATCTTCAAAAGTTAATTTAAATTAATTTTATTTATTTATCTATTTATTTTAACGATGGGCTATATCAGTTGAATAAAAGAATGAAAACAATTTCCAAACAATTTAAAAGTTACGGTAATAAAGGCAATTTATATTTTATGTTACAGTATTTGAGTAAATCACCTTTATTAACAAACAAATAATGAAATATATAGCATTTTTATGCCTTAAAATTATTTGAATTTATATAATTGCTTACAAAAATAAGATTCATGTATGAGGTAAAATATTTATTTTACAAACTTGGATTTCTGCTAATTATTAGATAGGTTCAAAGTTTTTTTTTTTTTTTTTTTTTTTTTTTTTTATAAAAAAATGTGTTCCTCATTGTCAAACAAACATTTATTTTTAATAAATGATACGGTTAATTTAAAAACATATATCACTTGATTTTATGACCTTTAAAATATTTTAATACAGAAAAAATTAAAATTATTTAAAATAATCATTTCACACGCGACATGGTGTCGTGTAAATTTATTCTAGAAATGAAATTTCTGTGTATATGGTTTTATTAAGCAATAAACTGATTTCAACATGAACTTTACTTCACAGTCTATTAAAAAAACAGCAGGTGACGGAGAATTTTCTTTCCATTTCATAAATAAAACTGAACTCAATGTCTTATCATTTATTTGTTATTATTTCAAAAATGTTCGACATAAAAATGTCACTTTTAAAAAAAATCGATTAAATCGAATTCACCATAATAGTTAAGAAATCATTTTCCAAAATATTGTGCATTGTACTTCATTACAGTACATAAAAGTCTGACAGGAGGGTATCAGAATAATATTAAAGTTTCACTTTTATAAATCAAACTAAAATTAATTTTCTCAGTAAAAGTTGAGAAATAGACTCTTGCAAATAACAAAATAGAGCACAAAACCTTTCTTTCTTTCTTTTTTTTTTTTTTTAACTAACCAGTGAATAAATATTTCTAAATAATGCTCTCATCCATTATAATGGAAACCAATTTTTAAAAACGGTCAATTAAAATTTTAGCACGCAGCTTGATTTTTATTCCTCACAAAAGTTTATTTACACCTTACCTTACTCATCTCTCTAAAGAAAACAATTAGATTGATAAATTGCTTCAATAGCTTCAAGATGTGAAGGATAGGAGAAAAATTCATCGAGAGGTTAATTTAGGAGGCAATTTCAATGAAAATACCTTATGTTTGCCTTGAATTTGCTATTAAGCCATTAACTTGGTAACGAAACAGACGATAAAAAATCCATTTTCATATTTTTGGGAATAAGTTCATGAGAACAAAATGATATCTGTCCTTTAGACAGGAGTAAGTTTTCTTTTTTTCATTCCTTCACTTTCAGAAAAAACGTTAATATAACACATCAATCAATAACTCCCGAGTCTAACATTGAAAACAACATTTTTTTTGCAATTTTTTTTTTATTCATCAACATAACACCTTTTGTTAATCACCTTTTATGGTGATACAATAGTTCCAACGCTTTTCCAAATCTTTTTTTTTTTTTTTTCCCGCAAGAAATCTTTTTTGTTGCGACTAAATAGCGATAAACAGCTTTCTGAATCATCGACTCGTTGCTGTTTTTGTTCCATCGAAAGCAAACGCGGCACCCACTTGGAAAAAACCTTTTTCACTTCACTTCAAAAAACCTTTTTCAGTAAATACACTTCCAATATGATGTTTTTTCATCTCAGCAATCTCACGGAGCTTCACTTTACGATCTTTCATTATAATTTTTGTCACTTCGCTCGCATTTTCCGGTGTAACGGCTTCCACAGGTCTACCCGAGCGTTCCGCGTCATTTGTGTCGGTACGACCACGTTTAAACTCGGCAAACAACCGACAAATCATTGCTTTTGATGGACAAGAGTCCGGGTAACATTTTTCAATCCATTGTTTCGCTTG